>CM060900.1:98602619-99202619 GCA_030762935.1 Hymenopus coronatus | reverse complement strand
TGCCCATCTTGTTGTGGACAGTCCTTCACTAGGTGACTTAGCTCGCCACACCACCTGAAAGTCGTAGTCCTCTCTGGGATGTCTCTCTCTCCGAATACTCCTGGTCCTCGAGGTGGCGCAGCTGTTGTCTTGGCTGCCTCCATTCTAGTGCTGCCGTTAACGCCTCGTGAATCGTTTTATACTCGCCGAGCACAGGCGCTGTCACATCTCGGCTGGTGAATTTGCAAGCTGTTCAATAGCTAAGAAGAACTCCTGTATTTTCTCGCCTGGCTGTGGCAGCTTTGCCATAGGTTGACTGCGGTAGACCGCAACCAAGCGATGGCTCCCGAAACGGTTTTCGAGGGCCTCCCAGATCTCCGCAGACTTCGCCGATGTCGGGATCGTAATCAGTACCTCTGCCGCCCGTCTCTGGAGGTTTACTATCAGCTGTGCGGCTTCTTCTTCTTCTGCTGACCATTGGTTGTGGGTGGCGACGGCGGCCAACTGTAGGCGGAAGACTTAAAAAGTGGACATCCCGTTGTATTTAGGTGGTTTGACGCGTGTAGATGTTATGTCGCGTCCTGGCGTCTCGATCTTCAAATCCTTAAGCCTCCAATCGAGCATCCTCTGCAACATAGTGTTCAGTTACTTGGTGTTTCCCTCGGCGCTTTCTTCCAGGGCATTAAGGCGTTGATCGCTGTCTTTCATCGTTCCACCAAGCTCTTCCACTTCCTTTTTCACGCTGCCCTGGTGTTCGTCAAATTTGCTAGAAATCTCCGTTTTCAGG
Source organism: Hymenopus coronatus (assembly GCA_030762935.1). Taxonomy (NCBI): domain Eukaryota; kingdom Metazoa; phylum Arthropoda; class Insecta; order Mantodea; family Hymenopodidae; genus Hymenopus; species Hymenopus coronatus. The sequence goes on along the minus strand of CM060900.1, from coordinate 99,201,853 downwards.
TTCTTCATCGCGCAATTCACAGTCATTATTTCACTTCTCATCTCCTCATGCCGGATTCCATCTTCTCCATGGTGGACTCTAATTTGTTGGCTATTTTCTCCATTGCGGTTTCTATTCTGGTATTCATTTTCTCATTACCTTCTCTATGCTGGATTTCATTTTGTTGTCTATTTTCGCCACTGCGATCTCCTATTTTGTCCATCTTCTTTATTTCGTCCAACAAACTTCCCATCATCTCCTCTATCTCGGCGTAATTATCCCACTTCTGACACCATAGAACAAATATCTTTATTGATTCAATTATAAGAAATAAACAATTAAGCTCACTGCTACAAATAGTTCACAGTTGACAGTTTATGGATTCACGCCGTCTGTGGCTCACGCGCTAGTGCGCGATAGCACTCGTTCACTCACGATTCAGTACAAATCAAAACACAATACGCGCGCGCGCACATACGCAAACGCACATAACCACACTGCATTTCTTCCTCCATTTTAGAGCGAGAAAATGATGGCACAAACTTTCTAGAAAATTCTCGAGGGTACTACAAAGCGAAGCTGGGAGATACATCTCGAAGGGAAGAATCATGAGTGAGAAGAGAAGAACCTCCTGTTCCGAAAGATCCTGCTGCGGCGCGCCATAGTTTACCATGAACTGCGATGTCTGACATTCCAGCTCCCGCCCCATACCAGAGCGAAAATGAGAGGGTCACGTATGCGCGGATGGCATTGTCACAATACAAATGATTATTTGAGGCATTCACAAATAAATAAAATATATCTTTTCATTATTTTCTCTAACGTGCATGTACAATGTATACAATAGGTGCAACAGGTATTATATTCCACCCAAAATCCAATACAGAGATTTCAAAAGGGATACATGTTTTGAGGACTGAAAAAAAAATTAGAAAAAGTTCCTAGTGTGTGTCTATAGACAACATAATACAAAATTGAAGTCAGTTAAATAAAAATCTTCATATTTAAGTTTAGTATCTTCCAAGAATGGGACAAGAAGATTTTCAGGAAAATTCCACCTCCCCAAACTATTCTTTATTTGGAAGAATTTTCAAAATGTTCAATTTTTTCAAAAATGACCTTAATGATTTTGATTAAAATGTTGTGTATTATGGATATCTGCATGACAAATAAAATGCGTATCTTGAATTTACTGGGAATAACCTTTGAAGAACTCTTCATTCTGGATAACTCTTGTATAACTAGCAATCCATAAGAGATAGACAAGAACTTATTACCCAAGAACAATAGATCTTGTTAAAACACACAATTTATGTCATATACATTTTTTTTTCGTAGAGTTAACCATTTCCAAGATAGTGCTCATTGTCTGTTGTAAATTTTAAACTACTTAAACCTTTTCTTAAACAGGAAGTCACCTTTCATTTCTTATCTCTCTTATTTTACTCCTGGCCATGCAAAGAAAACTGAATTTCAGTTTCTTCACATAGCAACCATCTTTTAAAAGATTTGACTATCACTTTAGCCTAGTGTATTCCTTTACTTCCCTTCTACTTAGAATGAAGCAAGTATTAAGAGAATTTTTACTAATATTTATCTTGATTATCATGATGTAGATAAAAGAGTAATCTTCTGTAAGAATAGTTTCTTTATAGAACTGGTAGAGGGTGTCATGTTGATGGAACACTTCAGAAGCTTTAACAGTTTAATGGGATGTATGCAGACAAAGTAAATGATTTTATTTGATCATCTAAGGAATGAAAATAAATATCTTATTTTTATACAAATATAAAACCAATAATAATAATAATAATAATAATAATAATAATAATAAAACAACATACAGTGTTGATGACTGATTTTATACTGAAAATATGAACTTGTGATAATCAACAGAAAGAGAAACCATCTATGTAAGGCATGTATGTTATCAGTTATTGAGCTACTGCTAGGTGTAATCCTATCGTAATTTACAATTTTTACAAAGCAAAATATTCCAAGCAATTTTCTTAAGGAAAAAAATTTAAACTAAAAGCTAGTAGTTTAATGATTCTATTATATATTTCAATACTATTTGCCTTAGGCATTCTGTAGGTATATTATAATGTGGTGAATAGTGCAGAAAATACTTTTCTGCAGAAACAAGTTTTCATAGATGAAATTGATATTACAATTTTCATTCATATTTCTATGTAGAATACACTCCTAGAAGGCCGCGCCATTCGCCTCTCATCTAGACGGCCCGGGTTCGATCCCAAGCAACCGCATGTGAGATTTGTGGTGGACAAAGCGGCGCAGGGGCGGGTTTTCTCCGGGTTCTCCGGTTACCCCTGCCATCACATTCCACCGGGGCTCCATTTTCATGTATCATCAGTGTCATCGCCTGCAGTGCCAGAGCAGTAAAAGCGGGCGTTAAATATTCCCCATCCCCCCCCCCACACTCCAAGAAGTATAACATCTTTAGTGCTTCCATATGGTATATATGTATATACATATTGTGGGTACTATTAGATTTCTCAATATTAGCTTTTCCTTATAAATAAACTCACAAATAGAGTAAATGAATAAATAAAGCTGGTTACACCAAGCCTTTATGTTCCTATCAATTCCCAGTCACAATGTGCACCATAACTGTGCATTTTATTCTTTGTAACAACAGCTAGCCTTTTCCTTCTTAGCCTTAGCATCCCTTAAAGTGCGCCATGCAATAAATTACAGACACTGCAAGAAATTTTGAAATGTATTAAAATTCCTACATCCTTCACAATGTTTTTGTTTCACTAATACATGCTTGTATTAAAAGCATGATAAGGACATTTAAAAATGCTGACTTTCTTCTAAATAAATGACCATAAATGCCTTTTTAGTTTCAGGTGTTGATGTCTGCATTATGAAGATTAAGAACAGAACTACAGAATAAGAAGAGATAATGGTCCTCTGTAAATTTTGATTCTCAGTAATTAATTTGTGGTGCAGTAAAGGAACTTAAGTGATAAACACTTATTGCTTAGTGCCAACATTAATGGAAAACATAAATAAGACACTTTCTGCTTACTTAAAAAATAAGAACAATAATAATAAAAGCAACAGAAACAGTAGCAACAATACTGTTGGTACTATAACAAATCAGATAGAAGATTTAACCTTGGAGAATACTTTAAGTAGCCAGCCACAGATAACATTCAGCCACACTGTTACATTAGGAGATGAGCAATGCTGTATCTCTGATTCCAGAGCAATTTTTCAACCTAACTCTTCACAACAAGGTTCTAGTTCTTTCTTGGAGGTGCCTTTCCCTATTTCTGATCTAAATAATGAAATGATGCGCCCTCCTATACACTGAAATTAAAAAATGCATACATAGTTAACTTATTCAGTTTTTACTCAGCACTATAAAAGAGTTAAGTGTATTTACCACTCAATTATATCTCAGACTATATACGTGTATTATTTTTCAATCAGCATTTATGGTGATTCAATATTCTCTTAAGAGCTTATTTCATTTTCTCATCATTGTAATTTATATTAAGTAAATTGTTCAGTAAGGCAAAGGACTAATTTATCAATCATAAGGACACCTATATGCCTCAGTATAACAAATAAACCAAGGGTGCATCAGATTATCTGATGACTGAATCAAATATTTAAACCTAAGAACTAGAAAGTAAACACATAATAAATCAGTTGTTAGAATAATACAGAGATTAACTATTCTATTAAATTAGACGTTTACATCAAGATAACACATAGCTGAAATAACCATGTCAGATGGATACAGCACAGCTTCAGAATGCCAGCAAGCTGGTTATAGTACAGACCCAGGGAGAAAAGCCTTTCGTCAAGCAGTGTTTGCTGGAATCTTAAGAAGACACCGTAAAACAATATTTGTATTTGGGTCATTTCTGAGGCTCTTGCGTCAAGGTCATGTACATTCTTATGGAGCCATAAAATAATGTCATTTTTCTTTAATTGTATATACTGTAAAATAAGTAGAATAAAGCATTAATTAGATATTTTGTTAGATTTATTACCCCTTAAGCAAAATAATAATATATTCATAATGTTGTCCATCAAATACACCAACAATAGAGACAAAATAACTATTAACATTTCTAAGTAATATAGTATTATTTTAAACAATCTGTTATATTTTTAGGCTCTAAAGTAATAAAACATTGAAAACTAGTTCATAATAAGGCATTAAGGCTTATACATATATTTAATGATTTCTGGTGGGAATAATTAAACAGAACAATGTCTATTCATGTTTAGTGTATAAATAATCTAAACTGAATACTTCTTTAAGAAATAATTTTGGAAAATTTTATTTATACATCTCTATAAAATTCTTTGATATTCACCATACTGTGTTCTTGATGTTATATCCAGATATTCTATGTTGAAAGGTTATACATCTTGCTCATGGATGTTAATTTACAAAACAAAGCAACAAAAATATATTTAATTCCTTAGCCAGCTTCCACTTGAAACTCTAAATTAAATGTGAGCAAGTTTTGTGCGCATATCCCACTTAATTGCAGTGAAATATCAAGGCAATGTAAGAATATGCTCATATAATTATATAAACTACAAATAAACTTGAAACAGCATGACTAACATAGCCTGGTGAAATCTTCCAAAAGGGCGCAGTGTGTATTGATGTTGTGGTATAAACTGTTTTACTGAAATAAACAAACAAGCATTTGATTCCAATGAGAAACTACAATCATTTCTCATTGGGACATAACAAGTTGCAGGTAAGCAAAATGCATCATAGCATAAAATGTTTTAAGGAGCCATGTTGCTAATTTTACTTTTCTTCCTTTAATATAGGTGAATTTAAATTGAATTAAGCCAGCAAAAAAAACTCCTAAACAGTGGGGAACTAAGTTTATAACCTTTGCTTAATGGATGAGCAACTTTATTACCTTAGTTTACACAGGATCATTATAAATTAGTTTAGTGGCATGCAGTAATATTTCTTCAGGAGGCAGGGGGACATCAGTAATGGACTATCATGACATATTTAATAAATCTGCACAGGACAAAGAATACAAAATATTATAGTTAATATGTATAGGGTCATTAAATTATAAGGTATCCCATCTTGCAGTCTCTTTCAACTGCGCGAGAGATTTGAGAATCGCCAGGAAATTGGTGCCGGCAAAGGCGCACTGGAGTCCTTACCTTAAGTAAATGCTGAAAATGTTGACTATCTGCTCCCAAATAGACTGTATAACAAGTTAAAGATGTTCTCGCTCATTCACCTAAGCTCAGCAGCAGAATTCCCTGTATAATCTACAGAAGCTTAGTGATAATATCATGCAAGAAATCACAAGGATTCCTGCTGCTAAGCTTAGACAAGTGAGTGAGAATATTTTCGCAATTGTGCTGCCTGTATGTGAGCAAAAGTTCAACAGTTTATAATTTATCTTAAGATATGTATTTTAGTGCGCCTTTGCCGGCATCACTTTTCTGCCAACCCTTGTATCTCTCGCACAGTGGATTACCTTATAATTTCATGACCCTATATTAGAACAAAAGTAAGGCTCAAGTCCTTCATCTGCACATCAATAGAATTCCCCTTTCTCCTTTATCAACATTTCTTGATAATGTAACTGTCTTGAGCTTTGAATTTTGTGCAAGTCTTTAAGATCGATAACAATGAAAGTTGGAAAACCTGTTTTCACAATGAGTATTGTGTACATAGCTCTTTGCATGTTTTAAATAGGAAAATGTATGTCCCACTGTGGAGGTCCTCACTGGAATTGTTATATTTTGAAAAAGAATATAAATATTCTGCAGAGAGCTGGACATATTCTTAACATTAACATTCAGGCCTTAATACCTATATGCACATGGAGCATCCACATAGGTATAATAAAGCACACTTGTATGTGAATGTATTTATTTCTCTGCAAGTAGGTATCACCCGGTGGCAGAGTTATATATGTATACAAGATATATAAACAATAAATCACAGCTGCCAGTTTATGGCTTTGTAAGCTAGATATAATAGTTATTTACAACAAATATGAAAACATTAATTTTTCTCTCAATTCAGATTAATTAATTTCATTATTATAATCACAAACCAATTTAACATTTGTATTTACAGCAATATAAAATCACAAGCATTTCATTTAAGGAATATTTACAAAAATTATCCAACATTAATATAAAGATTTTTCCTAAATTTCTTCACAGACAGAGGATAACCCCGAAAGGCTGCTCCAGGCAATTCATTCATCTTTTATGGTTCTATTTACAAAGGAGAGCTTTCCCACATCAGTTTGGTATCTTCTACCCTTAATTTTGAACGGATGATCGTTTCGTGCATAGTAAGTTGGGTTTTCCAGTTTGTCAGTAACGTCCTCCCATGCTTTTAAGCCAGCGTAAGCTTTAAATAAAGTGCACAACCTCTGTTTCTCACGCCTAACTTTCACTGGCTCCCATTTTATCTCCTCAGCGTTTGTAGGCCCAAAATATTTACCCCTTTTTATGAATTTTATAGTCCTTCTCTGGATCTTTTCTAATGAATCAATTTGATTTACTCTATACGGGTCCCAACAAGTTACTCCAAATTCCATGACCGGCCACACTAAGGACTTGTAGGCGATTTCCCTGGACTTTGCACTCCCCTTTTTTAAAATCCTCAATAGGAAGTGCAGTGTTTTCACACTTTCTTAGATACAGAATTTACCTGCTCGTCCCATCCAGCGTTACTCGCCAAGTAAACTCCCAAGTATTTGCAGCTGTCCACCTGTAGAATTTTTTCCCCACCCATGTAATAGTTTTGCAGAATTTTTTCCCTAGATCTAATAATTGCAATTGACTTACTTTTGCCAGCGTTAATTTTCATTTTATTTGCAGCAGCCCAATCACTCATTTCATTTAAATCACCCTGAAGAGCAGTCTCATCTTCAACATTTCTAATTTTATTGTAAATAATACAATCGTCTACAAACAATCTTATCTGGCATTTTATATTAACAGTTATGTCATTTACAAAAATAAGAAAAAGTAACTGCCCCAGTACTTAAATGAATAGAAAGAATACAAAATGACTTGATGTTACTTTGTATGCACTAATGAGATTTATAAGGGAAACATTATGTAAGAGATTACTTTACCTGAAGAGAGATAATTTAAGTAGTAAAACTGTTGCCCTTTTTAGCAACAAAGAGAATCTTTGAAGGCCTGAATTAAAAGGTATGGTATATGATTAAGAGTGTGAGGAAAATACAGTCATTGAGTAATAATGAAATCTATGAAGTAAACAGATACATTAATTACAATGTGGCTGCAATTTGTCAAATACTGAAAGTAATATATGCATTCATGCTTACATTTATAGTTACCCTGATTCTGCCATAAACTTTAATATTTACAAACATAAAATAAGAACTGAAGCTTTCCTGGCGACGTATTAATTCAAAATCTTCTCGGGCTTCTAGCCAGGTAAAAACTTGGCTTGACACCAACGTTTCGAAGAAGTGCATCTTCCTCGTCTTCAGGGTGAACTGATGGTTTGAGCTTGCGGAGACTGGTATTTATAAGAGCTGGGATGAAGCTAACATCTGATTGGTTCGCATGAATCAGAACGTTGGTTTGTGAACCAATCAGATGTTAGCTTCATCCCAGCTCTTATAAATACCAGTCTCCGCAAGCTCAAACCATCAGTTCACCCTGAAGACGAGGAAGATGCACTTCTTCGAAACGTTGGTGTCAAGCCAAGTTTTTACCTGGCTAGAAGCCCGAGAAGATTTTGAATTTACAAACATATACATGCTGTCAGGTGAAAAGCAAACATGAGTGCTCCAGCACCCAATACAGAACATAATGAACATATTTCAATTACAGAAGAATTTTCAAAGGACATTAAACAAGAAGTAGTAATTAAGGGATTTCAACAAGCACCATGACCGAATGAAAACATAGAAAAGAAAAAAGGCTAAAATAGTGCAATAATTTAAAAACATCCTGGATGAAGTACAGTGTGATGAACAGCTCAAATTAATTAATACTGCAATTCAGACATTAAAACCAGCAATAAAGGCATATAAACACCAAAGGCCTCTTCCTTCAGAATTGCATTCATCGTTCAAAAGGAATTAAATTTGAGCATCAATGATGGTTTTATTTATCTGATGTCCAAGAAATTTTTTTTCAAACAATAAGTTATTGGTCCCACAATTAACTACAATAATATGCACCCTTCCACCAGAAATTCTCCAGTATGTAGCTATGGATTGAAACTTTTTTAATACCAAAATTTCAAGTCATTCATTCTGGAAAGACATATTTAGGTTTGTAATTAAAACAATGACATTAATGAACTGATGTAAAAATTCAACATAATGTAACATAACATAATCCAAGTATTACATGAACACAAGTGTAAAAATAATCTTAAAATGAACATTCTACCAACAAACACAGCAGTCTAGGTCAGTATTTATATTTACTGACATTTTATTCAGTGTTTTTATTTGTTTATTTTGTTCTCATAATATTGCTACTGATTATTCCTTTTATTAGGCATGGATAACTCATCTGCTAGTAGAACAGGTGGCATGTATGATTTTGCTATGAAATATACCAACTACTGATTGATGCTGCACAAAGCAGCTATCTCCAACTACAAGTCGGTACTTTCCATTTTTAGTAAACAGCATAAAACACACAATATTGCGCAGTGGCGACTCAACGACCGAAATTTTTGGAAGATTTGACAAGGATTTTGCTTACTATGTACGTTTTGAGGTCCCCTGATTCCAAAAAAACATTGAAAATCTTCATGTCGCATCCTTGGAAGATACTGAACTTAAATGCCAGTTTAGTATTTAACAGACTTTCTGTTTTTGAGCTATGCTGTCAACAGACACACCACACACAAAGCATTGACAATAATAAATAATTACAACTATAAAATTTATTACCCATTTTTTCACTTTCTCCACCTATAGCCCATGGAAATATATACTCCCCAGAAATTGGTACAAGAGCCTAACACAATTTTCTCCAAAACATTCTGGACTGATATGCTTGCAACATATAAAAGAGTGGTATTAGAGCATCATCAATCTAACCCAAATTCAAATGGTTAGCCAAATTAACTGCCACCTCATCAGTATAATGTTTTCTCACACAATCACCACATACACATCACTGTAAACACATATATAAGTATTTTGAAATTGCTCTGTTTTTCATAAATTACACATTTGGCTTATTTACATACAAAACCAGTTATTCTATTCTTTAATTAGAGAACCTTTCCATAGTCTTTCATAAAAAATCCTGAATGTCCTAATTTACTGACAACATTGCTAAAATGGTCATGAGGCCAAGGTTAATTAGATGCATTAAGATTTTCTAGGGGTGTATGCACTTTCATAAGCAACCACCCCTGATTATGTTTCTCTGGGTGATAGTTCACAGACACACTTTAAACAAAATACACAAAAACAATTAACATGGTAACATACACTTTCCAAAAAGAATGGGTACAAAAAAGTTGTTTTAATATAGCTTGCACAACCATGTGCTATTCTTAATGTGGGAGACAGAACTTCTGTATTCCAGCCAGTCCTAGGCGAGCTGATTGGGTCATGCTGGTGGCATGCAGGAAGACAGAATAAATATTTTGTTTGCTCAGCACCTTAGTATTGGACTTATCCAATAAAACAGCGATTCATGCTGTCATATCTTGAAACTGTTTAAAGTTTAAGAATTAAATTTAATAAAGGTTACATATGTAAAAGCTGATGACACTTAAGGCACTAGCCTAGTTCTACTAGTCTACTGATGACACACCCCTGTATTAGTTGGGTGCAAAACTATATTGCCACTGCTATTGAACTGGGTAGTGGCAAGTTCTATTATGTTTAAAAAAATTCTGCCACACGTTTGAGTTTACTACACATCCATTATAGTTAGTTACACTGTGATGAGCATGCTATGACACAATAATAATCTTATCAACAACTAACTTTAGCTGCCTTAATTATCACCAGTCAGTATATGAAGGAATATATATGGGTGCAGAGTGCACCTATTGTTTCATGAATTGTCATCAAGTAAGTCTTAAATTCAGAACCAAATCTAAACAAATTGCAAGGTCACATAGGAAAAGCTGTGGCAAATGATGACCATGATATGATCCTTAGAATTTGGGATGAACTCACAGATTAGATGTATGCCATGATACAAAATAAAAATCATACTAAATATTTGAAAGATTTGTACATGAAACTTGGAACTGTTGTTTGCTTCATTATTCCATTACATCTGGTGCATACTTCCTTTAGATTTTAAGTTCATTTTTGTATAATTTATAATGATCCTGTAATTAACTCTGTATAAAACTATCACAATTGTGCAAATTTCTGAGAAGTATTTACTTGCATGGTTGACACATGGCACACATTTTATATTGCTTATTTAAATAACATTTTTGGACATTTGTTAATAAGGGTGATTATGTGTTAGAATAAACCAAATTATAGTTCAACATAAAGAGAAAAATGTATGTGAAATAAAATATATATTCATATTGGTGTATAAATGTTTATGTATGAAATTCAAGTACCTTTCACATTTAAACATTGAAACAGAGCTTAGAATGTCCCAGAATCTTCAAATAACTCACATGTAAGAATGTTTTTCTTTATTTCCATAATACTTAGGTTATAATCAAGTTTGTTAGCATGGCATGCTAAATAATTGTAAAAAGGGAGAAAATTCCTAATGAGCGAAATCAGTAAACTAATATTTTATAATTACCTGAGAGGATGATTTTTGCAAAGGTTCATGCTACATCTTTTACAAATGGGTAAACTTAATGGCCTGGGAGTGCATAATTTTCAAGTTCAGCAGCTTCACCTCTATTACATTATACCTGTTTTCAGTTTTCAGTTTCTACATGGAAACTAGGTAGCTTTTATTTTATTAAATAACTATGAGACCAAAGAGAAATTATAGAGATCTAAAATTTCACCTAATGTCACTATCTAAAAAATGGCTCCACCATTCTGAACAATGATTGAACCACTGTAAAAGGGATATTTATGTTATGTAGATTTCCCGAACTTGGAAGATTGTTGGGATGAATATATTTAAAAATATATTATTCTTTTTGTTGTTAACTGCATGGTCCTATCAGCGGCATTTCCCTTTAGAAAATATTGGCTATTGGCAATGGTGTTAATCTGTGTACTGATGTTGTTGGGCTTTCTATTTATCTTTAATTTTTTATCATTCTCTCTCTCTCTCTCCTTCTCTATCTCTCACATGTGCATGAATATGCATGCATGCACGCCCCAGCACATGCATATATTCATACTTGCATTTATATTTCCAGGCTCTGTGGAAGATAGGGAATAATCTGGGCTATAGAAAAATCCCTACCCCCCTCCCCCCCAAGCTGGGAGTTGAACCTGAATCCCAGGTAGGGCAGACCTTTCTGACTGAGCTATGGGACCTACTAAAAATATTGTTGTTTGTTAAACAACGCTGTCAATTTCCAGGATCATATAAGTGCAACCAGCAAGTCAAAATTTTATTCAGCAGGAGTTCATTAATATGTCAGTAAATCTATTGATATAGGGCTGTTGCTTTTAAGCACACTTAAGAACCATAAATCTGGGTTGGGTTTGAATCTCCAACCATGGGATCAGAAGGCCAGTGTCTAACTAACTGAGCCACCCAAACCGAACCGTTGGGAAGAAGTTAAGGAAGTTGGACATTTTGCCGTTTGGCATCTTTTGTGTGAATATCAGGGAATATTTCATCAACTGTTAGCAATAGGTAAAGGTGTACAAAATTACCATTCTAGGAAGTAAAGAGGAAGATTCACCATAAATCCTCTAGATCACTGTGAAATAATATCATAACAAATAGGAGAACTTTGCAATGATTCCAGCATTTGACTTCAAAAAGCTAATGGTGTTATATGAGAAGTCAGCTAGTATACAATATTGAGGATAAAATGTATATTAAGTACTTACCAAGACTTTCTAGAAACTGCAGCCTATGTAGCTGACAATGGTTTCCCAACAGCAGACAGAAGGATAAAACTTGAGCTGCATATGCTGCAAGAACATCTGAAAAACTGAAACTGAGAATTGTTGTTGTTTAGCCTTCTTTGGAAATTACTTGGGACCACATAGTTAAGGGGCCTTTCTGAAGAGTACAATGAAAACAAATATGCTGGTTGACATGTATCAACCATACACATGATCATGATGATGATGATGATGATCATGATGATGAAAATGGAGATCTCTCTTGAGGCCTAGCACATAGGCCCCTAGAGCCCTTTGTTCCTCAAGGCCAGTGGTACCAGCAAATCAGACCATGTCCCTGATGTCTGCCCCTCTTATATCCTGAGGTTCCAAAATGAAGGAAGCCAGGGTTACATATCTGTGAAAAGCAAACACCTTGCTCTCACATAAGATGTGGAGGTTTCAAAGTCCATTTCACCTTTCCTATACATTGGGTGCACAACAAGCTCCATTATGCATAAATGCCTTCTCAGAGTGTTGTGCCCAGTGAAAAAGCCTATGACCATTCTGAGCTTGGTTCTAGTTAGGTTCAAAAGAACCTCAATTAGTTTGCCACCCAACCCAGGAATAAAATCATGGGCCTATCTAGCAGTATTTTGCTTTTTCCAAATCTCAAGATTAGCCCTAGCTGTCGGCTGGGTTAGCTCATACTTAACACTTCTGAGGAGCATGCCACAAAATGGCTTGGATCCTACAAATGCAAGATCCACTCCCCACTTAGCCAGCCTGTCTACCATCTCATTATCTCTGATGCCCGCATGGCCTGGAACCCAGACAAGGGTATCCTGTCTGCAGGCACAAAGTCTATCCAACATCCTCTGGCACTCCCACACCAATTGGGATGTCGTTTTAACCACCATAAGGGCTTTTAAAGCTGCCTAATGTCTGAGCAGATATGAATGTCTGCTTATCTGCCTGGCTATTAAAAATTATACATGACGCAGGCTAAGATAGTATATATCTCAGCCTTGAACACAGTAGCCTTCCTTTATAGGAGAATGGTAACCTTGGTCCTGGGATCCTGGCTTCATCCTGCCTCTGAAGTGTGAACTGTCAGTGTACCACATCTGGCTTCCAGTTTCCAGGAGAAACCTGATATCTGGGTCCCATTCCTTCCTGGTCAGAAATGCCACCATAAATGCTGGGCTTAGATTATATCTTGATCTCATCAAATCTCCTGTCATTAGGGAATAGGACACCTTTCCTGAAGTATACTCAGAGTCAAAAGGTGTCCTATATGCTAGTTTGAATATTCACCCCCTAATTGTCCAGAGGCGGTGTGAATTCACCCTTGCTACTTCCTTCAAAAACAAATGGAGAGGAGGAAGATTAACCAAAATCTCTATGCAGACTTTGGGGTGGTCCACATCACCTCAGTTATCATTATACAAGCCAATTTCTCCAATGAATTTAGCCTAATAACTGCTGGCTTCACCTCTGAGGCGGGCCACCAGACCACTACTGTATAGGATAACCAGGGCCTTATGACTGAGGAGTACAACCATCTGATCATCTTCTCTATCCTAGGCCCCACTTCAGTCCAATATCCCTCCTACATACCCACAAAAAATTCTGGGCTTGTTAACTTCATATGCTTTTTCCAACTTAGCCCAACATCCATGATAACTTGGAGATGCTTGACCAAATCAACTAACTTCAATCTCTTCCCAAACAGGAGGGACTCTTCCATTCCTTGCAGGGACCTTCTGCTTATAAAAGCCATGATCTCAGTCTTGTCTGGGTTAACAGACAAGTCTCTTTTCATACACCATTCCTCTATAGCAAGAAAGGAGTCGTGAATAAGCTCCAAGATCATGCTAGGAAATTTTCCATTTGCTACAAGAAATATGTCATCCATACAGCCTTGAGCATGAATTCCTCCATTGTGAGCCAGTTCAGCAGATCATCCACTCCAAGCACCACAAAGTAAATGAAAAGACTCCTCTTGGGGGCAGCCCCAGGGTACTGATGCTCTGAAAGTAACACTCCCCTGAGCCACCACCACATGATGATCTTCCAAAGACGTCATGATCCAGTCCTAGATAATCAGACTAATGTTTCTATCCTCCAGACATCTCTAACCCAGAGTCATCTGACTAATGGCATTGTCAATTTCCAGATAAACTGCCATAACCAGCTTCCCCAGGCCACTCCTCCTCCAGTCTAATAATGAGCTGGTGGGGTGCTATTTCTGTGGATTTTCCTGGCTGGTAGGCATATTACTGAGGGTATATGGGTCTACCAATACCCCATCTCTCAAATATCTATCCACTAGTCTTTCCAAAACCTTCAACATGAAGATTGTCAAACTAATGGGACAAAAATCCTGCAGTATGACTGTCTGCCCAGCTTAGGTATAAAAACCACATTGGCCTACCTCCAGAAGCTATAAATATACCTCATGGCAAAGCAGGCCCTGAAAAGTCTCACTAGGTGAGAAGAAATAATCTCCCAGCCCTCTTGCAGGAGAGCCAGGATGACCTCATCCTCACCTGCACTTTTATATGGCTGAAATATGAAGACAGCTAATTTAAATTCCTTAAAAGATACCACCTTGGAGGCTACACACCAGCCTTCCTGAGATGCCCTGCATGCCTCTTGATCCAAAGTTGTGGTACCCAGGAAGTGGGTTTCAAGAATGGTCTCACAGTCTGCCTCTCTGATGCATTATAACCCAGGAGCGGGCGAGCAAGGTACTTCATTCCCCGTATCTATTTCTCAATATTTCCAGCATATTTACACACTTAAAAATGTCAATATGGTTATATTTCAGATCTACATCATTTATTAACATAATGTAGTTACATTTTATAATCATTATTGCTAACCATTTCCAGTTATGTTGGGTTTGCATGACATGTTATCTCAGTGTAGCATACAGTGAAAACCAGGTTCACAACTGTCTGAAATAAAAGTTAACATGCTGATATAAAACAATCTGTGTAACAGTTTTATTCAGAAAATGGCTGCATATGCAGCATTTTTAATGCCTTTATTTGATGAAGTTCACTACATTTTAAAATATATTTGTTATGAATGCTTGTTCAATGGAATATTCTAACAATTCAAGATGCAGATTCACATTCTTTGTTACATGAGTCGCACGTGTATATCTATGTGTGTGTTGTTTGCAAGCAAATCTATGACAGGAAGAACATTTTATAGTAGTGTTAATGTCTTTAGCACGTCCACAGAAAATGCACCTTCCACATTTCTTCGCAAGATTATCTAAAGGGATCTGATCTGCAAGTGCTGGTTTGAATTTAGACAAGAAGACACTAATATCACTTGCAAGTGATCATTTCATTGCTCTTTCTGAAAGTTGAGGCTTCATCATTGAGAATACCAATTTCTTCAAGAAAGTTCTTCTTGGCTCTTTATGGTTTACTTGGATTAAAAAAAAGAAGAAGAAAAAAAAAAACCTACGCATTTATGTCAGTAAAGCATGGAGCACTGCCATTGGCTATCTTCTTGTTTGTTGTGCAATACTGTATGCACTACACAGCTGATCGACAAATGTCTAGTTCCCCTTTTGCAATATTGTAATCCATGATGATCTCTGACTTGCTAGTAAAACATCTAGTGGAGGAGTTTCATGCATTGTTGTGAGTAAAATTACGACCTGATTTTTCTTAGGAACGTAAACTGTAATAAGTTATGTCCTCCTGAAATCCAAAGATTGATGATCCTACATCTCAAATTTTGTTCACCTGAAGTTCACTGGGTATATCTGATTTATATTTTCTCAATATACCATTGCATGTGAATCCTTTTTCCAACAATTCCAATGCCAGAATGGATACTAGTTGTTGAATGTACATTTCTGTTAGAGCTTTCAATATCAATAACAAGCTGTTTTACAATGTCAATGGCTTGTTGGAAACTAAATAAGACCATCTTCTTGTTTACCACAGTAAATTTTAATATTGCTAGTATAAAAAGCTTTAACATCATATAATGTGAAAATCATTATGCCGTATTTGGCAAGCTTATTTGGCATTTATTGTATGTAGCTGCAAGTACCCCGAAAAGGCTCAAGCCTTGCATTAATTGTGACAAACATCCCAATATTGTAGGAATTTCTAAGTTTAGTACGAATTTGTCAACAAACTGACGCACAGTGGCTAGTTCAACAGCTTTCCTTCTCTCTGTTCTGGTGGCTTTGGTATCAAATCGCAGGGCCTGAAGCAAAAATAAAAATTGCCTGTAGCTCATACAAGCTCTTAGTATTTCTATTCCTGTTTCGTCAGAATTCCATAGTTTCAGAGCATTTGTGCACCCTTTCTTTAGACCTGTAAGAAATATACACCCAATCAATGCACTAATTTCAACCCTAGATGTTTCTTTGGGATCCCTATATGAACATTGTACTGATTCACGGTGTAGCTGTATGTGTAAATTTGTGTGATTCGCGATATCATCAAGCATGTCAAAATCAACAATGGCATAGAAAGCTGATAGTTCAACCCTAATATTTCTTGTAGAAATATAACAAGACTCTTTAAGTTTTTTATTATTATTATTATTATTATTATAATAGCTAATTCCATTTGCAAATACTGCCTCCATAGAAAGGACTTAGTTATTTTGTCATTAATGTGTTAAAAAATTTACATTAAGCACATAAGGACATGAAACATATATAAACTCAATTCCATATCACAAGTAAAAACAAATAAATATGCGTTTGCATACACATCTGATGTCTAAGGTAACATGAATGATATTCAAATTTGTGTGACATAGTATCCAATTTTTGTGGTATTAAGATATGAATTGTATTTATACATACAAAATGTAATTACTTTTTGTATATACTATCAAATATAATATTTAGACATAGGTGTTGGACTTCTTATTCTGAGAAGCCTAATGATGAGTCTAATCAGAAGCTTTCATAGCCTCTTATGTTTAAATGCAATTTTCCAAGCTGTATGTCCATGGCTGAATGAAGTTTAAGCTTCTCATGAAAGCTTAAAATTTAGGCTCTTCTGGAGTTTGCAGTTTAAAAAAAAAAATCATACTTCTACAGTGGTTTATTGTGGTACTAAGCTTTCGGAAACAATAACTGTGCATTTAATTCTATATAATAATATAGCATTTACATTATCAACTTTTTCTAAACTCAAAATTATGAAGCAGAGTCCTCAGTTACTTGATGATGAAGTAACTAAAACATCAAACTTCTTTCTTATTGGAGATGCTATTTTAAACTGCTGCAAGGAACCAGTTTTCAAATACTTCAACAGAGTAGCATTTGCAATAACAGCTTCAGCTTCCTCCACATGGAATATGTTTGAATAGATTCTATATTAATCAATGAGTCACACAACAAATGCTTGCGATTTGTTTTCACTTTTAACTTGCTCCACCAAAGGACCATAATATTTCAGTAGTATTTACACTTATTTATTTGTGTGCTAAGTATGCATACTTGGTTGTACTCTGACCTTAGCCTTAGTTTTTCAGCCAAAGGCATAACTCAATACAAATATGCAATTACATGTATAATCTCTAACACCTAACATTTTATTCAGTTTACATAACTTTGAAGTGAACATTTCTACTTCATCCTCAGTTTCCATATACATAATAATGAAAAAAAGCTTCTCTAGTTTAAGTTTCTACTTGTGATCTTCCAAAATCTTTTTCAGTAATATTTCTTTGTTTCTCAGTAATTATTTATTACTTATTAAGATTTCCATTCAATTGTTTGTGGCATTACATTGGAAGGGAATTAACTGGCAGTAGTAGTAAAGGAAGAACTTTAGCAAATTTATATTAATGAGGCTAAAAATCTTAATTGGGACACATCTTCAACTATCCAAGGGAGACCAACAAAAAGGAAGACCAAGTAAACTCTTCCAGAATTGGCATTTTCAGTTTTTGCTTTCTGCAAACAATTGCTAAGGTTTTCTACTGGAGAAACTAACATTATACCTTTATTGAGAAGAGTATAATCTTTTTTATTAGTTATGTGTTTTCTGTTATTCATATATCTCACCTTTTATGTTTCTGTTGAAGGAAAGGTGTGGAGATACATTTTTGGAAGCAAAGAAAACAATTACAGAAAGATTTGGAAGCTATATAGGAGGTAAGACATATGGGCAGAAACAAACCTAGTAATTGTAGCACAGAAACATTCAAAAACACAAACAATGGATAAGAATGGCTAACAAGAGAGTAGAATGGAAAATTGTTAGAAATAATTAGAACATGAGAGTATAAGCAAATAAAAAAAAAGTGTGTGTGTGTGCAAGTGCATGTGTGTGTGTGCGTGCACGTGTGCATAAATTAAAGATAGGAAAGGGTATATCAAATACCGTTGGCATTAGGTGCATAAAATACTCCAGCATCACAACTTTCTAGATACATATTGTTAAATGTAACATAATGTAAAAAAAATTAATTAATATATACCACTTCACAATATTTGATGTTTTGTATCAATGCTATTTTAACCAGTAATCATGGTTTTTGACATGTAACATCCTAATACCTATTTCACAGGAATTTTGACATATAACAAATTAAGTTACCAAATAGATAAATACATTAAAATGTAAACATTTTTTCTGGGCTAGATGAATTTACAAAGAAATGGTAAAGCTCTGTAAATATGAATATCCATATATAATTAATTAATCTTTTACATCAGGAACGTTCCCCAATGGGCTAAAGAAGATAATTGTAAGACCGATATATAGGAAAAAAAGTTCAAAACTTGCAGTGGAAAATTATAGAACTATACCATTATATTAAACTTTTTTCAAAATAATAGAGGGGTGAATTATATAAGTTACATGATTTCCGCAGCTAATATACAAATATCAATTTGGTTAAAAAAAAAAAAAAAATAACAATACAAGCTATCTGTAAATTATATATTATAAACACAATAGATAGGAAAGGGTACATAATTGTAATCTTCTTGATCTCACTAATGCATTCAACTGTGCAGACATAAATAAATTAATCACTAAAATAGAAAATTAGGGATTAGGGGTCTAGCAATAGAATGGTATAATCTAAAAAATTACAGAACAATGTGTTGAAATAATATATAACTCAAATGGAAACTTGTCAGATCATTCATTATATAATAAATAAGCAGCTGAATTAGCAGTTGGATATGCTGACAATACCACAATTATAGTAAAGGGAAACGCAGAATGTGATGTACAAAAGAAATCAAATTTATTATTAGAAAAAAACAATAGAATGCTAGGAAACTTAGGATTGGTAATAAATATAACTAAAACAGAATGGACACTAATCACCTTAGGCAAAGAACTCAATCAAATATTTAATTAATGTTGGAAAATAAACAAATGCAGCAAGCAACAGAAATAAACTTTAGGATTAATAATAGATAACAAAATAAATTGAGAAAAAACATACTGAAAAAATAGAAAAAAGATAAATACAAGACTTTATATTTTGAAATACTCAGCACAACAAATGGATAGAGGGGGGCTTTGTACAAATATACTATGCCTTCATACATTCTCATCTGAGCTAAGGGGTTGTATTATGGGGTAATGTACAGAAAAAAAAAATAATGCAAAGAAAATTTAGACACAGCAACAGGCCTTTAGAGGTCGTCTCCTTAGCGCGGTGGTAGCGCAGCTGCTTACCAAGCGGGAGACCTGGGTTCGATCCTCAGTACCGGCATGGGGATTTTTCCCCCGCTGGGAGACCTGGCCCGGGGTGCACTCAGCCTCGTAAGGTCCCTGGGGGGGGGGGGCAATTGAGGAGCTACTTGATGGAGAAGTAGCGGCTCCAGGTCATGAGGACCTCATTAACCGGCTGGGAGGGACTCGAGGCGCTGATCACGTCTCACCCTCCAATACTGCACCCCATCCATGACGTCTGTAGTGGACCGACATGGGGGACGCAGCGGCCGGGCAGTAGGCTAAGGTTCCCCGTGAGCTGTCGTGCCAAGGAGTTAAGTTAAACAGGCCTTTAAAATGATGTGTAAACTTAAAAAGATGGATATCTCTAGAAATGTCTATAAAACACTAAATATATTAACATTTCCTGCCCTGTAGATATATGAAGGCATTAAATACATAATAAAAATCATAGGAATCCCCCCCGGCATGCCCCCCCCCCCCCACACACACACACGCATGCCCACGCCCACAAAACAAAACAAAATTATTTCATTAACACACTAAGAGGAACACTAATTAACAAAAGTAGAGAAAATAAAACTAAAGATATTTACAATCATTTGGCTACTCAAATAAAACAGATAACAGAAGAACACTTAAACTAAACTGCAATTATTAAAAACGCATTTTACTTAACAGAAGAACATAAAATGTTGAATAAAAATAAACTATAAGGTTCATCTTGTATATCTCTTTACTCTGTATTTTTTGTGCTTTATATAAATATGTACATATTTGTGGCATTATCTATAGTATATATTTTTTGTCAATTTGACCATGCTTGTAAAATATATTTTACAATTGGTAGTAATAAAGAAATAAGAAATACACATTACTTTTTCTGATTGGCTGCAGTAATTTGAAACTTTCTCCAAAATTTAAAGAATCCTATATTCAGCCATAACACACCCAAAGATTTGCATAATATGTAAACTACAGCTTAACATACCAAGGAAATAATCCGATCCTTTTCTCTTATAAATAAAAATGTTAATTCTGCAAATTAAACAACTTACACAGAGTTACCCTTATTTGTTTTTTCATACAAGCTGTGTGAAGGATAGGAGTTGGATAGGTAGAGTCACACAAAAATTCAATCAAATTAACACTAAGTGACTTAATTGTTGGCTAAACTATGAAGCCAGGAACTTAAAGTACTTACAACATTGTAAGTCACCATTGGAAACATCACCTTGTGGTTTACTGGGAAACATGCGAGTCAGTTGAGAAATTTAATGCTATACCGACATGTTGCTCTGTGGTTAGAGCAACCAGCTAGAGACCGGGAAATTCATGGTTCAGATCCTGAATCTTTCATCTGATTCTACCTATCCAACTTATTGGGTTTGCCATGACATTTACCCTAATCAACATATGGTTTAAAACTTCATAAAATTTCATCAAATATAAGTATGATACATGCATTATATCTCTGTGTTATTGGCTGCTACATTTTTTTCTTCTTTCTGCAATAGGGAATGCAACAATGAAGATTGCACTTTAAGGTTTTAAGATTGCAAGTTATAATCACTAGTGTTATTGATCAAGCAGCATGTTTTGTGTCTCGTTTGATGCATTTATGTCTGAAAAGTACAAGCAAGCACGTTTTGCTTAAAAAAATTATACTAATTTTTTTTTATTTATTTGTCTCAAGCTAAACTAACTCTGCACATTTTCTGTTAATTCTAAAACAAATGCAGGCATATTATTGAAAAAACTAATGTCAGCTCTACTGTTGTGATTATACATTATACTTAGCTTTCTTTTGCACATTTATAAAAGTGAAAATGCATCCTTTATATTTTCTTAAATGGTATTAACTCAATATGACAATTTATGCTGCTCTCAAATCACTAACTTTACTGCTCATTTAAAACTTTTACTATATAAGGTTGGAACTTTAATAGTGACAACTATTTATTTGCAACTGATACAAAAAGATACATGCTACCAAGCTTTACCATCCTTCAAAGTAGTCACCAGCATTAGGTAGAACCTGTTGTCAGCAATGTGGAAGTCCTAGAATCCTTTAACATTGTCTGTTGTGTTGATAGTTTGAAATGAGCGGTCTACTGCCTGATGAATCACTGGAACAATTTTTAAGCAAATGCTACAAAGTGGTTCTTTCAGCTTCAGAATCAAGTCAAAATCTCAAGGGCTTAAGTCAGAGAGTATGGTGGATGGTGATGCACTTCCAAATCCCATCAACCAAACAAATCAGCCACAACTTGCGCTGTATATGACTGAACAGTATCCTGCAAAATAATGGACAGATTTTGCAAAAAGTGTTGCCCCGGAATTTTTCAAAGTGGATCATAGGTTGTATCCCAAAAATGTACAGTAATGTTGCACATATTATGGATTTGAAAGTTCGTCAGAACCCCAGCACTGTGAAAGTTATAGAGCTTCTCATGTATGACTAAGATGGTGTTATTCTAACATATTGTGTTCTTCCACAGCAGACCATCAATCAAGTGGTGACATTTTCTGCAGTACCCACTGATCATTTTGCATGACACTGCTTGGCTGTTTGTTTGATCAATGAGACTGGTAAGTGCAGTATCATCCACCATATTCCCCACCCTTGTAATCTGACTTGATTTTGAACAAGAAATCATTTCATTACATTAGGTTCAGAACCTTTCCAGAGATTTGTCAGGCAGTAGACTGCTCCATTCAACATCAACACAAAAGTGTGCGTGTATGGAATCCTATGGCTTCCACATTGCTGGTAACAGGATATACGCAAAGCTGGTGACCACTTTGAAGTACAGTAAAATTTGATAACATGTATCTGTTTTGCATCATTTCTAAATAAATTGTCACCACTATTAAAGTTTCAACCTTTGTATGTGGTAAGCATGCTAGTAAGAAATTTAATTTATGTATTTTTTTTATGGTTACAAAAACATCAAGGGTGAATTGTCATACCTAAGAACTAAGTATTTGAAAACTTATTGTCATTATAACACATGTTTAAGAAACAACTGTCCTAGACTGCAAAGTAGTACTACTAGCACTCCTCACTCAAATAACATCTTTATTACATTTTTTTAATACAATGAAGAATGTCTATATAAATGAAACTAATCCTTCCTGATTGTTAGTTTTGGACAAAGGACTGCTAATGCAGTATCTCCAGAGATGATTGTTTCAAAATAGATGTATCAGCTGATTACAATTTCCACCAGTGCAACTTACACTTAATTTAAAGCTAAAGCTGCTATCTCTCTATTTATTGACTGCTGAGAAAGGCGACAGTCCTAGGTTTATTTCTGCACCAAATTTCCAACATATTTACCTTGAGTAGGTAAACCTATCATTGTAGAGGGGTGAAAAAAAATCATCATCATTACCATATAGACTGGATTCACTTTAGAGAGCACTGGTAAAATAAATTATTTGTGCTGAGAAATTAACTGTATTGATGATTTGAGATGAATCCAGGCTTCAATAATTTTACATTTAGTGAGTGACATTCATTTTGTTTTTGTTATTTGTAACACAGAGACACTTGCAAGACATGTTATCTCAATGTCCAACCACAAAAGAGATGATGACTGCATTATGTTGCAATCCACGATTACTCAAACAAATCAACTATTCCAGATTGTGACTTGGAATCTAAAACATTTTCAACCATGTCATAAAATGTACTTGGTTCTGGATATATCTGTGTGTGTGTGTGTGTGTGTGCGTGCGCGTGGGCGTGCGCGTGTGCGTGTGCGTGTGTGTGTGTTGTGTGTGTGTTGTGTGTGTTGTTGTGTGTTGTGTTGTGTGTGTTGTGTGTGTTGTGTGTGTTGTGTTGTGTGTGTGTGTGTGTGTGTGTGTGTGTGTGTGTGTGTGTGTGTGTGTGTGTGTGTGAGAGAGAGAGCGAGCGAGCGAGAGAAAAAACATATATGGAGAAGTTATTTAATTCTGATACTTTACATGTTTAAACCATGCCATTATTCGCAACCCATAATCTCTAATACAACTAGCTGCAACCTACATATCATTTAAAATCTAACCTTGATAGTTTGATGTGAAGATAGATACCTAACAGTTTTTGTTTTTTAAAGGTTTCATTGTCCTTCCACATGTCAAACTAAAAGACTTATTGTGTAATCCCATTGCAAAGAATTCCTTCATTACTTCCCAAAGTCTGCTCCCTGAATAAATTGCAGTACTTTGGTCCCAGTGACAGCATCCTTTCCTTGAACTTCTCTGGTTATAAAAGAATAAATCTCTTTCCTGCCAGAAAAGGACCATCAAATTGGATATGCAAGGCAGCTTCCTCATCCTCTCTGCACATTGTACAGATATGATGTTGAGTTTTTTTTATTAATGGACACTCTTTTAACTGCTGTGGTTCTGAGTGTCTCATTCTATTTTGGGCAAGAAAGATCACTTCATTTTGCTCAGAGACCTCTTTATCAGGCTTGAAGTTCTTTTGCATACTGTAAATCTATGGCATGTGACCAAGAGCTTCACTTACCTTCTGAAGGAAGCCATGCTAAGGAATTTTGGCCTGAAAAAGTCCATCACCCTCTGCTGGGATTTAGCCCATGACCGTGGGTGCCAAAGGCTAGCATGTTACCCCTAGACCTCATTCTTCTTCTGTCCAATCTCAGAAGAGATGAGGAAAGGGTGTTGCCTGGATCTGAGACCAGTTTCCTAGCTTGTCTTTGTCCAGGATAGTTTTGCCACCCAAGTTGATGCACTTCCCTCATTCATGTTTTTATCAAGGATTTTGCAGCATGTATACTAATTTCAATCATGGGTTCAGGGACAAAATAGGGTATCTCAACACTTTTTTCAACCAGGTGATCAGCTTTTTCATTTTGACGGCTACCCTGATTTCTTGACATTCACCACATTTCAAACCTGTTAGTGCATGGCAGGGTAATCAGGGCATTTAGGCATTATCATGCAAATTTTTATTTTGCTTGGTCTGAAGACAGTGCTTTTAAATTGCTTTGGCTATCTGTGAGGAGGATGAGAAATTTTCACCATGGTATCATTTCTCGAGTCCTCTGACAACACAGCTCAGAATAGCCAATACTTCTGCCTGAAAAACTGCAATATTTTCCAAGCCTAAAACTGATATTTGTCTTTACAAATAAGCCATATATGCCTGCACCCAATTGGGTCTCCTATCTGTGAACCACACAAGTTGATTACTTTCTTTGTCAGACATGTTTTTTTCATCCAGTTTTCTTGAGATCCAGGGATTATCTTAATTGGAGGGGAAGAGCAACGATGTTGATGATGATGATGATGAAAACTGAGTGGTCTCTCTTGAGGCCACACATGTAGGCTCCTAGAAGTATTTGTGCCTCATAAACTGGACTTCAAACAAATCCATTGGTCCCAATAAATCAGACCATGTCCCTGATGTCTGCAGCCTTTATATCCCTGAGTTCCAAAAAGAAGGAACCCAGAGTTACTTATACATATATGTGAAAAGCGAATGCCTTATGTTCACATAAACTGTGCCGAGATGTTTAAAAATCCATCCCAAATTTCCTATGCATGGGGTTCTCAATAAGCCCCATTATGCATAAGTGTGTTCTAAGAGTACTGTGCTCATTGAGATAGCAAACAACAACTCTGAGCTTGGTCCCAGTTATGTTCAAAAGAACCTTACTAGTTTGCATTGTACAGCCCAGGAATAAATTCATGGGCCCACCTGGTGGTATTTTGCTTTTTCTAAATCTCAGTATTAGCTGTGAGCTGGATTATCTCATATTTGACGCTCCTGGAGAACGCGCAGCAAAAGGGCTCAGGTCCTACAAATGTAAAACCTGCTGCCTGCTTAGTCAGTCTGTCTGCCATCTCATTACCAGATGCCTGCATGCCTCGGAACCCAGGCAAGGGTAACCAGTCCATGGGCATAAAGTATATTCAACATCCTATGGTACTCCCACATCAATCTGGATGTAATTTTAACCACTTTAAGGGCTTTCAAAGCTGCCTGACTATCTCAGCAGATATGAATGTCCACTCGTCTGCCTGGTATGTTTAAAATATGCATGGCTCAGCTAAGATGGCATATATCTCAGCCTGGAGCACAGTAGCAAACTTCTCCTGCTGTTTATTTAGAATCAGTGAGTGACCTTTATGGTGGAGTTTGAAAGGAGAAGAGCAATATTGAGCATTCATTAGGCCAGACTGTATTCAATACTGAGATATCCAGGAAACTTAGAATAGTGGTATGGCCAATAATTCGGCAACTACCTCTCCAGTTTCCTGTTTTAATGCTGTGATATTTGATGCAAAAATTATTTTTGTGCAGTGTAATGAATCTTTATTTGTTTGAATAATGACTTTCACATTTGTTTTAAATTTATTTAGAACTCTTTAAGTGAAGCAGTTTCATGCAAAATTCCCAAGTTTACTCATACTACTGGCAAGAGAAATTAAAATGACCCAGTTGATTTTATATACAATTTTCAGAAAGAATAACACATTTTGTTGGTAGAATAATTAGTAAAAAATGGAGCTTGTTTACAAGTTAGTCCAAATAAGGTAATTAAACACTTAGCACAGCTTATCATGTCATATTCTGCTCATAATGGCATGACTTTTTAAATAAAAACACATAACATACATTTTTTGAGAGAAGATGAGTGGCAATAGGTCAGCCCTGATTCTTTCATGACAACTACTTCATTTACTCACTTGGAGTCTTTGTATGAAATGATTCATTCTATTCAAATGAGGTAGCATTTCATTAAGTACTGAAACATAACATAGCTGATAAACTTGTCATTCCAGAACACTTCCAGGGACCAGTTTCATAAAGCAATGGTGTGATAGATGATGGGCTGACAAATAGGGGCAGTTTATATCCCACAAATATTTCTGTAGCACCTATCCACCAGTCATGTACCAGCAACAATTATTTATCTGCCCAATAAGTGAGACAGCTTTCGAGAATTATAGAAATCACATACTTGCACGCACATGTGCACGCACACACACACACACACACACACACACACACACACACACACACATACACACTCTCTGTCCCCCACCACCCTCTCTCAAAAGCTTTCAATTACCAGTGGTTCTTCAGAATTTGCTTACTTATTTTTATGTCCCTTCTATCATTTCAAGCAAATTTACTATTGATCTATTTTTTTACACAACTTATGATGTTATGCACTCAATTTTAGCAAGTACTACAAATTTTTTTTCAAAAAATAATCACTAAAATAAAAATTGTATGATTTTACTTAATTTTTTTTGGGAATATAGTCAGCAGCATCATTTAAATTTCTACTTCAAGGAGGCAAGGTTCTGTGAGGCAGTTTTGGAATCTATGAATTCCTAATAAAATATTTATCCTAAAAAAAACTCTTCTTTTATTTTTTAAACGTGAAATATTAGTATTGAAAGTGCAGTTATAATTTTTCTTTTGGTAGGGCAATAATAACTAGTAGCTTAAATATTTTCCCTAAGTGACACCCCCAAACATACAGTGTGTTCCCTGAGCGGCCAGACCGTTGCGCGGCGGCCGTTTCTCACCCATTACAGTGCAGTCATGGGGCGATTAGGTGTCTCAGGGAATACATTGTAGTATGTAACATGAGCATGCATAACTAAAATCCACTCCTATAGGGAAACAAATGGACTTCTCATCCACAGGAGTGGTCAACAGTAATGATGATATACTTGGGTGTCCCATAATGAAGAAATAATTTTATGAGAAACAAGTTCAAAGAGTGTTTAATGCATGTTAATGCACAAATATTTAAAAAATTATTTGAATGGGACATTTTTACTGAAATTTTATTCATTTGGTCCCAAAATTGCATTTTAATTTTTTGTATTACAATGTTCAATAATTGAATAATTATTAATAATAATTATTCTTCCTCAGTACAAAATGGTATTACATTTCACGTTCTAAAACACAGATTACTTTCTGTTTTCTAAACACAAGAAGGACATTTTAAAAGGAATGTTACATAACCATTATATAATGAAAGGACTTAAAAGTTCTTTGTAACAGATTTTGTTCAAATAAGTTTAATGTTTTAGCGAGTGTAGCAGAAAATGAAATGAAATTAAAAGTTATATGCTGGGTTTTTAGGTGTAAATTAATTTATTACATATTTTGATAAACCCAAATTTAATTTAATTTTAGGAACTGATACAAAGTCAAGTTTAATTTTTTTGGGAGAATGCCATTATTCAAGCAATATTAAAAAACCCAGAAATACATAACAGACTTTTTATACTCAGTGGTAATTGAAGTTAATTAATTACTAACAATTTTAAAACTAATAGGTATACTTTATTCAAATTTAGTGTAGCATCATGGTTTTACTCCTGTTAGGCAAGTTAATATGTAATTACATTTTCATAGTACTAGTTTAAAAACTATCAAAATTGGAAATTTAAGTCTAGAATTTCCTTCTATTTCTGAACAAAATTTTCTTAAAACAATAAAGGTTCTTGAACATTTTAAAATTTTATTTTAAAAATACTCTGTTTGGCACTTAGGATTCTTCATGATTTTCCTTTTGATTGGAGCTTTAAAACAATATATTTTTCATTATTACTATAAGCATAGTAATTATTATGTACTAACTCCATTCTCTTCATACAAATTACTAGACCAGGAATGTTAAACTCAAAATGCATAGGCCCAATTCTGCCCTATAAATTATAACCAAAATGAAAAGATTAATTCCATTTTGATCTAAAGAAATTTAATCCTGCTTGTTACTTAGGTTATCTTTTTGTATAATCACATACAGTCCTTAAACAATAACATTTGCTAAACAGCCAAATGAACAATTCTTAAATGACTTATATTACTGGTTTTTACTTCTGGGGAAACAAGTTTCAATATTAAATACCTGAATCTGTGAAGATGCCATTTTCGGAAAGGATGTCAAATGTTCTTCTGTAAGTTCTTATCTCCAAGTTTGTTTGTCCTCATAAGGGAAAACAGAAGTCTGTTCAGAGATAGGTGGCACCAAACATGACCATTCTTACAACAAACTGACACATTACATCATACTGGGTTGGCAAATAAGAAAAGAATTGAGGGATCCCTATTTCATTGTATTTCCTTTTCAACATAAAATTGCACTGAATTTAAATCAATTCTACCTGGATGTTATTATGCATGCACCTTTTCTTGGGTGTCTAGCTCCCTAGTCTTCATTCCGTAGGTCTCATGCAATTTTGGATGCAAAGCAGAATGACAACATAGAGACATTAAGTATGCTGTACACCCTGATATCTGGTGGTCTTACTGCAAAGGTTTCATTCTCTCGGTAGTTTCCATAGTTCATGCACATGTGCTGTGTTTTGTTTAATGATTCAGCTAGTTTGTGGTAAATTAGATAACCTATTCACCATAATGGGTGAGGACCTCATTCTGTGGTGGACAACACTCCAGAAAGACAGCCAGCTGAGTGAGCTCTTCTCCCTCACCCCCTGACACTCACTTCCCTGTAAAACTGGCATCGAAGGAAAGGTGCACACACAGTAGTATTTGCTTTAAGAACATTAAAGGAGAATGGAGCAGCAAACAAAGAGATATCCTTTCTACAATTTTTTTTTCTCAAAGTGAGAAACATTATGAGTAAAATTATAATCATTGTAGGAATATTTTAATTTATTCTTAAAGGAGCCAAAAGCATATTTTTAATCCGCTGTGACACAAAGCCAACAAATTTCTTTATAGTAGGACACTCTCAACTTAACTTCCAATGTTGTCACTAAGCAGAGATGAAAACTGAGGTTGAATCAGTCTCTGAGAAAGAACAAAATTTTAACTTTCTTCATAAATTTAAAAATGTAAATATGTTTGCTTTTGATCACAAAACTTCCTAGTGAATGATGCAGTACACATAGTGAAACTTACTAGTACAAGATCTTTTTTTCTGCTTGACCAGTAACTAGAATAAATCCATTCCAATTCTCGTCATACAAGGAGCATAGGCTGTTGCTATATACACAAATTATGATAATTTAAGATCCAACTTATTTCATTAAAGATATTCTCATCAGTTATTACATTTTGAACACAAACTACTTTGAGTAATGCCTCAGTTATATTTAAGTCATTATCACAGGCCCAAGAAAACATGACTAATTGTGCCGGACCACTAACTTCTGTACTTTAATCAACTTAAATGGAAAATACTGATAAACTTTCAACTTTTCCCAATAACTGGTTACTTTAGTCACGATAAGTTAAATCTTCCTGCAACAGTATTTTGTGACCAGGAAATGTTTTTGAAAGTTTGAACCTTGTCAAAACATGTCATTTCAGGACTTTTACAAGACAGTGTTTTACAAATTCAGTTTCACAAAATATTAAGAATTATTTGCAAAAAGTTCTGCATTTACATAGCTTGCTTTAACAGATTCACATTCATGAAGATATGACTGTTGCTTGCTGAGTACAGCTTTTAGGTCTTGCTATTTATCTTTCTTTGATTTTTGTTTATGCTGATCATCATATTTTGCCTGATGGGTCTCAAAATGATATCTTGTATTTTACTCTTTTGGAATACTTATATTTTGTCCACAAATCAAACTTTTTTTCCTTTAATTTCATAGCAAAAATAAGCAATTTCCCACTTTATTGAAAAACATGGTGCTAATTTTCAATTGCTGTATTTCTGTTGCTTGAAGGTTTAGGTCTTTATAAAGACATTGTCTTTATAAATGTACTGTATAACCCAGGAAAACTCGTAGACATAGCTGATACTTTTAGTAGGTTAATGTGTATAAATAGAAAATGTTACACGGTCACCCTCCTACAGGGGTGGAAATTGGTTGAGGCTGTGGCATTAACCTTCAAAATGAGTTGTTCTTGATGACCTTCACAAAACATTAGCTGCATAAACCATTAAATGCAATTCTCAGAATCCCCTTCTTTATAACTTATTCCTGTTAGCTAAGGAAAATTTCTGTTTAAGAAAACAGTTCTGGGATTAACTTGCAATCAAGTGATACGAGATATGTTTTGAAGTCCCAAAGGTGCACTATATGCACAAGCAGACAAAGGACAGATGTTGACTAGTCCTACTACTTCTTGTATTGCAGCCAATTGAAAGAAATTTGTAGTAGAAAAATGTAATAAATAAATAAACAATGACAGTATATTTAATTAAGTATATGTAATTTAGTTTGGGCAAATAATAAAGCTGTAACAATTTACTTATGTAAATGAAAATTCAACTAAACATTTGTATGAACATCAGATCTTTCCCTGTGATCTCTTTATAGATCAGGCAGTTTTGTGTAACTGAGTACTTTTAAAAAATAAAGAACTTCTTTGTTATTTGACATCAGCATATATAAAATATAGCAAAATATTGTCATCAATAGAGCCCGGATTTCTAAGCAAAATGCTTATAACTGCTTTTTTGCTGAAATATGGGTTTTGCTTACTTATTTAATGGTTTTTAATTAAAATAGCTTATTTTACCGAAAACATGTAAATTTAAACATAAATTTTCACTCCTAGCCATCATTTTATCATTCAAGTGATTCATCCCCCATTCTATATCGAGTAATAACTTAATAAGCAGTACATTATAACTGTAAAAGGGAGAAGCCCAAGGATGTGAAATAACACTGTGTAGTTGAAATTACGAGAGAAAGTGGGTGTCCCACCAAATGTTATCTACACGTGATTGGTGAATCCCTCGCTTCCCAAGCTGTTAGGGCTTGCTGATGCAATCAGTATTCTTCCTTCAGTGGTGCAATGTGTTTGCATCTGACAAGGTGTGTTGTATGATCAGTAATGTAAATTAAGAAATGCCACCCACAAAAACATTTCAATCAGCTTTGTTGCGCAAATACGTAAACGAGTTTGGAAGTGATATTTTGAGCTAAGACGGTAGGGTCTTGTTTTGTTTCGTGTGTGAAAAAAGTGTTTCTACAAAGAAAAAATATGACATTGTACTGCATATTAACACAATGTGTCTTAGGGAGAAGGTTAAGAAGAAATCTAAGTTACAGCAACTAATTACAGGCACTGAAGGCAAACAATCAAGTTCAAGTGATACATTTTTCAAAGACTTGTATTTAGCATTAGTGAGTTCAGACATTCCATTGTGGAAATTAAATAATGAACAGCTTCGGGAATTTTTAGAAAAATACACAAACTGAAGGATGCTGGATGAATTTACATTGCGAAAAATTTATTTGCAATAGTGTTTTCAAGACGTAATTTGTCACATTCAGGATCAACTAAAGCACGTAAAAATATGGATTTCTATTGATGAAATCACAGATGCAGCAGGACAATGTGTATGTAGTGCTGTAGTTGATGCTATGAAAGCAGGTAGCAGATCATATCTTCTTAATATATAAGTACTTGACTGAGTAAATCATTCCACTATTGCAAAATTTTACAATGACTCGTTGTTCATCTTGTGGCCAGAAGGGGCTCGGGATGACAATGTATTGTTATTTCTTAGTGATGCTGCTCCATATATTGTTAAAGCAGGAACTGGATTAAAAGTCCTTTATCCTAAGTTATTTCACCTGACGTGTCTTGCTCATGCTTTACATCATGTCACTGAAATAGAGTCAATATAAAGACATGGATCTTCTTGTCTCTAGCATGAAGAAAGTGTTTCTAAAGTCACCGATTAGAGTTAAAAAATTTCATGAAGTCCTTCCAAAATTGCCTTTACCTCCTCAGCCAGTTTTGACTCGATAGGGTTCATGGTTAAAGGCTGTGTCATACTATGCAGAACATTTTGGTGAAGTAAAAACAGTGTTGTGCTCCTTTGATGCAGAAGATACAGCCAGCATTGCCACAGCACAGGAATGTTTTGCTAATATTGGCATCCAATATAAGATAGAGTACATCCATAACTGTTTCTCCAAAATACCGGCTATTATAACACGGAAGCTCAAAACAATACCTTGGAACATTCAGTTTCTTTGATAGATGAAATTTCAGTAACGCTGTCTTTAGAGACTCATGGTATTACTAAAACTACCTTTGAGAAACTCATTAAGGTATTAACAAAAAACCCTGGTAACGAAACACTGTGTAAAATTTCTAAAAACCTTTCTGGTAGAGAAACATATATCAAAGAGGAATTCACTCAAGAAGAACTGTGGTGCTTTTCACATGTTCCTGTAATGTCACGCGACGTTGAGAGATCCTTTTCACTGTATAAGACATTCTTCACTGACAAGCACAGTAACTTCACACAAGAAAATCTCAAGATGACCTATCTCGTGTACTGTAACAAGCTTATGTAAGGGAAGAATTCTATGAAACAACATATTTATGTTTTAATTTTAATTTACTTATATTTTGGTGCTTATTTGACTCATTCTTCATGCTTATATGCTTGCTTATTTCACCATTTGATTGTGCTTACAAATCTGGGCTTTAGTCATCACCCAAAACAGAAGTTGGGAGATAAATGGGTTAATTTTAAATTTATTTACAACTCACACATTAAACTAGTCATTGTTGTAAAAGGAAAGACTTTCATACAATTTGCTGCCACTAACCCTCTGACAATCATGAACTTCAGCAATACCAGACTTACGTTGTTATTCTGCTTCTCATTGGTAGCATGTACCTCTGCCATTGATGCTGACAATAAAATTTAACCCACATTAGGCTGAATTATGTTTTGTTTGAATTTCAATCAAAACTATAGTTAAATGTTTTACTATAATAAAAGAAACAATTGTAATGCAGTTTTACACTCTTCATTTGCATAAATTTAGAAAAACAGTCCATCCTTCTGGAAGCTATATACACATGTATTTAACTCATCACTAAGCATCAACTCAATACTGTCTGTGGAACAATATGAAACAAGCAACATGAAATGCTATGCTACATTTAATGCACTGTGTTGTAGATATTTTCTGGTAGTGGCAACAGTGAAGTTTTATTCTTTCTTGAAACAGCATCTTGTGATAAAGCTGTGACATAATGCTAGTTTGTCATATCTAGTCTGAATTTTGTTAGTTTTAGATGGTCTTCCTATTTGCATAGCAACAAGACAGTTTGAGTCCAAAATTGCAGTGACAATCGTGAACGCAATGCTGTGTGGTCCAGTTTACCACCCTCCTTTCTGTAGAGCTATCATGCATTGAATTCAGCTACATTAACTAAATATGCAATAACAGGGAAGCACCATTTCTTACCTTTGTAGATATTTGATAGAATGAACTATTTTGATCAACCATATCAATTTCACCCATAAAGTAAATGACTCTTGGTTATTAAATCCTACTTACCTTTTGTGCAGCTGTGAACAGTGCATTACTGGCCAAGTTGGTTTGATGGGATCAAAGTTTTTTGGTGCTCTCACCACAATTTTGTCATTCCATGAAGCCACTAGATAAATCCTTATTGCAAATATTGGCTGGAGCTTTTAATTGACTTGCTGGAAGATCAACAATAACTGGGGCTTCATCAGCAGAGTAAGATCATCTGTAGCATTGGTGGGTAGTAATAAAGCAACATTCAGAACATTTTCAGGAATATCACTATCAGTACTCTCCAGTACTTCAACAATGTCAATACATGTCACCTGTTTTCTGCAAATAATTATGTAGGAAATGCAGCTTCTTGTTTTATCACCATTACTTTTTATAATTATTTACTTATTATAAATGTTTTATTTTCCTGTTATGAAATAATATTGAATTTACTTATTATACTATATACATAATAGAGTAATCCTATTAAGATACACTCCGATATAAGAGGGTTGAAAAAGTGTAGGTATAAAGGGCACCTTTTCAAATAGGATTTTCATATCTGAATTTAGTAAACAACAATTACATAAATTGAGGCTGTCAATTCTGATATAACATTGGAAATTCATGTATCCTATATGATGATAAATAACAATAAGGGTATGATATATTCAGTTGGCAACAGTACATATCTACTGTTGCTAAAATATCATAAGCAATGCTTATCTATGGTATAGCAGAGAAAAATGGAGAAAACATTGTATCTAATCTTTGTATGAGCCAAAAATCCAAATGAAATTTACCTTAATCCATGTTAACTTTTATTTGTGATGAGCTCGTAAAAAAAGTGTATATGAAAGTAATTCATATTTTATAGACAAATTAGTTTATATTACTAGAGAGCATCTGAAAAGCACTGTATCAAGCTTAAGAACACCTTTGCCATTATGGATAGAATGGTTCAATCATGCAGATATCCTTTATCTGTTATGGATGGAATAGTTCCTTGGATTACACCAATGTCAAATTAAATAAAGGATTTTGCAGTTTACTTGTGAAAAAATTCCCTTGTTATACAACTACAGCCACAACTGAAGCTTGCTGTGAAAGAGTTTTACTCATTAGCATAAACTTTCATGTAATCTTATGACTTGTCAGAACATTTTCCGCTCCTGCTTATCATTTCACAGTCTACTTATTCTAACACATTGGAAAGCAAAATCCATTAGAAGAATTTTGAGTTATATACAACCCCAGTGATGTTAGTGTGTTTGGATACTTCTTTTGAAGTTTATCACGGCAAGAAGAATTATTGAAAATAAAAATTATTGAAAATAAGTATGTGTATGAATTACTTTGTCTTATGAACTACACATTCAACATGGAACCTTGCTGCTGTTTACCCATGAATCATGTGAGTTTGAGTTTTAAGCTTACAAAGGTCATTTATACAACGTTCATGCAACTTTATTTATATTTAAGTGTAGAATCATCCTTGATGATTCATGAGTTAATACAAGAAAGTATAAAGGATGAATGATGTTACACCAGGAAATTCTTGCTACTATGTTCTGGTTATTAGACTTTAGCTGCTGGCTTTGCCTGTTCAGCTCACTTGCACACAATACAGTTAAAGAAGTGAAGTATCTAACATGCTTATTTGCATACTAATTACCCAAGTTTTTAAAAGATATATACTTTTTTTAGCCAATATCAAATACAACCAAAATTTATGACTACCTTTTGTAGGTTTATCCTTGTTGGCTAAAGTTTCAGTAAATATGTATTTCTGTTAATTATTTGTATTTTTCCACACAAGTCATGTGTAGGACAGGAGTTGGACATATAAATAGTTTTGTCTCATTCCAATATCCTAAAAAATAATGGAATAATTTGCATTTTAACCAACTCCTGTAGACTTGAATTGCCAACTCGGAATTAAACCAATATTGACTGACATACAACAGCCAGGCATGCTGTAAATGGGCTGACAAAGTATGGAAGCAGGCAGTCAACATATCAGGAAGATATTTTAAATAAAGGTATTAACTACACTTTAATTTTTATAGTGTGAATATATGTCGTCATACCCCAACATCAGATGAAATCAATATGAGAAATTTGTTCTACTATAAAATAACCTCCCAGTATAACAGAAAGAGCTTCTTGTGTTTTAATAAATTCCATTTTGAGTTTTAATATAAATGGCTCACAGCAAATATGGAGTACCTAAAATGCTGTTCACATGATAGTGGAATAATTAGAAAAGGGGGACTACTCGATCCTTGGACATTATCAACTTTTTAAATTCAACTTCTTTTTTTTTCTTTCTTTCTTTCTTTCTTCTGCAAATCCTACTTGGAGTAGAATCCATATTTTGGAGTCAGGATATTGTCTGGCTGTTTAGAAATATTAATCCAATAACATATACCGTTTGCGTACCAGCTCATGAACCTTGGCAGGAGTTCAGGGAGTCAGCAGTTCAGTAAACAACTTCTGGTACACCATAACAGCAGATGCTTCTACTTATGCTTAAATCAGTAATAGCAACTTTGGAATGTATATTCTTGCTAGTATAATGTGAAGCAGTCACTAGAAAGATCAAAAAACAAAATATTATTCAGTTTCATTGACTGTTTAGTTATTATAAAAAAAATTGGAACTCTACCCATATTCGCAAGAGAAGTAGGAGGATGAATTGCTGCCATTCATCTCCACCACCCTCTACTATTCTTTACATAGAACATTTTATTTTCTCAAAAATGACTAAGGGAACAGAAGTAACATTTCTAAATTCTAGATTTTTTAAGATAGAGCTTCCAAACAATGAATATTTATGTTTGTTAGTTTTGTAGTCTCTCTGTAAAATTTTAGCCACTTATTGCAAGTAGTTTCCATGTCATTAAATAATTAAGCATTTAATTGTTATAAAAAGCTTCTTGAAGATTTCATATATTTGTGTAATATTTGTTTAGTATGCTACTTATGTAAAAATAAACTTGATCTGTATTTTGATGTTTAATGAAAGCATGGCACAAATGTTTTATCTGAACTTGTTAGTTTTTGTTTTAAAAAGTATATTTTTAATATTTACTACCAAAGAAATGCTCAATGAACTAATCAAAACACAGACCAATTAGAAAATAAAGGTCCTAAAGAGCATATAATCTAAATTTCATAGAAATCTGGCCAAAACTATTCGAAATAGGAGATTTTATACAAAGAAAAATTTCATTTTGAGAAATGGAGAAAATAAGGATGTGCTCAACATTAGAAATGCTGTGTAATCTCATGTTTAAATGGACATTCAGACATTTAAAAATGGTGCAGAGTAAAAAAAGTAACCACTTTTAAGTAGAGAAAGAAACAAAGATTTTATTAAATTAACAATAATTAACTTTTAACAAAACTTCACCTATCTTAATGAATAAGTTCAATTTAAGTTAATTTAAAATGAATTTATTCCTAATGATAATTTTTTTTATAAATGTTTATATATTACTATTTGTGTTGCTTCACTATTACTAGTTTCAGTATTTACATATTATTAACAAAGATTTGTTTAGTAATAAAACATATGAACAAAAAAAAAACAACACAAACTTCATCCAAAACTTCAGATTTTCAGCTGACTGACCCCATAATGATTTTGATTAAAAGCCTCTAAAGCCCTCTTCATTCTGGATGACTTTTGCATAACTGGTAAAGCAAGAGATACAGATAAAATCTTACCACACAAAAAATTTAGATGTTGCTAAAGCAGAAAATTTATGTGAAATACTTTTTCTTTTGTTTTGAGTTAATAATTTCTGAGATATTCTGAAATATTTCTTGTTATGGTTTAAATTTTCCAAATGAAACTTTTCTTAAGAACTTTACCTCTCCTGGTAATGAAATAGAAGGGAATTTCAAAACCATCATAGAGCAACCAGCTCTTTAAAGACTTGACAATCACTTTAGTCTACTGTAGTAGCTTATTCCCCTTGTACTTATATGGAGATATCTAATAAAACCATTTCTGTTAATGTGTAACTCAATTGACAACATATACAAAATCAGAGTAGGTTTAGCAGGGGGGGGGAAAAATAGCAGTTGCAGCTTTGCAACAATAGCGAATATGTTTATAAACACTTGCAAGAGTGCACTCCTCTCTACATTCATTCCCCTGAGATTGTGATCTGGTGGAAGGACAGTAAGTTTCTTTTAGCCCATCTGATTTTAGGAATTGTTAATGAGCACTGTATATCAAAAAACTATTTTTTTTCAGTTCCCTTAGGTTCAACTGCCCTTATAACACATGGAATTCCTTTTTCTTCATGTTTGTAATGTTAAGAACATGTTATGTTCAAAAGAAGAAAGGCAGGTCAAAAGTAACATAAATTGAAATGGCAGAATGATGCAAATAAAGGTGCCCCCCCCCCAGAATTAATATGTAGTTTATTGCACTGACAAGTAAAACTTGTTTATAATACAGACAAGACAAACTTATTTCTAAATTTGTGTGTCATGGCAATCAAAATTAATAATGGTATATACAAATGATAATCTTTGTAGCAATGTACATCACATGGTAATCAGTATCATTACAGAAATTACAATGTATTTATTTACAGTCCTATTCTCCATAACAATGGGTGAATTATTCAATGGTTGCTATTAAATTAAATCTTGAAATAATTTCAACAATTCTTATTTCAGGTCTTTTATTACTGTTAACATATAACATGTGATTTACTGCTTCTGTAGCATCTATCATGATTTATTTAAAAACACATAACAAAGAGTAATTAAAATTAAGTTGATATGTACTAGATACACACTTTTTCCTTCGCTCTGATGCAAATATAAATAGTTATATGAAATATATACCTAATACTGACATTTGTTGCAAACTCCTCCACTGCTTCATTTTCACAAGATGTTTACACAAACTACTTTTAGCTAAAGTAATACATGTCAGAAATACTCTTTTTTAACATCACTTTGCACTGAATTAAAATAGTAACATACTACTACACATGAGTCATTCCAGATTAAACCAGACAGGTGTTGACCTCATATTTTTACAGTCTTGAAATTTTATGTATGCTATTGAATGGTAAAATATTATAAATCAAACTACATCATTTCTAACAAAACATGACACATGAAATAGCTTGCAATATTGACTAAGGAAAAACAAATCAACTAAAGATACAGTCACTGAAATAATTAAATACATTATTGAGAAGCTAGTCATTAAAAATGCAACTCTTCAAACCAATTCTGAGAGCACAGGCTAAGATCTACTAGTAAGCAGGCAATACATGTATGGTATTAGAGGCAGTGGCGGCTCGTGGATTAAAAGTTTAGGTGTTCACAAAATCAGCAATTTACCACTGCCGCAGCCGCTACTGCTACCGCCATTGCCGCAACATCAAATTCAGTAATATTAGAAACAATGATAGTGCCTAATAACAAGAATTATAAATTTGTTACACAAATCCTCACCCACCCAGTACTGTAAAGATTTTGAATTTCTTAGTCTCTGAGAGTTAACAGCAATATGAGGTGATGAAGGGGTGAAGTCCTTTGATGCAGTTCATGTGAAGAATGGTATTTGCAGTGAATAATATTTACATTGTTTGAATTATGCAATTGACACCAAATTTATTTGTACACAAATTCCATGTGCCGGTTTTTCAAATGTGCAAACTTTTCTATCACTCGGTGATTAAAGTATTTTATGCTGTTGACCAGTTTCTTCTCAATACCAAGCATTGCCAGTGCTGAAAGTCGGTCTTCATCCATCGTATTCCTAGTAAAGATTTTAATTCTTTTTAGTGTGGAAAAGCATCTTTCTGGTTCTGAAAATTAGTCATGGTCGTAAGGATAACAATCTTCAGTAGCTCAGTTAGTTGCGGAAAAGTTTCTTCGTTAAGGTTGTTTTCTGTTATGAACTGCTTAACTCTCTCTTTAGCTTAACTCTCGCATAAAATGCAAATTACTAAGAAAAATAGCGCGTCTCACAAAGACTACAGTTGCTCTTCCGGATAGTTTCAACTAAATCTCAAAGATAACAGTACCTCCAGCCGATAAACAGAACCCTGGAGTCGTTAATGAGAACGAAAGTGCACGGTTGCATTGTGCTCATTTCTGGCTGTAAAACTCCTAGCTGCTTTGTTGCCCGCGTAAGCGCAGAACTGCTTAACGTTAGTTATACACTAGCACACGAGGCCTGTGTTACAAGTGTTGTTGCCACATACTCAGGTTCTCGGCTGTGTTCAATCTGAAAAGCAGAGCGCGGTATATTTAAACAAGTGGCACTGGATAGCGTATTTTATTAAATGTTTCCTGAAAGAGAAAAAGGAGATTTACTAAGAAATAATGGAGGTTCACATGCTCTTGTGCTCCTACACAGCAGCCGCCGCTGATTAGAGGCATGCCTGCAACTAAATAATGTTTCACCATAATTTCTAGAAGTGCAAAATCTATCTGTTCATTTTTTATTTTCCATTGGGATTTCTCCAAATATTAAGGGAACATGTTGCTAAAATAATATAACTCCTTCAACTTGTTACAAAAACTGCCATTCTCATTTCAGCAATTGATGCTAGAGATTAGAGATGTGACTAACAGTTATTTTCATGAAGCAGTTATTAGGTAAATAATCAAGCCTGTATCCACTATATCATATATTAGAGGTGGAATATGAATTCCAGGCTATAAAAACATCCTAAGCTTTCATCTTACATGAAACCTGATGACTTCAGTAAGCTTCTGCTACTGGATATATCTCTCCTTTGTTTCCTGTGTAAGTGGAAGTCAAATCTTTGAACTTCATCAAATTCTGAACTTCTTTCCAGTGGCTGTTTAAATAAACACATCTCAGATGCCTCAGAACTAAATACAACTGCAGATAAAACCAGAATCAAACCAAATGCTACCATACATGCTGAAACTAACCTAAAGAAACTATATTTACATAGGAAAATCACTGCCCAACCTGAATTTTTCTCTGCTTCAATGATGAAAACTTGCACATCAGAAAAATGTTCTCCTTTTGGACAACATACCAAGGTAGGCTCTAAGAGACCAATATCATGATGTAGCATGCAAACAGAACATTCACATAATGATGACTAAACTTATCTCACTCATCAGTAACAAATGAGGAAGAATCCCTAAAAGAATCACACCTACCAACAAAATATAAATAATACAAATAAAAAATTCAAGAAAGTTGATACCTTGTCCCTCATACATGACCAGCTAACACAATTGATAAGTGTAAAGGAAGACAAACAAACTGATTACACTTCAAATTTTCTGCAGTTAGAGCTTTATTGAAAACACAGTAAGAGATGCTTGATATAAGAGGGGAATTCTGTACTAAACTGCAATTTATTTTTTTCAATCATTCTTGGTTCGTTGTTTGGCTCATCATGACAGATGCAAGTTAGTAGTACTTTTGTCTGTCCACTAGAGGCAGAATGTTCTAGAAAAATGACATCTCTGCACACTGCAGCACATTTCTTCATCTGCTGTCATTATGTCAGCACACACCATGGTCTGTGGTCATTACAGGCAGTGCTGGTAGTATGTGGGGAATCTGCACCATCTCGAAAAACTGTTTACAAGTGGGTGGATGGGTGAAAAAGTGGCTGCACAGCAACGGAGAAAGTAACCAGTGCTGGAATGCCTATGACTGTGACAACACCAGTCAACATTTCAAGAGTGGAGCAGCTTATTCAGGAGAACAAGTGCATCACATTCATGGAAATGGAGATAGCCACAGGGCTTCTTAGAGACACTGCACTGCAGAGTACACGAATACCTGAAGTTGGGGAAGGTCTCTGACAGGTGGGTCTCCAGATCCCTGAATACAGCACAAAAGCAACAGGGCAAGGATGTGTGCAGTGATCTTCTCTAGCACCACAATCAGGATCCAGAAGGCTTCACATCCAAACATGTGACTGACCATGAGACCTGGCTCCACTACCATGAGCCATAAACCAGATCTCAATCAATACAGTGGAAGCATAAAAGCAACCCTCACCAAAAGAAGCCCATCAGAAGGTAAACACATGGCCATAGTGTTTTGGAACACAGATGGAATCATCCTCATTGATTGGATGGAACTGAATACCACCATTAACAGCATGGCGTTAAGAGGCGACTCTTCGGAAGTTGCACCGTGCAATTCAAAAGAAACAGCCAGGAAAATGGGTGCAAGGTGTACTCCTTCAACACGATAATGCTTGTCCCCACCTGAGTTGGGAACCTCCTAGTCACTATTTATAGTAAAATCATTGCCAGCAAACATAAGATATTAAAGCACATTCAGGACCTATCAGTAGAAATCATAGAAATTGCTGCAGTTAGAGTGGCTTTTAATAAATTAATATACATTGTTATTGGTATTTATTGTCCAGATTTTAACACTTTTATAGACAAATTTCAATGCTGCTTGACCAAATAACCACACTCAATAAATGCACAATTATAGCTAGGCATTTTAATCTTGATCAATTGAAACCTCATTATTAAAGGAGTTTA
Source organism: Hymenopus coronatus (assembly GCA_030762935.1). Classification (NCBI taxonomy): domain Eukaryota; kingdom Metazoa; phylum Arthropoda; class Insecta; order Mantodea; family Hymenopodidae; genus Hymenopus; species Hymenopus coronatus. The sequence goes on along the minus strand of CM060900.1, from coordinate 99,159,387 downwards.
ATCTTGTTCCTACCATTCAAGTACCTTCAAGGGTTACACCATTCTCAGCTACATATATTGATAATATAATAACAGATATTGATACTAAGTTACTAAAAGCTGAAGTTATTGGAACAAACATCTCAGACCATAAGGGCCAAACATTGTACATCATGAAGAGGAAAACAAGAGAGCAGGATAAACTTATCTATCGCAGAGTACATGATGAATCTTGGTACCCAGCACTAATCACACCATATAAGTACAGAAACATGCGAGGAGAGACAAAAGGCAGAAACAGTAAATGATAAAAGTTTAGAATTTCAAAATACTTTAAATCACATTGATGTTCTTTTCTCAGATGAAAAGTGTAAAATTGTTGGCCATCAATTAAATTAGGCTGGATTACCAAAGGGATAATCATATCCAAAAAGAGGTTTCAAGTATTAACAGATCTGGAAAAGACCTCGGTCTGTCCAAATTTCAAAAACCATGTTAAAAATTATAGGCATGATTACATGGACATAGTAAAATAAGCAAAACTGTTGTATAACAATTAAATCATCACAAATCTAAAAATAAAGCAAAAGCAGCTTGGGGCTTAGTCAATAAAGTAAGAGGAAGCTCTACAAATTTAGTCAATATCATGTATATAAATTCTGGGTATATGCTACTTGAGGGTCCCAAAGAAATATGAATGCTTTAACCTATATTATACAAATATGATCAGCACCTCAGTGAGAAATAGACAACAACAAAATCAAGTGAATTTAGAACTTCTATAACACAAACACAATATTCTTAAGACCTGCAGACAAAAAATGAGCTAGCTAAAATAATTGATTCGTCAACTCCAAGTATGTCCACAGGATTTGATAACTTCCTAAAAAAAGAATGTATAAATGTTATTTTAGAACTGTCATTAGATACAATCAATACCTCTTTGGCAGAGGATACCTTCCCCTCTTGCTTAAACAAAAGAAAACTAAAGCTGCTGTACAAAAAGGATAACCCCACACACATAAACAATTACCGTCAAATAACCATCACATCCACGTTATCAAAAATCCTAGAGAAAGTGTTCAGAAAAAGACTGACATACTTTATGAATGAAAAAATTGCTAACCAATGGAAAAGATGTAATAACAAAAGATGTAATAACAAAGACATTAAATAGTGCTAATAATAAGCTGAATAATGGACAAATGGTGTAGGATTGTTTCTGGATCTCTATAAGGTGTTTGACTGTGTTGAACAATTACTACTAAAAAAGTTAGAAAGTTATGGAATTAAAAGTATTGCTGGTATATGGTTACAGTCATTTCTGATAGAGAAACCAAGGAGCTGAAATCAAATCACTTAATAGGGAGGGTATTTTAGAATCTCATTTATCTTCATCATAGACCACCAAGTATGAAGTACCTCAAGGTTCAATTCTTGCATCTATATTGTTTTTATTGTATATCAATGATTTACATAATCTTCTAAGATACAGAGTATCCGGTCACACTTTATGCTGATGATACCACCATTCTCATATCAGCAAGAACTATACAACAACTGAACAATAGATGTAAAGAAGTACTGGAGAGCCTGAAAAATGATTTTTACATCCATAATCTTAATCCAAATATCATTAAGACAAACTACTTATTATTTAAGTTAAATAGAAATGATTACAGCAAGATGCTTTAAAACTGGTTGATGACAGATATACAAGGGCAGATCGAAAAGTAATGCACAATATTTTTTTTTTCTGCCTTGGCATTGCAGCTGGAATGTTGCAATTTTACACAGATATAGTTTGAAGTTTTCACTCAGAGGATATTTTTTGTTTCATATGCAGCTCCAGCGAAAGAAGCGTGAAATATGCAACAAAGATGGTGCACATGCTACTGTTGTCCAAATATGAAGAGTAGAGAGACTTGGTTCAATATTTGTGGGCTAAATGGCATAAACTATGTGAAATTCACAGGGACATGCGTGGCGTGTATAGGGATAATTGTATGAACCATAGCAATGTCTCCAGGTGGTGTACATTCTTCCAAGAGGGCCATGTGAACCTTAGTGGTTTGTCACACTCTGGGAGGCTGGTAACAGCTGCAACCCTGCAAAATGTCAAGGGGCTTTGAGGTGGCAAATTTGAATGACCAGTGTGTGCAACTGTGAACCTTATCGCAATGGTTCAACATTTCCTATGCTGCAGTATATGATATTGTTCATGACACATTGAAATTTCGTACAGTTAGTGCTCAATGGGTTCCTAAGAACCTGACAGATAACCAAAGAGTCAGCAAATGATAAGCTTGGATCACTTAACGTGGTACACCACAGAAGGAATCTTTCTGAAAGTAATCATCACTGGTAATGTGTCATGGGCATACTACTACACACTCGAAGCAAAGCAGGCAAGTATGGATTGGAAACATGCTGGTCCCCCAGTATAGAAACAATTCAAAGTGTTTGTAACAGTGTTCTGGGATATGCATGGTGTTTTATCGGTAGACTTTGCTGAACACGGGACCACTGTGAATGCTGCAACCTACATTAAAAATTTGGTGAAGTTGCATCATGCCCTTCGTGACCAACTTCCCATCACTAATGCTGACGATGTCACACTTCATGACAATGCTCACCCCCATGTTGCTGCTGCTATTTGTCATAAAATCACCAAATTTGGTTGGGAGGTGCTCCAGCATCCACCATACATTCCGGACCTTGCACCATTGGACTTTCATCTGTTTGGTCTCATGAAGAAATTCCTGGCTGGCCAATGCATTGCGACAGATTCAGAAGTAAAATCAACAGTCCACAGATAGCTATACTCCAGGGAAACGGCCTTCTACGAATAGGTCATATTGAAATTGGTATCACAATGGGACAAATGTAATGAGAAGTTGTCGACTATGTCGAAAAGTAGATAAAAGGTGTAAGTCCATTGTGTTTTTCTTTAACTATTTAACATTTTTGTCGACTATGTCGAAAAGTAGATAAAAGGTGTAAGTCCATTTGTGTTTTTCTTTAACTATTTAACATTTTTGTAAAACAATTACTGTGCGTTACTTTTTGAGCCGCCTGGGTATTATATCATGAGTCCCAAACACAAAGCAATATTTATACTGATAATAATCTTTCATGTCAAGAGCATATTACGGTCATTTGTTCCTAACTCAATAACTCCACATTTCTGCTACATCAGCTCACCAACACATTATCTTTTCAAACAGTTAGTACCATATACTTTGCTCTATTTCATTCGCACTTAGAATACAGCGCATTCTTATACGGGATCTCTATCAAAAGCATATTTCATGTAGAACTTTCTACGACAGTAAAGGGCAGTAAGAGTAATAGCAGGAATTAATAATTTTGAATCCCCCCCCCCTCTCTCTCTCTCTCTCTCTCTCTCTCACGTACACATGCACAAAGTTCATTTCAGAAGTCATGGCAACTATTTTATATATTCCAAAAAACTGAATATGTGGTTATTGCAGTACATACATTTGAAAACATGTTGTACACAGTATCCACCACCAGGTGATGTCTGAGTGCATTGGTAGGTGCTAGTAGACGCATACTAATGTAAGTATCCTAGAGGCTGTGTTCCAAGATGGATGTCACTAAAGTTGAACAATGAGCATATATAAAAATTGCATTTCTGCATTGGATGCTTAGCAACTGTTGACCTGCCACACATCCAGTCTGCTCACACAGAGGTGCAAGTGGCTGTTATTGAATACTGTTTAACCAATGAAAGGCACTGGACTGCGGTGGAATTGGCAGCACATACTGGTATTTCTGAATCGACAGTGTCCCACATTTTATGGAATGACTTGAAGTTGCACAATCTTTGTGAAAAGTGGGTGTCACATGGGTTAACTGAGATGGAAAAAAGGACTTGAATCAATCTGAAGCATTTCCAAAATGAAGGAAATGAGATGTTGCATTAAATTATTGCAATTGATGAAACGTGGGCATGAGCTTATTAACCAGAATTAAGAGGCAATCAAATGAAAGGCATTGTTGTGGTTCACCTTGAAGTCGCATGTTTCGACGGAATCCACCATTCATGAAGGTCATGTTCATTTTGGCTTATGACCACCAGGTATTCTAAAGTGTCATCCTGTTTGTGAGGGACGAACTGTCATTCCTGCTGCACAATATGCTTTATACACTGCGGAGGAAACGTCCAGACCTGCTAAACAGTGCAATAATCCTCCATGATAATGCAACAGGCCACACTGCAGCCTGTGACCAGAACCTTGTGTGGTGAAGGGGGTGGAGATCTTGGAATGACCTCTGAGCTCCCCTGATCTCAGTCCATGCGACTTTGATGTCATTCCAAATTGAAGACTGTGCACGGGAAGCAGTTTGCAAACAGGGAGGGCACCTTAATACATTTCGACGAGAGGTGGCGTGCATAAACACATCACACAGCTGATGATATCCAATGCCTTCCTCGTCGTTGGCAAAGATATGTGAAAGTCTTGGGGGATTATTTTGAAGGTAGTTAGCTAGTAAGAGTATTACATGTACATACACATACTTATTTATACATATGCAATATGAATAAAACAATGAAAACTATTTGCACATATTTCAATGTCCCATGTTTATAGGCCCCCTGTACCCGGATTCCAATTTAGTATCAGCACTGCAAAGAACATTCCAACAACTTTCAATCATACATCCTGAGTTCCTTCCTGTTGCTTTATTGACTGATAAAAAAATATATGTCTTGGCTTCTGAAATGACCCCCCTCCCCCCATCTCTCTCTCTCTCTCTCTCACGCACACACACACAAAGGATTCAAAAATACTTTTACAACGTTTGGGGATGGATTCCTGACATCAAAACAAGAAATATGCTCATATAAACATATGTCCTAAAACGCTTTGTTTTTGCGTTATCAATTTATTAGTGAAAGTCACCTTCAATGACTTTCCAGGTCCAATCTAATAACTTTATTTATTTATGTATTCATTTGTAGAAGGCTTTTACACTGTGGGGTTGGCCTTGTATTGCCATGGCTACTTGTTAACATTTGTCATTTATCAGATAATACTGTAATACATTCCCCCAGCATGCCTTATAAATGTTGTCTTCAAGGACTTCATTCAGAACTCTCTTCCACACTTATTAGAAAATGTAACTCTGCAAATAAGAAGTAACATGTGGTTTATGCATGATGCTCTAGCACATTTCAGTTTCATTGTTCCAGATATGCTGATTGGTATCTAACATGGCTAATGGATAGGTAGAGGGGTACCAGTTTCATGGCCTGCATGTTTCCCTGACCTCAATCTTTTGGAGTTTTCTTTTGGGGCACCTTAAACTACTGGTTTATACAGCAGACATCCCAGATGAAGAAACTCTTAGTCTAAGTGTCATGGAAGCCTGCAAAATCATACAACACCAACTGGGAGTTGGATAGGTAGAGTAAGACTGAAAAATTCAATGCCATAGCCAGGATTTGACTCACGAATCTCCTGGTCTCTAGCTGGCTGCTCTACCACTGAGCTACCATGGCAACATGCCGGCATAGCATTGAATTTCTAAAATGACTTGCTGACTGAGAAATTCAATGCTATGCCGGCATATTACCATGGTAGCTCAGTGGTAGAGCAACCGGCTAGAGACCAAGAGATCCATAGTTCAAAACCCAGCTGTGGCATTTTTCAGTTTCACTCTACCTATCCAACTCCTGTTCTACACACGGTTTCTGTGAGAAAAAAATCAAAATTAACCAACTGGTAGTATTTAACATTCCATGCTTCAACGAGTGCATGTGTGTCTAGACACAAGAAGAGGACATTTGGATCATTTGCTGTAAGTAGTGTTTGGTGAAACACCTCCTTACAAGCTGACATCAAAAATAGAATAATGTGTCACTTTAAAAGTTTAATATCTCTTTGAACATAAACAAATTGAGAACGAAAGGTTTTGGTACACATGTTTATATGGACATTTTTTCTTCTTTTGATTTAGGGAACCTGTCCCAGGCTTTTACAATTATTGAATCATCCAGTTTATTTATTTTTTTTATATTATTTATGCTAAAAGGTCTAATGAATCCCCAAGATTAAACAAGGATACGCACAGACATATTACTCATAGACAAAATAACTTTTTCTAAAATAACAGGGAGACTCATGGAAATAAAAACATCATTAATGCAGGCTCTAAATATTTTAACTCATTACCAACAGAACTGTAGAGCATGTCTAACAAAACCAGTACAAAATAAGTCTTAAACATTAATTATTAACACACTGTTTTTACAATGCCAAAGAGCTTTTTAAACCATAGCATAACTTTGATTAAATATACCATCTTCATTTTTATCTCTTGTATCTTAATGTGACCTATTATTATTATTTGACTGGTAAAAAATATCATTTATATGAAGGGATGTTTATTCTAGCTACAAGATTTTATCACTTTTGCATTGTACGTAGTTATGTCGGTATTTTCTCTTCTTCTTTTCTTGCTACTGTTATAACTAATTGGATTTTATTTTTACCCTTGACACAATCTAAAATATCATGTTTTCCCTGTATATGTTGTGATTATCATAAATCACATTGTACATGTTAAAATCTACCACTGTCCTGTTAGCTAAATACCAATACAGAACCGATAGCCATCTGAGTTACTAAACATACAGCTACACATATGCAAAGCCAAAGTGCCGACATCAGATCTTTCCGGTTATAATGTGAGAGTCAAGAGTGGTGTGAGGTGGATAGAATTCTGTACAACACGGATTCATCCAATGAGACATTTAAATACACATTACGGTTAATACATTCACAAACTAATGATTTGGAACAACACTTGAGAATGATACTTGACAAAGACAAAGAAAATACTATGGTTGTGAAAGAACCTTCACTAACAAATAAAATAAAAGGACAACCACCTATAAACTAGATAGCCCAAGAAAGAATATCCAGCCATTGGACAAAAGGAAGATTATAGAAATGCGACCAAGAATTATGAAAGTTGGCTAAAATTGTCACTGGTGAATATTCAGGAGAACCATCTGATGCAAGGAATAAAACTGCAAGTGATGTTTATAAATCCAGCCATTCCAAACATTGTTTAACAGCATCTAATGCACTATCAGCAGAAGAAAAACAGTCATTGATAAACATTGCAAGGCTGAATGATCATAAGCAGAAGGATGAAAATGATTTTGCTCTGGAAATTCTAAAAGCCCATTTGTCTAATATGTTATGCAGAACATATGGACACTGGTGTTCATAACCAAATAGTGGAGTATGCCGAGTACAAGGGTTGGTGTCATCAACCTCCAGATCCTAAATTGGCTTGCCGCTGTGCTCACTGCAATGAAGCAGCAAATTGACTTAATCACAAACAACAGAAAATACTTGTAAGCAGCAACTCCTCATCAACTGAATAAATATTTATAATACATATTTAAACATATTCTTGCACAACATTAATGTAATGATACGCAGGTTAGTACTATTAGATAAGATAAGATAAGATTTTTATTCACCAAAAGAATTACATGAATTCAAAGGCTCCGTCAGGTAACAAATGACAACTTATATTTCTGTAATACAACACGGATGCATCAAATGAGTCATTCAAACACACATTACAGCTAATGCATTCACAAATTAATGATTTGGAACAACACTTGAGAATGATACTTGACAAACACATAGAAAGCACTATGGTAGTGAAAGAACCTTCACTAACAACCAAAATAAAAGGACAACCACCTATAAAATTGATAGCCCAAGAAATAATATCCAGCCAGTGGACAAAAGGAAGATTATAAGAATACGACCAAGAATTATGAAAGTTAGCTAAAATTGACACTGGTGAATATTCTGGAGAACCATCTGATGCAAGGGATAAACCTGCAAGTGATGTTTATAAATCCAGCCATTCCAAATACTGTTTGACAGTATCTAATGCACTATCGGCAGAAGAAAAACAGTCATTGATCAACATTGCAGGGCTGAATGATCATAAGCAGAAGGATGAGAATGATTTTGCTCTGGAAATTCAAAAAGCCCATTTGTCTAATATGTTATGCACACATATGAACACTGGTGCTCATAACCAAATAGTGGAGTATGCTGAGTACAAGGGTTGGTGTCAACAACCTCCAGATCCTAAATTAGCTTGCTGCTGTGCTCACTGCAATGAAGCAGCATATTGACTTAATCACAAGCAACAGAAAATACTTATAAGCAGCAACTCCTCATCAACTGAATAAATATTTATAATACATATTTAAACGTATTCTTGCACAACATTAATGTAATGATACGCAGGTTAGTATTATTAGATAAGATCAGATTTTTATTCACCAAAAGAATTACATGAATTCAAAGGCTCCGTCAGGTAACAAATTACAACTTATATTTCTGTAATACAACACGGATGCATCAAATGATACATTCAAACACACATTACAGCTAATGCATTCACAAATTAATGATTTGGTACAAAACTTGAGAATGATACTTGACAAAGACATAGAAAGCACTATGGTAGTGAAAGAACCTTTACTAAAAACCACCTATAAACTAGAATGCCCAAGAAAGAATATTGGACAAAAGGAAGATTATAAGAATACGAACAAGAATTATGAAAGTTGCTTAAAATTGACATTGGTGAATATTCTGGAGAACCATCTGATGCAAGGAATAAACCTGCAAGTGATGATTATAAATCCAGCCATTCCAAACAGTGTTTAACACTATCTAATGCACTATCGGCAGAAGAAAAACAGCCATTGATCAACATTACAAGGCTGAATGATCATAAGCAGAAGGAGGAGAATGATTTTGCTCTGGAAATTCAAAAAGCCCATTTGTCTAATAGGTTATGCACACATATGGACACTGGTGTTCATAACCAAATAGTGGAGTACGCTGAGTACGAGGGTTGGTGTCAACAACCTCCAGATCCTAAATTAGCTTGCTGCTGTGCTCACTGCAATGAAGCAGCATATTGACTTAATCACAAGCAACAGAAAATACTTATAAGCAGCAACTCCTCATCAAATGAATAAATATTTATAATACATATTTAAATGTATTCTTGCACAACATTAATGTAATAATATGCAGGTTAGTATAATTAGATAAGATAAGATTTTTATTCACCAAAAGAATTACATGAATTCAAAGGCTCCGTCAGGTAACAAATTACAACTTATATCTCTGTAATACAACACGGATGCATCAAATGAAATGTTCAAACACACATTACAGCTAATGCATTCACAAATTAATGATTTGCAAATAACACTTGAGAATGATACTTGACAAAGACATAGAAAGCACTATGGTAGTGAAAGAACTTTCACTAACAACCAAAATAAAAGGGCAACCACCTATAAACTAGAATGCCCAATAATTATGAAAGTTAGCTAAAATTGACACTGGTGAATAATCTGGAGAACCATCTGATGCAAGGAATAAACCTCTAGGTGATGTTTATAAATCCAGCCATTCCAAACAGTGTTTAACAGTATCTAATGCACTATCGGCAGAAGAAAAACAGTCATTGATCAACATTGCTGGGATGAATGATTATAAGCAGAAGGATGAGAATGATTTTGCTCTGGAAATTCAAAAAGCCCATTTGTCTAATATATTATGCACACATATGAACACTGGTGCTCATAACCAAATAGTGGAGTATGCTGAGTACAAGGGTTGGTGTCAACAACCTCCAGATCCTAGATTATCTTGCTGCTCTGCTCACTGCAATGAAGCAGCATATTGCCTTAATCACAAGCAAAAGAAAATACTTATAAGCAGCAACTCCTCATCAACTGAATACATATTTATAATACATATTTAAACATATTCTTGCACAACATTAATGTAATGATACGCAGGTTAGTACTATTAGATAAGATAAGATAAGATTTTTATTCACCAAAAGAATTACATGAATTCAAAGGCTCCCTCAGGTAACAAATGACAACTTTGATTCCTGTAATACAACATGGATGCATCAAACGATATGTTCAAACACACATTACAGCTAATGCATTCACAAATTAATGATTTGCAACAACACTTGAGAATGATACTTGACAAAGACATAGAAAGCACAATGGTAGTGAAAGAACCTTCACTAACAACCAAAATAAAAGCACAACCACCTATAAACTTGATAGCCCAAGAAAGTATATCCAGCCATTGGACAAAAGGAAGATTATAAGAATACGACCAAGAATTATGAAAGTTAGCTAAAATTGGCACTGGTGAATATTCTGGAGAACAATCTGATGCAAGGAATAAACCTGCAAGTGATGTTTATAAATCCAGCCATTCCAAACTGTGTTTAACAGTATCTAATGCACTATCGGCAGAAGAAAAACAGTCATTAATCAACATTGCAGGGCTGAATGATCATAAGCAGAAGGATGCGAATGATTTTGCTCTGGAAATTCAAAAACCCATTTGTCTAATATGTTATGCACACATATGGACACTGGTGTTCATAACCAAATAGTGGAGTATGCTGAGTACAAGGATTGGTGTCAACAACCTCCAGATCCTAAATTAGCTTGCTGCTGTGCTCACTGCAATGAAGCAGCATATTGACTTAATCACAAGCAACAGAACATACTTATAAGCAGCAACTCCTCATCAACTGAATAAATATTTATAATACATATTTAAACATATTCTTGCACAACATTAATGTAATAATATGCAGGTTAGTATTATTAGATAAGATAAGATTTTTATTCACCAAAAGAATTACATGAATTCAAAGGCTCCGTCAGGTAACAAATTACAACTTATATCTCTGTAATACAACACGGATGCATCAAATGAAATGTTCAAACACACATTACAGCTAATGCATTCACAAATTAATGATTTGCAACAACACTTGAGAATGATACTTGACAAAGACATAGAAAGCACTATGGTAGTGAAAGAACTTTCACTAACAACCAAAATAAAAGGACAACCACCTATAAACTAGAATGCCGAATAATTATGAAAGTTAGCTAAAATTGACACCGGTGAATAATCTGGAGAACCATCTGATGCAAGGAATAAACCTCTAGGTGATGTTTATAAATCCAGCCATTCCAAACAGTGTTTAACAGTATCTAATGCACTATCGGCAGAAGAAAAACAGTCATTGATCAACATTGCTGGGATGAATGATTATAAGCAGAAGGATGAGAATGATTTTGCTCTGGAAATTCAAAAAGCCCATTTGTCTAATATATTATGCACACATATGAACACTGGTGCTCATAACCAAATAGTGGAGTATGCTGAGTACAAGGGTTGGTGTCAACAACCTCCAGATCCTAGATTATCTTGCTGCTCTGCTCACTGCAATGAAGCAGCATATTGACTTAATCACAAGCAACAGAAAATACTGGTCGTCTCCTTAGCGCGGTGGTAGCGCAGCTGCCTACCAAGCGGGAGACCTGGGTTCGATCCCCAGTACCGGCATGGGGATTTTCCCCCCCCGCTGGGAGACCTGGACCGGGGTGCACTCAGCCTCGTGAGGTCCCTGGGGGGCCAATTGAGGAGCTACTTGATGGAGAAGTAGCGGCTCCAGGTCGTGAGGACCGCATTAACCGGCCGGGAGGGGCTCGAGGTGCTGACCACGTCTCACCCTCCAATACTGCACCCCATCCATGACGTCTGTAGTGGACCGAGATGGGGGACGCAGCTGCCGGGCGGTAGGCCAAGGTTCCCCGTGAGCTGTCGTGCCATGGAGCTAACAGAAAATACTTATAAGCAGCAACTCCTCATCAACTGAATAAATATTTATAATACATATTTAAACATATTCTTGCACAACATTAATGTAATGATATGCAGGTTAGTACTATTAGATAAGATAAGATTTTTATTCACCAAAAGAATTACATGAATTCAAAGGCTCCCTCAGGTAACAAATGACAACTTTGATTCCTGTAATACAACATGGATGCATCAACGATATGTTCAAACACACATTACAGCTAATGCATTCACAAATTAATGATTTGCAACAACACTTGAGAATGATACTTGACAAAGACATAGAAAGCACAATGGTAGTGAAAGAACCTTCACTAACAACCAAAATAAAAGCACAACCACCTATAAACTTGATAGCCCAAGAAAGTATATCCAGCCATTGAACAAAAGGAAGATTATAAGAATACGACCAAGAATTATGAAAGTTAGCTAAAATTGGCACTGGTGAATATTCTGGAGAACCATCTGATGCAAGGAATAAACCTGCAAGTGATGTTTATAAATCCAGCCATTCCAAACTGTGTTTAACAGTATCTAATGCACTATCGGCAGAAGAAAAACAGTCATTAATCAACATTGCAGGGCTGAATGATCATAAGCAGAAGGATGAGAATGATTTTGCTCTGGAAATTCAAAAACCCATTTGTCTTATATGTTATGCACACATATGGACACTGGTGTTCATAACCAAATAGTGGAGTATGCTGAGTACAAGGATTGTTGTCATCAACCTCCAGATCCTAAATTAGCTTGCTGCTGTGCTCACTGCAATGAAGCAGCATATTGACTTAATCACAAGCAACAGAAAATACTTGTAAGCAGCAACTCCTCATCAACTGAATAAATATTTATAATACATATTTAAACATATTCTTGCACAACATTAATGTAATAATCTGCAGATTAGTATTATTAGATAAGATAAGATTTTTATTCACCAAAAGAATTACATGAATTCAAAGGCTCCGTCAGGTAACAAATTACAACTTGTATCTCTGTAATACAACACGGAGGCATCAAATGAAACGTTCAAGCACACATTACAGCTAATGCATTCACAAATTAATGATTTGCAACAACACTTGAAAATGATACTTGACAAAGACATAGAAAGCACTATGGTAGTGAAAGAACTTTCACTAACAACCAAAATAAAAGGACAACCACCTATAAACTAGAATGCCCAATAATTATGAAAGTTAGCTAAAATTGACACTGGTGAATAATCTGGAGAACCATCTGATGCAAGGAATAAACCTCTAAGTGATGTTTATAAATCCAGCCATTCCAAACAGTGTTTAACAGTATCTAATGCACTATCGGCAGAAGAAAAACAGTCATTGATCAACATTGTTGGGCTGAACGATTATAAGCAGAAGGATGAGAATGATTTTGCTCTGGAAATTCAAAAAGCCCATTTGTCTAATATATTATACACACATATGGACACTGGTGTTCATAACCAAATAGTGATCCAGCCATTCCAAACAGTGTTTAACAGTATCTAATGCACTATCGGCAGAAGAAAAACAGTCATTGATCAACAGTGCTGGGCTGAATGATTATAAGCAGAAGGATGAGAATGATTTTGCTCTGGAAATTCAAAAAGCCCATTTGTCTAATATATTATGCACACATATGGACACTGGTGTTCATAACCAAATAGTGGAGTATGCTGAGTACAAGGGTTGGTGTCAACAACCTCCAGATCCTAAATTATCTTGCTGCTCTGCTCACTGCAATGAAGCAGCATATTGCCTTAATCACAAGCAAATGAAAATACTTATAAGCAGCAACTCCTCATCAACTGAATAAATATTTATAATACATATTTAAACATATTCTTGCACAACATTGATGTAATGATACGCAGGTTAGTACTATTAGATAAGATAAGATTTTTATTCACCAAAAGAATTACATGAATTCAAAGGCTCCCTCAGGTAACAAATGACAACTTTGATTCCTGTAATACAACACGGATGCATCAAATGAAATGTTCAAACACACATTACGGGTAATGCATTCACAAATTAATGATTTGCAACAACACTTGAGAATGATACTTGACAAAGACATAGAAAGCACTATGGTAGTGAAAGAACTTTCACTAACAACCAAAATAAAAGGACAACCACCTATAAACTAGAATGCCCAATAATTATGAAAGTTAGCTAAAATTGACACTGGTGAATAATCTGGAGAACCATCTGATGCAAGGAATAAACCTCCAGGTGATGTTTATAAATCCAGCCATTCCAAACAGTGTTTAACAGTATCTAATGCACTATCGGCAGAAGAAAAACAGTCATTGATCTACATTGCTGGACTGAATGATTATAAGCAGAAGGATGAGAATGATTTTGCTCTGGAAATTCAAAAAGCCCATTTGTCTAATATATTATGCACACATATGGACACCGGTGTTCGTAACCAAATAGTGGAGTATGCTGAGTACAAGGGTTGGTGTCAACAACCTCCAGATCCTAAATTAGCTTGCTGCTGTGCTCACTGCAATGAAGCAGCATATTGACTTAATCACAAGCAACAGAAAATACTGGTCGTCTCCTTAGCGCGGTGGTAGCGCAGCTGCCTACTAAGCGGGAGACCTGGGTTCGATCCCCAGTACCGGCGTGGGGATTTTCCCCCCGCTGGGAGACCTGGACCGGGGTGCACTCAGCCTCGTGAGGTCCCTGGGGGGCCAATTGAGGAGGTACTTGATGGAGAAGTAGCGGCTCCAGGTCGTGAGGACCGCATTAACCGGCCGGGAGGGGCTCGAGGCGCTGACCACGTCTCACCCTCCAATACTGCACCCCATCCATGACGTCTGTAGTGGACCGAGATGGGGGACGCAGCGGCCGGGCGGTAGGCCAAGGTTCCCCGTTAGCTGTCGTGCCATGGAGCTAACAGAAAATACTTATAAGCAGCAACTCCTCATCAACTGAATAAATATTTATAATACATATTTAAACATATTCTTGCACAACATTAATTTAATGATACGCAGGTTAGTACTATTAGATAAGATAAGATAAGATTTTTATTCACCAAAAGAATTACATGAATTCAAAGGCTCCCTCAGGTAACAAATGACAACTTTGATTCCTGTAATACAACATGGATGCATCAAACGATATGTTCAAACACACATTACAGCTAATGCATTCACAAATTAATGATTTGCAACAACACTTGAGAATGATACTTGACAAAGACATAGTAAGCACAATGGTAGTGAAAGAACCTTCACTAACAACAAAAATAAAAGCACAACCTCCTATAAACTTGATAGCCCAAGAAAGTATATCCAGCCATTGGACAAAAGGAAGATTATAAGAATACGACCAAGAACTATGAAAGTTAGCTAAAATTGGTACTGGTGAATATTCTGGAGAACCATCTGATGCAAGGAATAAACCTGCAAGTGATGTTTATAAATCCAGCCATTCCAAACAGTGTTTAACAGTATCTAATGCACTATCGGCAGAAGAAAAACAGTCATTAATCAACATTGCAGGGCTGAATGATCATAAGCAGAAGGATGCGAATGATTTTGCTCTGGAAATACAAAAACCCATTTGTCTAATATGTTATGCACACATATGGACACTGGTGTTCATAACCAAATAGTGGAGTATGCTGAGTACAAGGATTGGTGTCAACAACCTCCAGATCCTAAATTATTTTGCTGCTGTGCTCACTGCAATGAAGCAGCATATTGACTTAATCACAAACAACAGAAAATACTTATAAGCAGCAACTCCTCATCAACTGAATAAATATTTATAATACATATTTAAACATATTCTTGCACAACATTAATGTAATGATACGCAGGTTAGTACTATTAGATAAGATAAGATAAGATTTTTATTCACCAAAAGAATAACATGAATTCAAAGGCTCCCTCAGGTAACAAATGATAACTTTGATTCCTGTAATACAACATGGATGCATCAAACGATATGTTCAAACACACATTACAGCTAATGCATTCACAAATTAATGATTTGCAACAACACTTGAGAATGATACTTGACAAAGACATAGAAAGCACAATGGTAGTGAAAGA
Organism: Hymenopus coronatus; assembly: GCA_030762935.1. Taxonomy (NCBI): domain Eukaryota; kingdom Metazoa; phylum Arthropoda; class Insecta; order Mantodea; family Hymenopodidae; genus Hymenopus; species Hymenopus coronatus. Next base: position 99,143,556 of record CM060900.1, on the reverse strand, counting down.
ACCTTCACTAACAACCAAAATAAAAGCACAACCACCTATAAACTTGATAGCCCAAGAAAGTATATCCAGCCATTGGACAAAAGGAAGATTATAAGAATACGACCAAGAATTATGAAAGTTAGCTAAAATTGGCACTGGTGAATATTCTGGAGAACCATCTGATGCAAGGAATAAAACTGCAAGTGATGTTTATGAATCCAGCCATTCCAAACAGTGTTTAACAGTATCTAATGCACTATCGGCAGAAGAAAAACAGTCATTAATCAACATTGCAGGGCTGAATGATCATAAGCAGAAGGATGAGAATGATTTTGCTCTGGAAATTCAAAAACCCCATTTGTCTAATATGTTATGCACACATATGGACACTGGTGTTCATAACCAAATAGTGGAGTATGCTGAGTACAAGAATTGGTGTCAACAACCTCCAGATCCTAAATTAGCTTGCTGCTGTGCTCACTGCAATGAAGCAGCATATTGACTTAATCAGAAGCAACAGAACATACTTATAAGCAGCAACTCCTCATCAACTGAATAACTATTTATAATACATATTTAAACATATTCTTGCACAACATTAATGTAATGATACGCAGGTTAGTATTATTAGATAAGATTTTTATTCACCAAAAGAATTACATGAATTCAAAGGCTCCGTCAGGTAACAAATTACAACTTATATCTCTGTAATACAACACGGATGCATCAAATGAAACGTTCAAGCACACATTACAGCTAATGCATTCACAAATTAATGATTTACAACATCACTTGAGAATGATACTTGACAAAGACATAGAAAGCACTATGGTAGTGAAAGAACTTTCACTAACAACCAAAATAAAAGGACAACCACCTATAAACTAGAATGCCCATTAATTATGAAAGTTAGCTAAAATTGACACTGGTGAATAATCTGGAGAACCATCTGATGCAAGGAATAAACCTCCAGGTGATGTTTATAAATCCAGCCATTCCAAACAGTGTTTAACAGTATCTAAAGCACTATCGGCAGAAGAAAAACAGTCATTGATCAACATTACTGGGCTGAATGATTATAAGCAGAAGGATGAGAATGATTTTGCTCTGGAAATTCAAAAAGCCCATTTGTCTAATATATTATGCACACATATGGACACTGGTGTTCATAACCAAATAGTGGAGTATGCTGAGTACAAGGGTTGGTGTCAACAACCTCCAGATCCTAAATTAGCTTGCTGCTGTGCTCACAGCAATGAAACAGCATATTGACTTAATCACAAGCAACAGAAAATACTGGTCGTGTCCTTAGCGCGGTGGTAGCGCAACTGCCTACCAAGCGGGAGACCTGGGTTTGATCCCCAGTACCGGCGTGGGGATTTTCCCCCCGCTGGAAGACCTGGACCGGGGTGCACTCAGCCTCGTGAGGTCCCTGGGGGGCCAATTGAGGAGCTACTTGATGGAGAAGTAGCGGCTCCAGGTCGTGAGGACCGCATTAACCGGCCGGGAGGGGCTCGAGGCGCTGACCACGTCTCACCCTCCAATACTGCACCCCATCCATGACATCTGTAGTGGACCGAGATGGGGGACGCAGCGGCCAGGCGGTAGGCCAAGGTTCCCCGTAAGCTGTCGTGCCATGGAGCTAACAGAAAATACTTAAAAGCAGCAACTCCTCATCAACTGAATAAATATTTATAATACATATTTAAACATATTCTTGCACAACATTAATGTAATGATACGCAGGTTAGTACTATTAGATAAGATAAGATAAGATTTTTATTCACCAAAAGAATTACATGAATTCAAAGGCTCCCTCAGGTAACAAATGACAACTTTGATTCCTGTAATACAACATGGTTGCATCAAACTATATGTTCAAACACACATTACAGCTAATGCATTCACAAATTAATGATTTGCAACAACACTTGAGAATGATACTTGACAAAGACATAGAAAGCACAATGGTAGTGAAAGAACCTTCACTAACAACCAAAATAAAAGCACAACCACCTATAAACTTGATAGCCCAAGAAAGTATATCCAGCCATTGGACAAAAGGAAGATTATAAGAATACGACCAAGAATTATGAAAGTTAGCTAAAATTGGCACTGGTGAATATTCTGGAGAACCATCTGATGCAAGGAATAAAACTGCAAGTGATGTTTATGAATCCAGCCATTCCAAACAGTGTTTAACAGTATCTAATGCACTATCGGCAGAAGAAAAACAGTCATTAATCAACATTGCAGGGCTGAATGATCATAAGCAGAAGGATGAGAATGATTTTGCTCTGGAAATTCAAAAAGCCCATTTGTCTAATATGTTATGCACACATATGGACACTGGTGTTCATAACCAAATAGTGGAGTATGCTGAGTACAAGAATTGGTGTCAACAACCTCCAGATCCTAAATTAGCTTGCTGCTGTGCTCACTGCAATGAAGCAGCATATTGACTTAATCACAAGCAACAGAACATACTTATAAGCAGCAACTCCTCATCAACTGAATAACTATTTATAATACATATTTAAACATATTCTTGCACAACATTAATGTAATGATACGCAGGTTAGTATTATTAGATAAGATTTTTATTCACCAAAAGAATTACATGAATTCAAAGGCTCCGTCAGGTAACAAATTACAACTTATATCTCTGTAATACAACACGGATGCATCAAATGAAACATTCAAGCACACATTACAGCTAATGCATTCACAAATTAACGATTTACAACATCACTTGAGAATGATACTTGACAAAGACATAGAAAGCACTATGGTAGTGAAAGAACTTTCACTAACAACCAAAATAAAAGGACAACCACCTATAAACTAGAATGCCCAATAATTATGAAAGTTAGCTAAAATTGACACTGGTGAATAATCTGGAGAACCATCTGATGCAAGGAATAAACCTCTAGGTGATGTTTATAAATCCAGCCATTCCAAACAGTGTTTAACAGTATCTAATGCACTATCGGCAGAAGAAAAACAGTCATTGATCAACATTGCTGGGCTGAATGATTATAAGCAGAAGGATGAGAATGATTTTGCTCTGGAAATTCAAAAAGCCCATTTGTCTAATATATTATGCACACATATGGACACTGGTGTTCATAACCAAATAGTGGAGTATGCTGAGTACAAGGGTTGGTGTCAACAACCTCCAGATCCTAAATTAGCTTGCTGCTGTGCTCACAGCAATGAAACAGCATATTGACTTAATCACAAGCAACAGAAAATTCTGGTCGTCTCCTTAGCGCGGTGGTAGCGCAACTGCCTACCAAGCGGGAGACCTGGGTTTGATCCCCAGTACCGGCGTGGGGATTTTCCCCCCGCTGGAAGACCTGGACCGGGGTGCACTCAGCCTCGTGAGGTCCCTGGGGGGCCAATTGAGGAGCTACTTGATGGAGAAGTAGCGGCTCCAGGTCGTGAGGACCGCATTAACCGGCCGGGAGGGGCTCGAGGCGCTGACCACGTCTCCCCCTCCAATACTGCACCCCATCCATTACATCTGTAGTGGACCGAGATGGGGGACGCAGCGGCCAGGCGGTAGGCCAAGGTTCCCCGTAAGCTGTCGTGCCATGGAGCTAACAGAAAATACTTAAAAGCAGCAACTCCTCATCAACTGAATAAATATTTATAATACATATTTAAACATATTCTTGCACAACATTAATGTAATGATACGCAGGTTAGTACTATTAGATAAGATAAGATAAGATTTTTATTCACCAAAAGAATTACATGAATTCAAAGGCTCCCTCAGGTAACAAATGACAACTTTGATTCCTGTAATACAACATGGATGCATCAAACGATATGTTCAAACACACATTACAGCTAATGCATTCACAAATTAATGATTTGCAACAACACTTGAGAATGATACTTGACAAAGACATAGAAAGCACAATGGTAGTGAAAGAACCTTCACTAACAACCAAAATAAAAGCACAACCACCTATAAACTAAATAGCCCAAGAAAGTATATCCAGCCATTGGACAAAAGGAAGATTATAAGAATACGACCAAGAATTATGAAAGTTAGCTAAAATTGGCACTGGTGAATATTCTGGAGAACCATCTGATGCAAGGAATAAAACTGCAAGTGATGTTTATGAATCCAGCCATTCCAAACAGTGTTTAACAGTATCTAATGCACTATCGGCAGAAGAAAAACAGTCATTAATCAACATTGCAGGGCTGAATGATCATAAGCAGAAGGATGAGAATGATTTTGCTCTGGAAATTCAAAAAGCCCATTTGTCTAATATGTTATACACACATATGGACACTGGTGTTCATAACCAAATAGTGGAGTATGCTGAGTACAAGAATTGGTGTCAACAACCTCCAGATCCTAAATTAGCTTGCTGCTGTGCTCACTGCAATGAAGCAGCATATTGACTTAATCACAAGCAACAGAACATACTTATAAGCAGCAACTCCTCATCAACTGAATAACTATTTATAATACATATTTAAACATATTCTTGCACAACATTAATGTAATGATACGCAGGTTAGTATTATTAGATAAGATTTTTATTCACCAAAAGAATTACATGAATTCAAAGGCTCCGTCAGGTAACAAATTACAACTTATATCTCTGTAATACAACACGGATGCATCAAATGAAACATTCAAGCACACATTACAGCTAATGCATTCACAAATTAACGATTTACAACATCAGTTGAGAATGATACTTGACAAAGACATAGAAAGCACTATGGTAGTGAAAGAACTTTCACTAACAACCAAAATAAAAGGACAACCACCTATAAACTAGAATGCCCAATAATTATGAAAGTTAGCTAAAATTGACACTGGTGAATAATCTGGAGAACCATCTGATGCAAGGAATAAACCTCTAGGTGATGTTTATAAATCCAGCCATTCCAAACAGTGTTTAACAGTATCTAATGCACTATCGGCAGAAGAAAAACAGTCATTGATCAACATTGCTGGGCTGAATGATTATAAGCAGAAGGATGAGAATGATTTTGCTCTGGAAATTCAAAAAGCCCATTTGTCTAATATATTATGCACACATATGGACACTGGTGTTCATAACCAAATAGTGGAGTATGCTGAGTACAAGGGTTGGTGTCAACAACCTCCAGATCCTAAATTAGCTTGCTGCTGTGCTCACAGCAATGAAACAGCATATTGACTTAATCACAAGCAACAGAAAATTCTGGTCGTCTCCTTAGCGCGGTGGTAGCGCAACTGCCTACCAAGCGGGAGACCTGGGTTTGATCCCCAGTACCGGCGTGGGGATTTTCCCCCCGCTGGAAGACCTGGACCGGGGTGCACTCAGCCTCGTGAGGTCCCTGGGGGGCCAATTGAGGAGCTACTTGATGGAGAAGTAGCGGCTCCAGGTCGTGAGGACCGCATTAACCGGCCGGGATGGGGCTCGAGGCGCTGACCACGTCTCCCCCTCCAATACTGCACCCCATCCATTACATCTGTAGTGGACCGAGATGGGGGACGCAGCGGCCAGGCGGTAGGCCAAGGTTCCCCGTAAGCTGTCGTGCCATGGAGCTAAAAGAAAATACTTATAAGCAGCAACACCTCATCAACTGAATAAATATTTATAATACATATTTAAACATATTCTTGCACAACATTAATGTAATGATACGCAGGTTAGTACTATTAGATAAGATAAGATAAGATTTTTATTCACCAAAAGAATTACATTAATTCAAAGGCTCCCTCAGGTAACAAATGACAACTTTGATTCCTGTAATACAACATGGATGCATCAAACGATATGTTCAAACACACATTACAGCTAATGCATTCACAAATTAATGATTTGCAACAACACTTGAGAATGATACTTGACAAAGACATAGAAAGCACTATGGTAGTGAAAGAACCTTAACTAACAACCAAAATAAAAGGACAACCACCTATAAACTTGATAGCCCAAGAAAGTATATCCAGCCATTGGAGAAAAGGAAGATTATAAGAATACGACCAAGAATTATGAAAGTTAGCTAAAATTGGCACTGGTGAATATTCTGGAGAACCATCTGATGCAAGGAATAAACCTGCAAGTGATGTTTATAAATCCAGCCATTCCAAACTGTGTTTAACAGTATCTAATGCACTATCGGCAAAAGAAAAACAGTCATTAATCAACATTGCAGGGCTGAATGATCATAAGCAGAAGGATGAGAATGATTTTGCTCTGGAAATTCAAAAACCCATTTGCCTAATATGTTATGCACACATATGGACACTGGTGTTCATAACCAAATATTGGAGTATGTTGAGTACAAGGATTGGTGTCAACAACCTCCAGATCCTAAATTAGCTTGCTGCTGTGCTCACTGCAATGAAGCAGCATATTGACTTAATCACAAGCAACAGAACATACTTATAAGCAGCAACTCCTCATCAACTGAATAAATATTTATAATACACATTTAAACATATTCTTGCACAACATTAATGTAATGATACGCAGGTTAGTACTATTAGATAAGATAAGATAAGATTTTTATTCACCAAAAGAATTACATGAATTCAAAGGCTCCCTCAGGTAACAAATGACAACTTTGATTCCTGTAATACAACATGGATGCATCAAACGATATGTTCAAACACACATTACAGCTAATGCATTCACAAATTAATGATTTGCAACAACACTTGAGAATGATACTTGACAAAGACATAGAAAGCACAATGGTAGTGAAAGAACCTTCACTAACAACCAAAATAAAAGCACAACCACCTATAAACTTGATAGCCCAAGAAAGTATATCCAGCCATTGGACAAAAGGAAGATTATAAGAATACGACCAAGAATTATGAAAGTTAGCTAAAATTGGCACTGGTGAATATTCTGGAGAACCATCTGATGCAAGGAATAAACCTGCAAGTGATGTTTATAAATCCAGCCATTCCAAACTGTGTTTAACAGTATCTAATGCACTATCGGCAGAAGAAAAACAGTCATTAATCAACATTGCAGGGCTGAATGATCATAAGCAGAAGGATGAGAATGATTTTGCTCTGGAAATTCAAAAACCCATTTGTCTAATATGTTATGCACACATATGGACACTGGTGTTCATAACCAAATAGTGGAGTATGCTGAGTACAAGGATTGGTGTCAACAACCTCCAGATCCTAAATTAGCTTGCTGCTGTGCTCACTGCAATGAAGCAGCATATTGACTTAATCACAAGCAACAGAACATACTTATAAGCAGCAACTCCTCATCAACTGAATAACTATTTATAATACATATTTAAACATATTCTTGCACAACATTAATGTAATGATACGCAGGTTAGTATTATTAGATAAGATTTTTATTCACCAAAAGAATTACATGAATTCAAAGGCTCCGTCAGGTAACAAATTACAACTTATATCTCTGTAATACAACACGGATGCATCAAATGAAACATTCAAGCACACATTACAGCTAATGCATTCACAAATTAACGATTTACAACATCACTTGAGAATGATACTTGACAAAGACATAGAAAGCACTATGGTAGTGAAAGAACTTTCACTAACAACCAAAATAAAAGGACAACCACCTATAAACTAGAATGCCCAATAATTATGAAAGTTAGCTAAAATTGACACTGGTGAATAATCTGGAGAACCATCTGATGCAAGGAATAAACCTCTAGGTGATGTTTATAAATCCAGCCATTCCAAACAGTGTTTAACAGTATCTAATGCACTATCGGCAGAAGAAAAACAGTCATTGATCAACATTGCTGGGCTGAATGATTATAAGCAGAAGGATGAGAATGATTTTGCTCTGGAAATTCAAAAAGCCCATTTGTCTAATATATTATGCACACATATGGACACTGGTGTTCATAACCAAATAGTGGAGTATGCTGAGTACAAGGGTTCGTGTCAACAACCTCCAGATCCGAAATTATCTTGCTGCTCTGCTCACTGCAATGAAGCAGGATATTGCCTTAATCACAAGCAAAAGAAAATACTTATAAGCAGCAACTCCTCATCAACTGAATAAATATTTATAATACATATTTAAACATATTCTTGCACAACATTAATGTAATGATACGCAGGTTAGTACTATTAGATAAGATAAGATAAGATTTTTATTCACCAAAAGAATTACATGAATTCAAAGGCTCCCTCAGGTAACAAATGACAACTTTGATTCCTGTAATACAACATGGATGCATCAAACGATATGTTCAAACACACATTACAGCTTATGCATTCACAAATTAATGATTTGCAACAACACTTGAGAATGATACTTGACAAAGACATAGAAAGCACAATGGTAGTGAAAGAACCTTCACTAACAACCAAAATAAAAGCACAACCACCTATAAACTAGAATGCCCAATAATTATGAAAGTTAGCTAAAATTGTCACTGGTGAATAATCTGGAGAACCATCTGATGCAAGGAATAAACCTCCAGGTGATGTTTATAAATCCAGCCATTCCAAACAGTGTTTAACAGTATCTAAAGCACTATCGGCAGAAGAAAAACAGTCATTGATCAACATTACTGGGCTGAATGATTATAAGCAGAAGGATGAGAATGATTTTGCTCTGGAAATTCAAAAAGCCCATTTGTCTAATATATTATGCACACATATGGACACTGGTGTTCATAACCAAATAGTGGAGTATGCTGAGTACAAGGGTTGGTGTCAACAACCTCCAGATCCTAAATTAGCTTGCTGCTGTGCTCACAGCAATGAAACAGCATATTGACTTAATCACAAGCAACAGAAAATACTGGTCGTCTCCTTAGCGCGGTGGTAGCGCAACTGCCTACCAAGCGGGAGACCTGGGTTTGATCCCCAGTACCGGCGTGGGGATTTTCCCCCCGCTGGAAGACCTGGACCAGGGTGCACTCAGCCTCGTGAGGTCCCTGGGGGGCCAATTGAGGAGCTACTTGATGGAGAAGTAGCGGCTCCAGGTCGTGAGGACCGCATTAACCGGCCGGGAGGGGCTCGAGGCGCTGACCACGTCTCACCCTCCAATACTGCACCCCATCCATGACATCTGTAGTGGACCGAGATGGGGGACGCAGCGGCCAGGCGGTAGGCCAAGGTTCCCCGTAAGCTGTCGTGCCATGGAGCTAACAGAAAATACTTATAAGCAGCAACTCCTCATCAACTGAATAAATATTTATAATACATATTTAAACATATTCTTGCACAACATTAATGTAATGATACGCAGGTTAGTACTATTAGATAAGATAAGATAAGATTTTTATTCACCAAAAGAATTACATGAATTCAAAGGCTCCCTCAGGTAACAAATGACAACTTTGATTCCTGTAATACAACATGGATGCATCAAACGATATGTTCAAACACACATTACAGCTAATGCATTCACAAATTAATGATTTGCAACAACACTTGAGAATGATACTTGACAAAGACATAGAAAGCACTATGGTAGTGAAAGAACCTTAACTAACAACCAAAATAAAAGGACAACCACCTATAAACTTGATAGCCCAAGAAAGTATATCCAGCCATTGGAGAAAAGGAAGATTATAAGAATACGACCAAGAATTATGAAAGTTAGCTAAAATTGGCACTGGTGAATATTCTGGAGAACCATCTGATGCAAGGAATAAACCTGCAAGTGATGTTTATAAATCCAGCCATTCCAAACTGTGTTTAACAGTATCTAATGCACTATCGGCAAAAGAAAAACAGTCATTAATCAACATTGCAGGGCTGAATGATCATAAGCAGAAGGATGAGAATGATTTTGCTCTGGAAATTCAAAAACACATTTGTCTAATATGTTATGCACACATATGGACACTGGTGTTCATAACCAAATAGTGGAGTATGCTGAGTACAAGGATTGGTGTCAACAACCTCCAGATCCTAAATTAGCTTGCTGCTGTGCTCACTGCAATGAAGCAGCATATTGACTTAATCACAAGCAACAGAACATACTTATAAGCAGCAACTCCTCATCAACTGAATAAATATTTATAATACACATTTAAACATATTCTTGCACAACATTAATGTAATAATATGCAGGTTAGTATTTTTAGATAAGATAAGATTTTTATTCACCAAAAGAATTACATGAATTCAAAGGCTCCGTCAGGTAACAAATTACAACTTATATCTCTGTAATACAACACGGATGCATCAAATGAAACATTCAAGCACACATTACAGCTAATGCATTCACAAATTAACGATTTACAACATCACTTGAGAATGATACTTGACAAAGACATAGAAAGCACTATGGTAGTGAAAGAACTTTCACTAACAACCAAAATAAAAGGACAACCACCTATAAACTAGAATGCCCAATAATTATGAAAGTTAGCTAAAATTGACACTGGTGAATAATCTGGAGAACCATCTGATGCAAGGAATAAACCTCTAGGTGATGTTTATAAATCCAGCCATTCCAAACAGTGTTTAACAGTATCTAATGCACTATCGGCAGAAGAAAAACAGTCATTGATCAACATTGCTGGGCTGAATGATTATAAGCAGAAGGATGAGAATGATTTTGCTCTGGAAATTCAAAAAGCCCATTTGTCTAATATATTATGCACACATATGGACACTGGTGTTCATAACCAAATAGTGGAGTATGCTGAGTACAAGGGTTGGTGTCAACAACCTCCAGATCCTAAATTAGCTTGCTGCTGTGCTCACAGCAATGAAACAGCATATTGACTTAATCACAAGCAACAGAAAATTCTGGTCGTCTCCTTAGCGCGGTGGTAGCGCAACTGCCTACCAAGCGGGAGACCTGGGTTTGATCCCCAGTACCGGCGTGGGGATTTTCCCCCCGCTGGAAGACCTGGACCGGGGTGCACTCAGCCTCGTGAGGTCCCTGGGGGGCCAATTGAGGAGCTACTTGATGGAGAAGTAGCGGCTCCAGGTCGTGAGGACCGCATTAACCGGCCGGGAGGGGCTCGAGGCGCTGACCACGTCTCACCCTCCAATACTGCACCCCATCCATTACATCTGTAGTGGACCGAGATGGGGGACGCAGCGGCCAGGCGGTAGGCCAAGGTTCCCCGTAAGCTGTCGTGCCATGGAGCTAAAAGAAAATACTTATAAGCAGCAACTCCTCATCAACTGAATAAATATTTATAATACATATTTAAACATATTCTTGCACAACATTAATGTAATGATACGCAGGTTAGTACTATTAGATAAGATAAGATAAGATTTTTATTCACCAAAAGAATTACATGAATTCAAAGGCTCCCTCAGGTAACAAATGACAACTTTGATTCCTGTAATACAACATGGATGCATCAAACGATATGTTCAAATACACATTACAGCTAATGCATTCACAAATTAATGATTTGCAACAACACTTGAGAATGATACTTGACAAAGACATAGAAAGCACTATGGTAGTGAAAGAACCTTAACTAACAACCAAAATAAAAGGACAACCACCTATAAACTTGATAGCCCAAGAAAGTATATCCAGCCATTGGAGAAAAGGAAGATTATAAGAATACGACCAAGAATTATGAAAGTTAGCTAAAATTGGCACTGGTGAATATTCTGGAGAACCATCTGATGCAAGGAATAAACCTGCAAGTGATGTTTATAAATCCAGCCATTCCAAACTGTGTTTAACAGTATCTAATGCACTATCGGCAAAAGAAAAACAGTCATTAATCAACATTGCAGGGCTGAATGATCATAAGCAGAAGGATGAGAATGATTTTGCTCTGGAAATTCAAAAACCCATTTGTCTAATATGTTATGCACACATATGGACACTGGTGTTCATAACCAAATATTGGAGTATGTTGAGTACAAGGATTGGTGTCAACAACCTCCAGATCCTAAATTAGCTTGCTGCTGTGCTCACTGCAATGAAGCAGCATATTGACTTAATCACAAGCAACAGAACATACTTATAAGCAGCAACTCCTCATCAACTGAATAAATATTTATAATACACATTTAAACATATTCTTGCACAACATTAATGTAATGATACGCAGGTTAGTACTATTAGATAAGATAAGATAAGATTTTTATTCACCAAAAGAATTACATGAATTCAAAGGCTCCCTCAGGTAACAAATGACAACTTTGATTCCTGTAATACAACATGGATGCATCAAACGATATGTTCAAACACACATTACAGCTAATGCATTCACAAATTAATGATTTGCAACAACACTTGAGAATGATACTTGACAAAGACATAGAAAGCACAATGGTAGTGAAAGAACCTTCACTAACAACCAAAATAAAAGCACAACCACCTATAAACTTGATAGCCCAAGAAAGTATATCCAGCCATTGGACAAAAGGAAGATTATAAGAATACGACCAAGAATTATGAAAGTTAGCTAAAATTGGCACTGGTGAATATTCTGGAGAACCATCTGATGCAAGGAATAAACCTGCAAGTGATGTTTATAAATCCAGCCATTCCAAACTGTGTTTAACAGTATCTAATGCACTATCGGCAGAAGAAAAACAGTCATTAATCAACATTGCAGGGCTGAATGATCATAAGCAGAAGGATGAGAATGATTTTGCTCTGGAAATTCAAAAACCCATTTGTCTAATATGTTATGCACACATATGGACACTGGTGTTCATAACCAAATAGTGGAGTATGCTGAGTACAAGGATTGGTGTCAACAACCTCCAGATCCTAAATTAGCTTGCTGCTGTGCTCACTGCAATGAAGCAGCATATTGACTTAATCACAAGCAACAGAACATACTTATAAGCAGCAACTCCTCATCAACTGAATAACTATTTATAATACATATTTAAACATATTCTTGCACAACATTAATGTAATGATACGCAGGTTAGTATTATTAGATAAGATTTTTATTCACCAAAAGAATTACATGAATTCAAAGGCTCCGTCAGGTAACAAATTACAACTTATATCTCTGTAATACAACACGGATGCATCAAATGAAACATTCAAGCACACATTACAGCTAATGCATTCACAAATTAACGATTTACAACATCACTTGAGAATGATACTTGACAAAGACATAGAAAGCACTATGGTAGTGAAAGAACTTTCACTAACAACCAAAATAAAAGGACAACCACCTATAAACTAGAATGCCCAATAATTATGAAAGTTAGCTAAAATTGACACTGGTGAATAATCTGGAGAACCATCTGATGCAAGGAATAAACCTCTAGGTGATGTTTATAAATCCAGCCATTCCAAACAGTGTTTAACAGTATCTAATGCACTATCGGCAGAAGAAAAACAGTCATTGATCAACATTGCTGGGCTGAATGATTATAAGCAGAAGGATGAGAATGATTTTGCTCTGGAAATTCAAAAAGCCCATTTGTCTAATATATTATGCACACATATGGACACTGGTGTTCATAACCAAATAGTGGAGTATGCTGAGTACAAGGGTTCGTGTCAACAACCTCCAGATCCGAAATTATCTTGCTGCTCTGCTCACTGCAATGAAGCAGGATATTGCCTTAATCACAAGCAAAAGAAAATACTTATAAGCAGCAACTCCTCATCAACTGAATAAATATTTATAATACATATTTAAACATATTCTTGCACAACATTAATGTAATGATACGCAGGTTAGTACTATTAGATAAGATAAGATTTTTATTCACCAAAAGAATTACATGAATTCAAAGGCTCCCTCAGGTAACAAATGACAACTTTGATTCCTGTAATACAACATGGATGCATCAAACGATATGTTCAAACACACATTACAGCTTATGCATTCACAAATTAATGATTTGCAACAACACTTGAGAATGATACTTGACAAAGACATAGAAAGCACAATGGTAGTGAAAGAACCTTCACTAACAACCAAAATAAAAGCACAACCACCTATAAACTAGAATGCCCAATAATTATGAAAGTTAGCTAAAATTGTCACTGGTGAATAATCTGGAGAACCATCTGATGCAAGGAATAAACCTCCAGGTGATGTTTATAAATCCAGCCATTCCAAACAGTGTTTAACAGTATCTAAAGCACTATCGGCAGAAGAAAAACAGTCATTGATCAACATTACTGGGCTGAATGATTATAAGCAGAAGGATGAGAATGATTTTGCTCTGGAAATTCAAAAAGCCCATTTGTCTAATATATTATGCGCACATATGGACACTGGTGTTCATAACCAAATAGTGGAGTATGCTGAGTACAAGGGTTGGTGTCAACAACCTCCAGATCCTAAATTAGCTTGCTGCTGTGCTCACAGCAATGAAACAGCATATTGACTTAATCACAAGCAACAGAAAATACTGGTCGTCTCCTTAGTGCGGTGGTAGCGCAACTGCCTACCAAGCGGGAGACCTGGGTTTGATCCCCAGTACCGGCGTGGGGATTTTCCCCCCGCTGGAAGACCTGGACCGGGGTGCACTCAGCCTCGTGAGGTCCCTGGGGGGCCAATTGAGGAGCTACTTGATGGAGAAGTAGCGGCTCCAGGTCGTGAGGACCGCATTAACCGGCCGGGAGGGGCTCGAGGCGCTGACCACGTCTCACCCTCCAATACTGCACCCCATCCATGACATCTGTAGTGGACCGAGATGGGGGACGCAGCGGCCAGGCGGTAGGCCAAGGTTCCCCGTAAGCTGTCGTGCCATGGAGCTAACAGAAAATACTTATAAGCAGCAACTCCTCATCAACTGAATAAATATTTATAATACATATTTAAACATATTCTTGCACAACATTAATGTAATGATACGCAGGTTAGTACTATTAGATAAGATAAGATAAGATTTTTATTCACCAAAAGAATTACATGAATTCAAAGGCTCCCTCAGGTAACAAATGACAACTTTGATTCCTGTAATACAACATGGATGCATCAAACGATATGTTCAAACACACATTACAGCTAATGCATTCACAAATTAATGATTTGCAACAACACTTGAGAATGATACTTGACAAAGACATAGAAAGCACTATGGTAGTGAAAGAACCTTAACTAACAACCAAAATAAAAGGACAACCACCTATAAACTTGATAGCCCAAGAAAGTATATCCAGCCATTGGAGAAAAGGAAGATTATAAGAATACGACCAAGAATTATGAAAGTTAGCTAAAATTGGCACTGGTGAATATTCTGGAGAACCATCTGATGCAAGGAATAAACCTGCAAGTGATGTTTATAAATCCAGCCATTCCAAACTGTGTTTAACAGTATCTAATGCACTATCGGCAAAAGAAAAACAGTCATTAATCAACATTGCAGGGCTGAATGATCATAAGCAGAAGGATGAGAATGATTTTGCTCTGGAAATTCAAAAACACATTTGTCTAATATGTTATGCACACATATGGACACTGGTGTTCATAACCAAATAGTGGAGTATGCTGAGTACAAGGATTGGTGTCAACAACCTCCAGATCCTAAATTAGCTTGCTGCTGTGCTCACTGCAATGAAGCAGCATATTGACTTAATCACAAGCAACAGAACATACTTATAAGCAGCAACTCCTCATCAACTGAATAAATATTTATAATACACATTTAAACATATTCTTGCACAACATTAATGTAATAATATGCAGGTTAGTATTTTTAGATAAGATAAGATTTTTATTCACCAAAAGAATTACATGAATTCAAAGGCTCCGTCAGGTAACAAATTATGACTTATATCTCTGTAATACAACACGGATGCATCAAATGAAATGTTCAAACACACATTACAGCTAATGCATTCACAAATTAATGATTTGCAACAACACTTGAGAATGATACTTGACAAAGACATAAAAAGCACTATGGTAGTGAAAGAACCTCCACTAACAACCAAAATAAAAGGACAATCACCTATAAACTTGATAGCCCAAGAAAGAATATCCAGCCATTGGACAAAAGGAAGATTATAAGAATACGACCAAGAATTATGAAAGTTAGCTAAAATTGGCACTGGTGAATATTCTGGAGAACCATCTGATGCAAGGAATAAACCTGCAAGTGATGTTTATAAATCCAGCCAATCCAAACAGTGTTTAAGAGTATCTAATACACTATCGGTAGAAGAAAAACAGTCATTGATCAACATTTCAGTGCTGTATGATCAGGGATGAGAATGATTTTGCTCTGGAAATTCTAAAAGCCCATTTTTCTAATATTTTACTCAGACACTGGTGTTCATAACCAAATGTTGGATTATGCCGAGTAGAAGGGTTGGTGTCATCAACCTCAATTCGAATATCAAAAATAATGATCATAAATTGGCTTGCTTCTGTGCGAAAAAAAAAAAAAAAAAAAAAAAAATGTATACCACATCAATGTAATTATACACAGGATATATTAATGTAATTAGTATTATCCTCTTTGTGCTTACAAGTTTGTTAAAACTCAACCACATTGAAGTGCGCATGGAGTGCAAGACTTTACATTTGCAGATATAAAGTATCCCAAATCAGTTTGCCGCTGTGCTAATTGTACTAAATGTACAAAATGAGGTTACCAGAAGCAACAGTAAAACTATTGAGCAAAGTCCTAATTAACTATAAAAATATAAACAATGATATTGAAACATATGTCATCATCAACATCAATGTAATAACATACTGGAGTAAAAAAAAGTATTACATTACTATTAACAAGCTTCAACACAGTGTTAGCTGCATACACGGTGACAGAAAAAAGTTTTCAATTTCAGCAACGAAAAAAAAACAACAACAAAAAACAAAGCAATATTTGAATTTCTAATCACAAAAATTACACTTTACAAGTTTATTGGATCTTGTTCTTCATCGACTCTGTTTATGTCTTATTCCAGTTCAGCCTCATAGCATTCTTATACTGTCAATGCTAACATAGTATGCATTACCATCTCTTTTTTTCTAACACAAACACTATAGAAGAGCATCATACACCTTGCTCCAGCCAAATGATTGGAGCATAGTACAAGGACAAAAGTGACGTGTAGTCGAAAGGAAATTCAATGCACAACAACTAGAAGCCAACAGATAAAACATGTGCATGCCTTTTAGCACATTCTGAATATAAAGAAGATTCCAATGAAGAATTCAGCTCAGTAAATACTCGAACACAGATAAGATAGACATTCCTTTCATTTATCTTAGCATTCAGATAGACATGGAGGCAGACTTCCTAATTCAGTAAATAAAATTTCAGAAAGCATCAGGCAACCAATGTTGATGAATACCTTTGAATACAATTCTGTAAGCAGCATTAAATTTAAACTATAAGACTGCATTGACCTTAGTATGTTATTTGTCTGCTTAATTCTCTTAACATTATATATGGCTTTACATTTGAATTAGAGTTATATGTATGTATAATTCTATACTTAGGATAAATGTATTTAATATCAGTGGCTTCAAGCGCACGCTGAAAAGCTATACTTGACCAGGTCATAAAAAAGCTCTATGGAAGTGAAAGAACCTTCACTAATTACCTAAATAAAACAAAAATTCTGTATAAACCAAATAGCCCAAGAGTGAAAATACAGGCACTGGACGAAAGGACGATCATAAGAATATGACAAGAAGAATTTAGAAAGTTTAGGTAAAATTTATATTGGTGAATATTCTCTGGAATTATATGGTGTAAGGAATAAACCTGCAAGTGATGTTTATAAATACAGCCATTCCATAGAACATTTAAAATACTATCCGCTGAAGGAAAAAGGTCATTAATCTGAAATGAGCTTCACTGTGTGCTAATTGTACTAAGAGCACAAAACGAAGTTACCACAAGCAACAGTAGAACTATTGAGCAAAGTCCTAATTAACTACAAAAATATAAACAATGATATTGAAACATATGTCATTGCCAACATCAATGTAATAAGATACTGGACTAAAAACCAGTTATATTACTATTATCAAGCTCTAACAAAGTTTTAGCATCTTGCAGAGTGACAGAAAGTTTTTAATTTCAGAACTGAAAATTGAAAAAAAAAAAAAAAAAAAAAATTGTAAAACAAAGCAACATTTGATTTGTAATCGCATAAATTTACATCTTGCAAGTGTACTACATCTGGTTCTTCAGTGGCTCCATGCATGTCTTTTCCCAGTTCTGCCTCACAGCATGCTTATACTGTCAATGCTAACATAGAACCAATTACCCTCTCTGTTTCTCTAACCATACCGTTATACACAAGCATCATATACCTTGCTAAAGCCAAATAAATTGGAGCATAGTACAAGGACAAAAGTGACACGTAGTCAAAAGGAATTTCAATGCACAAAAACATGAAGCCACCTAAAACAGATAAAACAGGTGCATGCCTTTTAGCATATTCTGAATATAAAGAAGGTTCCAATGAAAAAACCAGCTCAGTAATTATTTTAACACAGATAAGAAAGATATTCATATTCATTTATCTTAGCATTTAGATAGCCATGGACACAGACTTCCCGATACAGTAAATCAAATAACGGAAAGCATCTGGCAACCAATGTTGATGAATACCTTTGAATACAATTCTGTAAGCAGCTTTAAATTTAAACTATATGACTGCATTGCCCTTAGTATGTTAAAATATATTGTGAGACTCCTCTTACTTGACTGCTTAATTCTCTTTACATTATAACTGGTGTTACAATTGGATTATAGTTATCTGTAGGTATAACTTTATACTTAAGATAAATGTCACTGGCTTCAAACACATGCTGAAATGCCATAGTTAGCCAGGTCATAAACAAGCTCTATAGAAGTGAAAGACCCTTCACTATCCACCTGAAGAAAACGAAAATCCTGTATAAATCAGATAGCCCAAGAGTGCAAATCAAGGCACTGGACGAAAGGGCGATCATAAGAATATGACAAGAAGAATTTAGAAAGTTTAGGTGAAATTTATATTGGTGAATATTCTCTGGAATTATATGGTGCAAGGAGTAATACTGCAAGTGATGTTTATAAATGCAGCCATTCCACAGAACATTTAAAATACTATCCGCTGAGGGAAAAAAGTCATTGATGAGCATTACAGTGCTAAATGATAATAAAAGGGATGAGAAAGATCTTGATCTTGAAATTCTAAAAGCCCATTTATGTAATATCTTATGCAGACAAATGGACACAGGTGTGCATAACCAAATACTGGAATATGAAGAGTATAAGGGTTGGTGTCATCAACCTCCATTTTGAATATCAATTATAATCATAAATGGGATTGCTTCTGTGCTAACTGCAATGAAGCCACAAACTGACTCCATCACAAGCAACAACAAATCCTATAAACAGAAACTCGTCATCTAGTTCATAAATATTTATAAAAATATTGAAAAAAATTTGTACACAACATCAATGTAATAATTCACAGGATATATAATTGTTAATTATGTTTTATCCTTTGTAACTACAAGTTTGTTTAAAAACCGCCACACTGAGGTGCCTATGGAGTACAAGACTTTGTATCAGGATCTTCCAGTTGCATTTGCAGAGTTAAAGGATCCCAAATCAGTTTGGCGCTGTGCTAATTTTACTGAAAGTACAAAACGAGGTACCAAGAGCAACAGTAAAACTATTGAGCAAAGTACTTATTAACTCCAAAATTATAAACAATGATATCAAAACATATGTCGTCTCCAACATCAATGTAACAACTTACTGGATTAAAAAAAAATGTTATATAACTATCACCAAGCTTATACAAAGTTTCAGCATCTTGCAGAGTGACAGCAAAAAGTTTTTAGTTTCAGAACTGAAAATTAAAAGAAAATGTAAAACAAACGAATTTTTGAATTTCTAATCGCATAAATTTACACTTTACAATTTTACTGGATCTCGTTTTACAGTGGCCTCATGCATGTCTTATCACAGTTCAGCTTCACAATATGCTTATACTGTCAATGCTTACATAGAACGCAATACCATCTATGTTTTTCTAACCATACTGCTACACACAAGCTTCATATACCCACCAACAGCCAAATAAATAGAGCATAGTACCAGGACAAAAGTGACATGTAGTCTGGAGGAAATTCAATGCTAACCAACATGATGCCAGCTAAAACAGAAGATTCCAATGAAATACCCAGCTCAGTATATACTCCAAAAAGATAATGCGCTACTCATGACCTGGAGACGCTACTTCTCCATTAGTAGCTCCTCAATTGGCCCCCCCAGGGACCTTGCGAGACTGAGTGCACACAGGGCCAGGTCTCCCAGTGGGGGAAAAATCCCCCACGCCGGTACTGAGCATTCTGATACTGTCAATGCTAACACAGAACACTTTACCATCTCTGTTTTTCTATCCATACCGCAATACACAAGCATCATATACCTTCCTACAGCCAAAAAAATGGAGCATAGTACAAGGACAAAAGTGACGTGTAGTCTAGAGGAAATTCAATGCACAATGACATGAAGCAACCAAATCAGCTAAAACAGGTGCATGCCTTTTAGCACATTCTCAATATAAAGAAGATTCCAACATCGAACCCAGCTCATTAAATACTGTAACACAGTTAAGACAGATATTCCAATTCGTTTATCATAGCATTTAGTTAGCAATGGATGCAGACTTCCCAATACAGTGAATTACATATTGGAAAGCATACAGGCAACTAGTGCTGATGAATACCTTGATTACAATTCTGTAGGCAGCTTTAAATTTAAACTATAAGACTGCATTGCCCTTGGTATGTTAGATACATTGTTCAGCTGCTCTTACTTGACTGCTTAATTCTCTTAACATTATAAGTGGTGTTATACTTGTATTAAAGTTATATGTATGTATTATTTTATTACTTATGATAAAAGTATTTAATATCAGTAGCTTCAAACACATGCTGAAAGGCCATCTTTGGCCAGGTCATAAAAAAGGTCTATAGAAGTGAAACAACCTTCACTATCCACCTGAATAAAATGAAAATCCCATATAAACCAAATAGCAAAGAGAGAAAATCCAGGCACTGGACGAAAGGATGATCGTAACAATACAACAAGAAGCTATACGGAAGTTAGGTAAAATTTATATTGGTGAATGTTATCAAAGAATAAACCTGTGAGATGTTTGTAAATGTAGCCAATTCCACAAAGAACTTAAAATACTGTCCGCTAACGGAAAAAAATCATTGATCAACATTACACTGCTGTATGATCATAAGAAGGATGAGAATGATATTGATCTGGATATTCTAAAAGCCTGTTTATCTAATATCTTATGCAGACCAAATGGACAGCAGTGTGCATAACCATATGCACGAATATGCAGAATACACGAGTTTGTGTCATCAACCTCCACTTCAAATATAATAGATAATAATCATAAATAGGATTCTTCTGTGCTAACTGCAATGAAGCCACAAACTGACTTTATCACAAGACACAGCAAAACCTATAAGAAGAAACTCATCATCAAGTTCATATAATATACTGGATTAAAAAAAATATATCACTAATATCAAGCTTCAACAAATATTAGCTTAATGTACATAGGCAGCAAAAAATTTTCAATTTCAGAACTGAAAATTAAAAGAAAATGTAAAACAAAGCAATATTTGAATTTCTAATCGCATAAATTTACACTTTACAAGTTTACTGGATCTCATTTTACAGCGGCCTCATGTATGTCTTATACCAGTTCAGCATAACAATATGCTTACACTGTCAACGCATTACCATCTATGTTTTTCAATCCATACGGCTACACACAAGCTTCATATACCTTCCTACACCAAATGAATGGAGCATAGTACAAGGACAAAAGTGACATGTAGTCCGGAGGAAATTCAATGCACACCAACATGAAGCCAGCTAAAACAGAAGATTCCAATGAAATACCCAGCTCAGTATAACAAGATAAGAAAGATATTCCTATTCATTTATTTTAGCATTTAGATAGCATGGACGCCGACTTCCTGACACAGTAAAACAAATATCGGAAAGCATCTGGCAACCAATGTTGATGAATACCTTTGAAAACAAATCTGTAAGCAGCTTTAAAATTAGACTATAAGACTGCATTGCCCTTAGTATGTTAAAGTATATTGTGAGATTCTTCTAACTTGATTGCTTAATTCTCTTTATATTATAAATGGTGTTACACTTGGATTATAGTTATATGTATGTATAATTTTATACTTAAGATAAATGTATTTAATATCAGTGGCTTCAAACGCATGCTAAAATGCCATATATGGCCAGGTCATAAAAAAAGGTCTATAGAAGTGAAATAACCTTCACTATCTATCTGAATAAAAGAAAAATCCCATATAAACCAGATAGCCCATGAGAGAAAATCGAGGCACTAGACCACAGGACGATCATAAGAAAACCTATAGACAGAATTTGAATACAACATCAATGCAATAAAAGACAGGATATATTATTGTTATTAGTATGTTATTCTTTGTAACTACAGGTTTGTTGACACTCAACCACATTGAAGTGCGTGTGGAATGCAAGACTTTGTATCTGGATCTTCCAACTGTATTTACAGAGAGAAAGGATCACAAAACAATTTGGCGTTGTGCTAATTCTACTGCAGGTACTAGACGAGGTTACCACAAGCAACAGCATAACTATTGAGCAAAGCCCTATTTAACTCCAAATATAAACAATAATATTGAAACATATGGCATCTCCAACATCAATGTAATAAAATAAAATAGCTCCATGGACGACAGCTCACAGGGAACCTTGGCTTACTGCCCGGCCTCTGCTTCCCCCATTTTGGTTCATTACAGACGTCATAGATGGGGTGCAGAATTGGAGGGTGACATGTGGTCAGCGCCTCGAGCCCTCCCCCCTGCTGGTTAATGCGCTACTCATGACCTGGAGTCGCTACTTCTCCATTAGTAGCTCCTCAATTGGCCCCCCAGGGACCTAACGAGGCTGAGTGCACAACGGGCCAGGTATCCCAATGGGGGTTAAATCCCCACGCCGATACTAGGCATTGTGATACTGTCAATGCTAACATAGAACACATTACCTCTCTGTTTTTCTATCCATACCGCAATACACAAGCATCCTATACCTTCCTACAGCCAAAAAAATGCAGCATAGTACAAGGATAAAAGTGACGTGTAGTCTAGAGGAAATTCAATGCACAATAACATGAAGCAACCAAATCAGCTAAAACAGGTGCATGCCTTTTAGCACATTCTCAATATAAAGAAGATTCCAACAACGAACCAAGCTCAATAAATACTATAACACAGTTAAGACAGATATTCCAATTCGTTTATCATAGCATTTAGTTAGCAATGGATGCAGACTTCCCAATACAATCAATTACATATCCGAAAGCATACAGGCAACCAGAGTTGATGAATAACTTGATTACAATTCTGTAGGCAGCTTTAAATTTAAACTATAAGACTGCATTGCCCTTGGTATGTTAAATACATTGTTCAGCTCCTCTTACTTGATTGCTTAATTCTCTTAACATTATGAGTGGAGTTACACTTGTATTAAAGTTATATGTATGTGTTATTTTATTACTTATGATAAATGTATTTAATATCAGTAGCTTCAAACGCATGCTGAAAGGCCATCTTTGGCCAGGTCTTAAAAAAGGTCTATAGAAGTGAAATAACCTTCACTATCTATCTGAATAAAACTAAAATCCTATATAAACCAGATAGCCCATGAGAGAAAATCCAGGCACTACACCAAAGGACAATCATAAGAAAACCTATAGACAGAATTTGAATACTACATCAAGGTAATAAAAGACAGGATATATTATTGTTATTACTATGTTATTCTTTGTAAATACAAGTTTCTTGACACTCAATCACACTGAAGTGCGTGTGGAATGCAAGACTTTGTATCTGGATCCTCCAGCTGCATTTACAGAGAGAAAGGATGACAAATCAATTTGGCATTGTGCTAATTGTACTGAAGGTACTAGACGAGGTTACCACATGCAACAGCATAACTATTGAGCAAAGCCCTATTTAACTCCAAATATAAACACTAATATAGAAACATATGGCATCTCCAATATCAATGTAATAAAATAAAATAGCTGCATGGACGACAACTCACGGGGAACCTTGGCTTATCGCCCGGCCGCTGCGTCCCCCATTTTGGTCCATTACTGACATCATGGATGGGGTGCAATATTGGAGGGTGACACGTGGTCAGCGCCTCGAGCCTCCCCCCCCCCCAACCCTACTGGTTAATGCGCTACTCATGACCTGGAGTCACTACTTCTACATTAGTAGCTCCTCAATTGGCCCCCCAGGGACCTAACAAGGCTGAGAGCTCACCGGGCCAGGTCTCCCAATGGGGGAAAAATCCCCACGCCGGTACTGAGCATTCCGATACTGTCAATGCTAAGATAGAACACATTACCATCTGTGTTTTTCTATCCATACAACAATACACAAGCATCCTATACCTTTCTACAGCCAAAAAAATGGAGCATAGTACAAGGATAAAAGTGACGTGTAGTCTAGAGGAAATTCAATGCACAACGACATGAAGCAACCAAATTAACTAAAACAGGTGCATGCCTTTTAGCACATTCTCAATATAAAAAAGATTCCAACAACGAGCCAAGCTAAATAAATACTATAACACAGTTAAGACAGATATTCCAATTCGTTTATCATAGCATTTAGTTACCAATGGATGCAGACTTCCCAATACAGTGAATTACATATCCGAAAGCATACAGGCAACTACTGTTGATTACAATTCTGTAGGCAGTTTTAAATTTAAACTATAGGACTGCATTGCCCTTGGTATGTTAAATACATTGTTCAGCTCCTCTTAGTTGATTGCTTAATTCTCTTAACGTTAAAAGTGGAGTTACACTTGTATTAAAGTTATATGTATGTATTATTCTATTACTTATGACAAATGTATTTAATATCAGTAGCTTCAAACGCATGCTGAAAGGCCATCTTTGGCCAGGTCATAAAAAAGGTCTATAGAAGTGAAATAACCCTCACTATCTATCTGAATAAAAATAAAATCCTATATAAACCAGATAGCCCATGAGAGAAAATCCAGGCACTAGACCAAAGGACGATCATAAGAAAACCTATAGACAGAATTTGAATGCTACATCAAGGTAATAAAAGACAGGATATATTATTGTTATTAGTATGTTATTCTTTGTAAATACAAGTTTCTTGACACTCAATCACATTGAAGTGCATGTGGAATGCAAGACTTTGTATCTGGATCCTCCAGCTGCATTTACAGAGAGAAAGGATCCCAAATCAATTTGGCATTGTGCTAATTGTACTGAACTATTTAACTCCAAATATAAACACTAATATTGAAACGTATTGCATCTCCAACATCAATGTAATAAAATTAAATAGCTGCATGGACGACAACTCACGGGGAACCTTGGCTTACCGCCCGGCCGCTGCGTCCCCCATTTTGGACCATTACTGACATCATGGATGGGGTGCAATATTGGAAGGTGACACGCGGTCAGCGCCTCGAGCCCCCCCCCATCCCGGCTGGTTATTGCGCTACTCATGACCAGGAGTCGCTACTTCTACATTAGTAGCACCTCAATTGGCCCCCCAGGGACCTAACGAGGCTGAGTGCACACCGAGCCAGGTCTCCCAATGGGGGGAAAATCTCCACGCCGGTACTGAGCATTCCGATACTGTCAATGCTAAAATAGAACACATTACCATCTCTATTTTTCTATCCATACCGCAATACACAAGCATCCTACACCTTCCTACAGCCAAAAAAAACGGAGCACAGTACAAGGATAATAGTGACGTGTAGTCTAGAGGAAATTCAATGCACAATGATATGAAGTAACCAAATTAACTAAAACAGGTGCATGCCTTTTAGCACATTCTCAATATAAAGAAGATTCCAACAACGAACCAAGCTCAATAAATACTATAACACAGTTAAGACAGATATTCCAATTCGTTTATCATAGCATTTAGTTAGCAATGGATGCAGACTTCCCAATACAATGAATTACATATCCGAAAGCATACAGGCAACCAGAGTTGATGAATAACTTGATTACAATTCTGTAGGCAGCTTTTAATTTAAACTATAGGACTGCATTGCCCTTGGTATGTTAAATACATTGTTCAGCTCCTCTTAGTTGACTGCTTAATTCTCTTAACGTTAAAAGTGGAGTTACACTTGTATTAAAGTTATATGTATGTATTATTTTATTACTTATGACAAATGTATTTAATATCAGTAGCTTCAAACGCATGCTGAAAGGCCATCTTTGGCCAGGTCATAAAAAAGGTCTATAGAAGTGAAATAACCTTCACTATCTATCTGAATAAAACTAAAATCCTATATAAAC
Source organism: Hymenopus coronatus (assembly GCA_030762935.1). NCBI lineage: Eukaryota > Metazoa > Arthropoda > Insecta > Mantodea > Hymenopodidae > Hymenopus > Hymenopus coronatus. The sequence continues at coordinate 99,117,304 of CM060900.1, read as the reverse complement.
CAGATAGCCCATGAGAGAAAATCCAGATACTAGACCAAAGGATGATCATAAGAAAACCTATAGACAGAATTTGAATACTACATCAAGGTAATAAAAGACAGGATATATTATAGTTATTAGTATGTTATTCTTCGTAAATACAAGTTTCTTGACACTCAATCACATTGAAGTGCGTGTGGAATGCAAGACTTTGTATCTGGATCCTCCAGCTGCATTTACAGAGAGAAAGGATCCCAAATCAATTTGGTGTTGTGCTAATTGTACTGAAGGTACTAGACGAGGTTACCACAAGCAACAGCATAAGTATTGAGCAAAGCCCTATTTAACTCCAAATATAAACACTAATATTGAAACATATGGCATCTCCAACATCAATGTAATAAAATAAAATAGCTGCATGGACGACAACTCACGGGGAACCTTGGCTTAACGCCCGGCCGCTGCGTCCCCCATTTTGGTCCATTACTGACATCATGGATGGGTTGAAAAATTGGAGGGTGACACACGGTCAGCGCCTCGAGCCCCCCCCCCAACCCGCATGGTTAATGCGCTACTCATGACCTGGAGTCGCTACTTCTACATTAGTAGCTCCTCAATTGGCCCCCCAGGGACCTAACGAGGCTGAGTGCACACCTAGCCAGGTCTCCCAATGGTGGAAAAATCCCCACGCCGGTACTGAGCATTCCGATACTGTCAATGCTAAAATAGAACACATTACCATCTCTATTTTTCTATCCATACCGCAATACACAAGCATCCTACACCTTCCTACAGCCAAAAAAATGGAGCATAGTACAAGGATAATAGTGACGTGTAGTCTAGAGGAAATTCAATGCACAATGACATGAAGCAACCAAATCAGCTAAAACAGGTGCATGCCTCTTAGCACATGCGAAATATAAAGAAGATTCCAACATCGAAAAAAGCTCATTAAATACTATAACACAGTTAAGACAGATATTCCAATTCGTTTATCATAGCATTTAGTTAGCAATGGATGCAGACTTCCCAATACAGTGAACTACATATCCGAAAGCATACAGGCAACTAGTGTTGATTACAATTCTGTAGGCAGTTTTAAATTTAAGCTATAGGACTGCATTGCCCTTGGTATGTTAAATACTTTGTTCAGCTCCTCTTACTTGATTGCTTAATTCTCTTAACATTATAAGTGGAGTTACACTTTTATTAAAGTTATATGTATGTGTTATTTTATTACTTATGATAAATGTATTTAATATCAGTAGCTTCAAACGCATGCTGAAAGGCCATCTTTGGCCAGGTCATAATAAAAGGTCTATAGAAGTAAAATAACCTTCACTATCTATCTGAGTAAAACTAAAATCCCATATAAACCAGATAGCACATGAGAGAAAATCCAGGCACTAGACCAAAGGACGATCATAAGAAAACCTATAGACAGAATTTGAATACTACATCAATGTAATAAAAGACAGGATATATTATTGTTATTAGTATGTTATTCTTTGTAAATACAAGTTTCTTGACACTCAATCACATTGAAGTGCGTGTGGAATGCAAGACTTTGTATCTGGATCCTCCAGCTGCATTTACAGAGAGAAAGGATCCCAAATCAATTTGGCGTTGTGCTAATTGTACTGAAGGTACTAGACCAGGTTACCACAAGCAACAGCATAACTATTGAGCAAAGCCCTATTTAACTCCAAATATAAACACTAATATTGAAACATATGGCATCTCCAACATCAATGTAACAAAATAAAATAGCTGCATGGACGACAACTCACGGGGAACCTTGGCTTACCGTCCGGCCGCTGCGTCCCCCATTTTGGTCCATTACTGAAATCATGGATGGGGTGCAATATTGGAGGGTGACACGTGGTCAGCGCCTCGAGCCTCCCCCCCCAACCCGGCTGGTTAATGCGCTGCTCTTGACCTGGAGTCACTACTTCTACATTAGTAGCTCCTCAATTGGCCCCCCAGGGACCTAACAAGGCTGAGAGCACACCGGGCCAGGTCTCCCAATGGGGGAAAAATCCCCACGCCGGTACTGAGCATTCCGATACTGTCAATGCTAAAATAGAACACATTACCATCTCTATTTTTCTATCCATACCGCAATACACAAGCATCCTACACCTTCCTACAGCCAAAAAAATGGAGCATAGTACAAGGATAATAGTGACGTGTAGTCTAGAGGAAATTCAATGCACAATGACATGAAGCAACCAAATCAGCTAAAACAGGTGCATTCCTCTTAGCACATGCGCAATATAAAGAAGATTCCAACACCGAACCAAGCTCATTAAATACTATAACACAGTTAAGACAGATATTCCAATTCGTTTATCATAGCATTTAGTTAGCAATGGATGCAGACTTCGCAATACAGTGAATTACATATCCGAAACCATACAGGCAACTAGTGTTGATTACAATTCTGTAGGCAGTTTTAAATTTAAGCTATAGGACTGCATTGCCCTTGGTATGTTAAATACTTTGTTCGGCTTCTCTTAGTTGATTGCTTAATTCTCTTAACGTTAAAAGTGGAGTTACACTTGTATTAAAGTTATATGTATGTATTATTTTATTACTTATGACAAATGTATTTAATATCAGTAGCTTCAAACGCATGCTGGGAGGCCATCTATGGCCAGGTCATAAAAAAAGGTCTATAGAAGTGAAATAACCTTCACTATCTACCTGAATAAAACTATAATCCCTTATAAACCAGATAGCCCATGAGAGAAAATCCAGACACTAGACCAAAGGACGATCATAAGAAAACCTATAGACAGAATTTGAATACTACATCAAGGTAATAAAAGACAGGATATATTATTGTTATTAGTATGTTATTCTTTGTAAATACAAGTTTCTTGACACTCAATCACATTGAAGTGCGTGTGGAATGCAAGACTTTGTATCTGGATCCTCCAGCTGCATTTACAGAGAGAAAGGATCCCAAATCAATTTGGCGTTGTGCTAATTGTACAACTCCAAATATAAACACTAATATTGAAACATATGGCATCTCCAACATCAATGTAATAAAATAAAATAGCTGCATGGACGACAACTCACGGGGAACCTTGGCTTACCGCCCGGCCGCTGCGTCCCCCATTTTGGTCCATTACTGACATCATGGATGGGGTGCAATATTGGAAGGTGACACGCGGTCAGCGCCTCGAGCCCCCCCCCATCCCGGCTGGTTATTGCGCTACTCATGACCTGGAGTCGCTACTTCTACATTAGTAGCTCCTCAATTGGCCCCCCAGGGACCTAACGAGGCTGAGTGCACACCGAGCCAGGTCTCCCAATGGGGGAAAAATCTCCACGCCGGTACTGAGCATTCCGATACTGTCAATGCTAAAATAGAACACATTACCATCTCTATTTTTCTATCCATACCGCAATACACAAGCATCCTACACCTTCCTACAGCCAAAAAAACGGAGCATAGTACAAGGATAATAGTGACGTGTAGTCTAGAGGAAATTCAATGCACAATGACATAAAATAACCAAATTAACTAAAACAGGTGCATGCCTCTTAGCACATTCTCAATATAAAGAAGATTCCAACAATGAGCCAAGCTCAATATATACTATAACACAGTTAAGGCAGATATTCCAATTCGTTTATCATAGCATTTAGTTAGCAATGGATGCAGACTTCCCAATACAATGAATTACATATCCGAAAGCATACAGGCAACCAGAGTTGATGAATAACTTGATTACAATTCTGTAGGCAGCTTTAAATTTAAACTATAAGACTGCATTGCCCTTGGTATGTTAAATACATTGTTCAGCTCCTCTTACTTGATTGCTTAATTCTCTTAACATTATTAGTGGAGTTACACTTGTATTAAAGTTATATGTATGTGTTATTTTATTACTTATGATAAATGTATTTAATATCAGTAGCTTCAAACGCATGCTGAAAGGCCATCTTTGGCCAGGTCATAAAAAAGGTCTATAGAAGTGAAATAACCTTCACTATCTTATCTGAATAAAACTAAAATCCTATATAAACCAGATAGCCCATGAGAGAAAATCCAGGCACTAGACCAAAGGACGATCATTAGCAAACCTATAGACAGAATTTGAATACTACATCAAGGTAATAAAAGACAGGATATATTATTGTTATTAGTATGTTATTCTTTGTAAATACAAGTTTCTTGCCACTCAATCACACTGAAGTGTGTGTGGACTGCAAGACTTTGTATCTGGATCCTCCAGCTGCATTTACAGAGAGAAAGGATGCCAAATCAATTTGGCGTTGTGCTAATTGTACTGAAGGTACTAGACGAGGTTACCACAAGCAACAGCATAACTATTGAGCAAAGCCCTATTTAACTCCAAATATAAACACTAGTATAGAAACATATGGCATCTCCAATATCAATGTAATAAAATAAAATAGCTGCATGGACGACAACTCACGGGGAACCTTGGCTTACCGCCCGGCCGCTGCGTCCCCCATTTTGGTCCATTACTGACATCATGGATGGGGTGCAAAATTGGAGGGTGACACGTGGTCAGCGCCTCGAGCCTCCCCCCCCCAACCCGGCTGGTTAATGCGCTACTCATGACCTGGAGTCACTACTTCTACATTAGTAGCTCCTCAATTGGCCCCCCAGGGACCTAACAAGGCTGAGAGCTCACCGGGCCAGGTCTGCCAATGGGGGAAAAATCCCCACGCCGGTACTGAGCATTCCGATACTGTCAATGCTAAGATAGAACACATTACCATCTGTGTTTTTCTATCCATACCGCAATACACAAGCATCCTACACCTTCCTACAGCCAAAAAAATGGAGCATAGTACAAGGATAATAGTGACGTGTAGTCTAGAGGAAATTCAATGCACAATGACATGAAGCAACCAAATCAGCTAAAACAGGTGCATTCCTCTTAGCACATGCGCAATATAAAGAAGATTCCAACACCGAACCAAGCTCATTAAATACTATAACACAGTTAAGACAGATATTCCAATTCGTTTATCATAGCATTTAGTTAGCAATGGATGCAGACTTCGCAATACAGTGAATTACATATCCGAAACCATACAGGCAACTAGTGTTGATTACAATTCTGTAGGCAGTTTTAAATTTAAGCTATAGGACTGCATTGCCCTTGGTATGTTAAATACTTTGTTCAGCTCCTCTTACTTGATTGCTTAAATCTCTTAACATTATAAGTGGAGTTACACCTGTATTAAAGTTATATGTATGTGTTATTTTATTACTTATGATAAATGTATTTAATATCAGTAGCTTCAAACGCATGCTGAAAGGCCATCTTTGGCCAGGTCATAATAAAAGGTCTATAGAAGTAAAATAACCTTCACTATCTATCTGAGTAAAACTAAAATCCCATATAAACCTGATAGCCCATGAGAGAAAATCCAGGCGCTAGACCAAAGGACGATCATAAGAAAACCTAAAGACAGAATTTGAATACTACATCAAGGTAATAAAAGACAGGATATATTATTGTTATTAGTATGTTATTCTTTGTAGATACAAGTTTCTTGACACTCAATCACATTGAAGTGCGTGTGGAATGCAAGACTTTGTATCTGGATCCTCCAGCTGCATTTACAGAGAGAAAGGATCCCAAATCAATTTGGCGTTGTGCTAATTGTACTGAAGGTACTAGACGAGGTTACCACAAGCAACAGTATAACTATTGAGCTAAGCCCTGTTTAACTCCAAATATAAACACCAATATTAAAACATATGGCATCTCCAACATCAATGTAATAAAATAAAATAGCTGCATGCACGACAACTCACGGGGAACCTTGGCTTACCGCCCGGCCGCTGCGTCCCCCATTTTGGTCCATTACTGACATCATGGATGGGTTGAAATATTGGAGGGTGACACACGGTCAGCGCCTCGAGCCCCCCCCCCCCCAACCAGGCTGGTTAATGCGCTACTCATGACCTGGAGTCGCTACTTCTATATTAGTAGCTCCTCAATTGGCCCCCCAGGGACCTAACGAGGCTGAGTGCACACCTAGCCAGGTCTCCCAATGGGGGAAAAATCCCCACGCCGGTACTGAGCATTCCGATACTGTCAATGCTAAAATAGAACACATTACCATCTCTATTTTTCTATCCATACCGCAATACACAAGCATCCTACACCTTCCTACAGCCAAAAAAATGGAGCATAGTACAAGGATAATAGTGACGTGTAGTCTAGAGGAAATTCAATGCACAATGACATGAAGCAACCAAATCAGCTAAAACAGGTGCATGCCTCTTAGCACATGCGCAATATAAAGAAGATTCCAACACCGAACCAAGCTCATTAAATACTATAACACAGTTAAGACAGATATTCCAATTCGTTTATCATAGCATTTAGTTAGCAATGGATGCAGACTTCCCAATACAGTGAATTACATATCCGAAACCATACAGGCAACTAGTGTTGATTACAATTCTGTAGGCAGTTTTAAATTTAAGCTATAGGACTGCATTGCCCTTGGTATGTTAAATACTTTGTTCAGCTCCTCTTACTTGATTGCTTAAATCTCTTAACATTATAAGTGGAGTTACACTTGTATTAAAGTTATATGTATGTGTTATTTTATTACTTATGATAAATGTATTTCATATCAGTAGCTTCAAACGCATGCTGAAAGGCCATCTTTGGCCAGGCCATAATAAAAGGTCTATAGAAGTGAAATAACCTTCACTATCTATCTGAGTAAAACTAAAATCCCATATAAACCTGATAGCCCATGAGAGAAAATCCAGGCGCTAGACCAAAGGACGATCATAAGAAAACCTATAGACAGAATTTGAATACTACATCAAGGTAATAAAAGACATATATTATTGTTATTAGTATGTTATTCTTTGTAGATACAGGTTTCTTGACACTCAATCACATTGAAGTGCGTGTGGAATGCAAGACTTTGTATCTGGATCCTCCAGCTGCATTTACAGAGAGAAAGGATCCCAAATCAATTTGGCGTTGTGCTAATTGTAATGAACTATTTGACTCCAAATATAAACACTAATATTGAAACATATGGCATCTCCAACATCAATGTAATAAAATAAAATAGCTGCATGGACGACAACTCACGGGGAACCTTGGCTTACCGCCCGGCCGCTGCGTCCCCCATTTTGGTCCATTACTGACCTCATGGATGGGTTGAAATATTGGAGGTTGACACACGGTCAGCGCCTGGAGCCCCCCCCCCCAACCCGGCTGGTTAATGCGCTACTCATGACCTGGAGTCGCTACTTCTACATTAGTAGCTCCTCAATTGGCCTCCCAGGGACCTAACGAGGCTGAGTGCACACCTAGCCAGGTCTCCCAATGGGGGAAAAATCCCCACGCCGGTACTGAGCATTCCGATACTGTCAATGCTAAAATAGAACACATTACCATCTCTATTTTTCTATCCATACCGCAATACACAAGCATCCTACACCTTCCTACAGCCAAAAAAATGGAGCATAGTACAAGGATAATAGTGACGTGTAGTCTAGAGGAAATTCAATGCACAATGACATGAAGCAACCAAATCAGCTAAAACAGGTGCATGCCTCTTAGCACATGCGAAATATAAAGAAGATTCCAACATCGAAAAAAGCTCATTAAATACTATAACACAGTTAAGACAGATATTCCAATTCGTTTATCATAGCATTTAGTTAGCAATGGATGCAGACTTCCCAATACAGTGAACTACATATCCGAAAGCATACAGGCAACTAGTGTTGATTACAATTCTGTAGGCAGTTTTAAATTTAAGCTATAGGACTGCATTGCCCTTGGTATGTTAAATACTTTGTTCAGCTCCTCTTACTTGATTGCTTAATTCTCTTAACATTATAAGTGGAGTTACACTTTTATTAAAGTTATATGTATGTGTTATTTTATTACTTATGATAAATGTATTTAATATCAGTAGCTTCAAACGCATGCTGAAAGGCCATCTTTGGCCAGGTCATAATAAAAGGTCTATAGAAGTAAAATAACCTTCACTATCTATCTGAGTAAAACTAAAATCCCATATAAACCAGATAGCACATGAGAGAAAATCCAGGCACTAGACCAAAGGACGATCATAAGAAAACCTATAGACAGAATTTGAATACTACATCAATGTAATAAAAGACAGGATATATTATTGTTATTAGTATGTTATTCTTTGTAAATACAAGTTTCTTGACACTCAATCACATTGAAGTGCGTGTGGAATGCAAGACTTTGTATCTGGATCCTCCAGCTGCATTTACAGAGAGAAAGGATCCCAAATCAATTTGGCGTTGTGCTAATTGTACTGAAGGTATTAGACGAGGTTACCACAAGCAACAGCATAACTATTGAGCAAAGCCCTATTTAACTCCAAATATAAACACTAATATTGAAACATATGGCATCTCCAACATCAATGTAATAAAATAAATTAGCTGCATGGACGACAACTCACGGGGAACCTTGGCTTACCGCCCGGCCGCTGCGTCCCCCATTTTGGTCCATTACTGACATCATGGATGGGTTGAAATATTGGAGGGTGACACACGGTCAGCGCCTCGAGCCCCCCCCCCCAGCCAGGCTGGTTAATGCGCTACTCATGACCTGGAGTCGCTACTTCTACATTAGTAGCTCCTCAATTGACTCCCCAGGGACCTAACGAGGCTGAGTGCACACCTAGCCAGGTCTCCCAATAGGGGAAAAATCCCCACGCCGGTACTGAGCATCCTGATACTGTCAATGCTAAAATAGAACACATTACCATCTCTATTTTTCTATCCATACCGCAATACACAAGCATCCTACACCTTCCTACAGCCAAAAAAATGGAGCATAGTACAAGGATAATAGTGACGTGTAGTCTAGAGGAAATTCAATGCACAATGACATGAAGCAACCAAATCAGCTAAAACAGGTGCATGCCTCTTAGCACATGCGCAATATAAAGAAGATTCCAACACCGAACCAAGCTCATTAAATACTATAACACAGTTAAGACAGATATTCCAATTCGTTTATCATAGCATTTAGTTAGCAATGGATGCAGACTTCCCAATACAGTGAATTACATATCCGAAACCATACAGGCAACTAGTGTTGATTACAATTCTGTAGGCAGTTTTAAATTTAAGCTATAGGACTGCATTGCCCTTGGTATGTTAAATACTTTGTTCAGCTCCTCTTACTTGATTGCTTAAATCTCTTAACATTATAAGTGGAGTTACACTTGTATTAAAGTTATATGTATGTGTTATTTTATTACTTATGATAAATGTATTTCATATCAGTAGCTTCAAACGCATGCTGAAAGGCCATCTTTGGCCAGGTCATAATAAAAGGTCTATAGAAGTGAAATAACCTTCACTATCTATCTGAGTAAAACTAAAATCCCATATAAACCTGATAGCCCATGAGAGAAAATCCAGGCGCTAGACCAAAGGACGATCATAAGAAAACCTATAGACAGAATTTGAATACTACATCAAGGTAATAAAAGACAGGATATATTATTGTTATTAGTATGTTATTCTTTGTAGATACAGGTTTCTTGACACTCAATCACATTGAAGTGCGTGTGGAATGCAAGACTTTGTATCTGGATCCTCCAGCTGCATTTACAAAGAGAAAGGATCCCAAATCAATTTGGCGTTGTGCTAATTGTAATGAACTATTTGACTCCAAATATAAACACTAATATTGAAACATATGGCATCTCCAACATCAATGTAATAAATTAAAATAGCTGCATGGACGACAACTCACGGGGAACCTTGGCTTACCGCCCGGCCGCTGCGTCCCCCATTTTGGTCCATTACTGACATCATGGATGGGTTGAAATATTGGAGGTTGACACACGGTCAGCGCCTCGAGCCCCCCCCCCAACCCGGCTGGTTAATGCGCTACTCATGACCTGGAGTCGCTACTTCTACATTAGTAGCTCCTCAATTGGCCCCCCAGGGACCTAACGAGGCTGAGTGCACACCTAGCCAGGTCTCCCAATGGGGGAAAAATCCCCACGCCGGTACTGAGCATTCCGATACTGTCAATGCTAAAATAGAACACATTACCATCTCTATTTTTCTATCCATACCGCAATACACAAGCATCCTACACCTTCCTACAGCCAAAAAAAATGGAGCATAGTACAAGGATAATAGTGACGTGTAGTCTAGAGGAAATTCAATGCACAATGACATGAAGCAACCAAATCAGCTAAAACAGGTGCATGCCTCTTAGCACATGCGCAATATAAAGAAGATTCCAACACCGAACCAAGCTCATTAAATACTATAACACAGTTAAGACAGATATTCCAATTCGTTTATCATAGCATTTAGTTAGCAATGGATGCAGACTTCCCAATACAGTGAATTACATATCCGAAAGCATACAGGCAACTAGTGTTGATTACAATTCTATAGGCAGTTTTAAATTTAAGCTATAGGACTGCATTGCCCTTGGTATGTTAAATACTTTGTTCAGCTCCTCTTACTTGATTGCTTAATTCTCTTAGCATTATAAGTGGAGTTACACTTGTATTAAAGTTATATGTATGTGTTATTTTATTACTTATGATAAATGTATTTAATATCAGTAGCTTCAAACGCATGCTGAAAGGCCATTTTTGGCCAGGTCATAATAAAAGGTCTATAGAAGTGAAATAACCTTCACTATCTATCTGAGTAAAACTAAAATCCCATATAAACCAGATAGCCCATGAGAGAAAATCCAGGCACTAGACCAAAGGACGATCATAAGAAAACCTATACACAGAATTTGAAAACTACATCAATGTAATAAAAGACAGGATATATTATTGTTATTAGTATGTATTCTTTGTGAATACAAGTTTCTTGTCACTCAATCACATTGAAGTGAATGTGGAATGCAAGACTTTGTATCTGGATCCTCCAGCTGCATTTACAGAGAGAAAGGATCCCAAATCAATTTGGCGTTGTGCTAATTGTACTGAAGGTATTAGACGAGGTTACCACAAGCAACAGCATAACTATTGAGCAAAGCCCTATTTAACTCCAAATATAAACACTAATATTGAAACATATGGCATCTCCAACATCAATGTAATAAAATAAATTAGCTGCATGGACGACAACTCACGGGGAACCTTGGCTTACCGCCCGGCCGCTGCGTCCCCCATTTTGGTCCATTACTGACATCATGGATGGGTTGAAATATTGGAGGGTGACACACGGTCAGCGCCTCGAGCCCCCCCACTCCCCAACCCGGCTGGTTAATGCGCTACTCATGACCTGGAGTCGCTACTTCTACATTAGTAGCTCCTCAATTGGCCCCCCAGGGACCTAACGAGGCTGAGTGCACACCTAGCCAGGTCTCCCAATGGGGGAAAAATTCCCACGCCGGTACTGAGCATTCCGATACTGTCAATGCTAAAATAGAACACATTACCATCTCTATTTTTCTATCCATACCGCAATACACAAGCATCCTACACCTTCCTACAGCCAAAAAAATGGAGCATAGTACAAGGATAATAGTGACGTGTAGTCTAGAGGAAATTCAATGCACAATGACATGAAGCAACCAAATCAGCTAAAACAGGTGCATTCCTCTTAGCACATGCGCAATATAAAGAAGATTCCAACACCGAACCAAGCTCATTAAATACTATAACACAGTTAAGACAGATATTCCAATTCGTTTATCATAGCATTTAGTTAGCAATGGATGCAGACTTCCCAATACAGTGAATTACATATCCGAAACCATACAGGCAACTAGTGTTGATTACAATTCTGTAGGCAGCTTTAAATTTAAGCTATAGGACTGCATTGCCCTTGGTATGTTAAATACTTTGTTCAGCTCCTCTTACTTGATTGCTTAAATCTCTTAACATTATAAGTGGAGTTACACTTGTATTAAAGTTATATGTATGTGTTATTTTATTACTTATGATAAATGTATTTAATATCAGTAGCTTCAAACGCATGCTGAAAGGCCATCTTTGGCCAGGTCATAATAAAAGGTCTATAGAAGTGAAATAACCTTCACTATCTATCTGAGTAAAACTAAAATCCCATATAAACCTGATAGCCCATGAGAGAAAATCCAGGCACTAGACCAAAGGACGATCATAAGCAAACCTATAGACAGAATTTGAATACTACATCAAGGTAATAAAAGACAGGATATATTATTGTTATTAGTATGTTATTCTTTGTAGATACAAGTTTCTTGACACTCAATCACATTGAAGTGCGTGTGGAATGCAAGACTTTGTATCTGGATCCTCCAGCTGCATTTACAGAGAGAAAGGATCCAAAATCAATTTGGCGTTGTGCTAATTGTAATGAACTATTTGACTCCAAATATAAACACTAATATTGAAACATATGGCATCTCCAACATCAATGTAATAAAATAAAATAGCTGCATGGACGACAACTCACGGGGAACCTTGGCTTACCGCCCGGCCGCTGCGTCCCCCATTTTGGTCCATTACTGACATCATGGATGGGTTGAAATATTGGAGGGTGACACACGGTCAGCGCCTCGAGCCCCCCCCCCCAACCCGGCTGGTTAATGCGCTACTCATGACCTGGAGTCGCTACTTCTACATTAGTAGCTCCTCAATTGGCCCCCCAGGGACCTAACGAGGCTGAGTGCACACCTAGCCAGGTCTCCCAATGGGGGAAAAATCCCCACGCCGGTACTGAGCATTCCGATACTGTCAATGCTAAAATAGAACACATTACCATCTCTATTTTTCTATCCATACCGCAATACACAAGCATCCTACACCTTCCTACAGCCAAAAAAATGGAGCATAGTACAAGGATAATAGTGACGTGTAGTCTAGAGGAAATTCAATGCACAATGACATGAAGCAACCAAATCAGCTAAAACAGGTGCATGCCTCTTAGCACATGCGCAATATAAAGAAGATTCCAACACCGAACCAAGCTCATTAAATACTATAACACAGTTAAGACAGATATTCCAATTCGTTTATCATAGCATTTAGTTACCAATGGATGCAGACTTCCCATTACAGTGAATTACATATCCGAAAGCATACAGGCAACTAGTGTTGATTACAATTCTGTAGGCAGTTTTAAATTTAAACTATAGGACTGCATTGCCCTTGGTATGTTTAATACATTGTTCAGCTCCTCTTAGTTGATTGCTTAATCCTCTTAACGTTAAAAGTGGAGTTACACTTGTATTAAAGTTATATGTATGTATCATTTTATTACTTATGGCAAATGTATTTAATATCAGTAGCTTCAAACGCATGCTGAAAGGCCATCTTTGGCCAGGTCATAAGAAAGGTCTATAGAAGTGAAATAACCTTTACTATCTATCTGAAAAAAACTAAAATCCCATATAAACCAGATAGCCCATGAGATAAAATCCAGGCACTAGACCAAAGGACGATCATAAGAAAACCTATAGACAGAATTTGAATACTACATCAAGGTAATAAAAGACAGGATATATTATTGTTATAAGTATGTTATTCTTTGTAAATATAAGTTTCTTGACACTCAATCACATTGAAGTGCGTGTGGAATGCAAGACTTTGTATCTGGATCCTCCAGCTGCATTTACAGAGAGAAAGGATCCCAAATCAATTTGGCGTTGTGCTAATTGTACTGAAGGTACTAGACGAGGTTACCACAAGCAACAGCATAACTATTGAGCTAAGCCCTGTTTAACTCCAAATATAAACACTAATATTGAAACATATGGCATCTCCAACATCAATGTAATAAAATAAAATAGCTGCATGGACGACAACTCACGGGGAACCTTGGCTTACCGCCCGGCCGCTGCGTCCCCCATTTTGGTCCATTACTGACATCATAGATGGGTTGAAATATTGGAGGGTGACACACGGTGAGCGCCTCGAGCCCCCCCCTCCCCAACCCGGCTGGTAAATGCGCTACTCATGACCTGGAGTCGCTACTTCTACATTAGTAGCTCCTCAATTGGCCCCCCAGGGACCTAACGAGGCTGAGTGCAGGTCTCCCAATGGGGGAATAATCCCCACGCCGGTACTGAGCATTCCGATACTGTCAATGCTAAAATAGAACACATTACCATCTCTATTTTTCTATCCATACCGCAATACACAAGCATCCTACACCTTCCTACAGCCAAAAAAATGGAGCATAGTACAAGGATAATAGTGACGTGTAGTCTAGAGGAAATTCAATGCACAATGACATGAAGCAACCAAATCAGCTAAAACAGGTGCATTCCTCTTAGCACATGCGCAATATAAAGAAGATTCCAACACCGAACCAAGCTCATTAAATACTATAACACAGTTAAGACAGATATTCCAATTCGTTTATCAAGGCATTTAGTTAGCAATGGATGCAGACTTCCCAATACAGTGAATTACATATCCGAAACCATACAGGCAACTAGTGTTGATTACAATTCTGTAGGCAGTTTTAAATTTAAGCTATAGGACTGCATTGCCCTTGGTATGTTAAATACTTTGTTCAGCTCCTCTTACTTGATTGCTTAAATCTCTTAACATTATAAGTGGAGTTACACTTGTATTAAAGTTATATGTGTTATTTTATTACTTATGATAAATGTATTTCATATCAGTAGCTTCAAACGCATGCTGAAAGGCCATCTTTGGCCAGGTCATAATAAAAGGTCTATAGAAGTGAAATAACCTTCACTATCTATCTGAGTAAAACTAAAATCCCATATAAACCTGATAGCCCATGAGAGAAAATCCTGGCACTAGACCAAAGGACGATCATAAGAAAACCTATAGACAGAATTTGAATACTACATCAAGGTAATAAAAGACAGGATATATTATTGTTATTAGTATGTTATTCTTTGTAGATACAAGTTTCTTGACACTCAATCACATTGAAGTGCGTGTGGAATGCAAGACTTTGTATCTGGATCCTCCAGCTGCATTTACAGAGAGAAAGGATCCCAAATCAATTTGGCGTTGTGCTAATTGTAATGAACTATTTGACTCCAAATATAAACACTAATATTGAAACATATGGCATCTCCAACATCAATGTAATAAAATAAAATAGCTGCATGGACGACAACTCACGGGGAACATTGGCTTACCGCCCGGCCGCTCCGTCCCCCATTTTGGTCCATTACTGACATCATGGATGGGTTGAAATATTGGAGGGTGACACACGGTCAGCGCCTCGAGCCCCCCCCCAACCCGGCTGGTTAATGCGCTACTCATGACCTGGAGTCGCTACTTCTACATTAGAAGCTCCTCAATTGGCCCCCCAGGGACCTAACGAGGCTGAGTGCACACCTAGCCAGGTCTCCCAATGGGGGAAAAATCCCCTCGCCGGTACTGAGCATTCCGATACTGTCAATGCTAAAATAGAACACATTACCATCTCTATTTTTCTATCCATACCGCAATACACAAGCATCCTACACCTTCCTACAGCCAAAAAAATGGAGCATAGTACAAGGATAATAGTGACGTGTAGTCTAGAGGAAATTCAATGCACAATGACATGAAGCAACCAAATCAGCTAAAACAGGTGCATGCCTCTTAGCACATGCGCAATATAAAGAAGATTCCTACACCGAACCAAGCTCATTAAATACTATAACACAGTTAAGACAGATATTCCAATTCGTTTATCATAGCATTTAGTTACGAATGGATGCAGACTTCCCAATACAGTGAATTACATATCCGAAACCATACAGGCAACTAGTGTTGATTACAATTCTGTAGGCAGTTTTAAATTTAAGCTATAGGACTGCATTGCCCTTGGTATGTTAAATACTTTGTTCAGCTCCTCTTACTTGATTGCTTAAATCTCTTAACATTATAAGTGGAGTTACACTTGTATTAAAGTTATATGTATGTGTTATTTTATTACTTATGATAAATGTATTTAATACCAGTAGCTTCAAACGCATGCTGAAAGGCCATCTTTGGCCAGGTCATAATAAAAGGTCTATAGAAGTGAAATAACCTTCACTATCTATCTGAGTAAAACTAAAATCCCATATAAACCTGATAGCCCATGAGAGAAAATCCAGGCACTAGACCAAAGGACGATCATAAGAAAACCTATAGACAGAATTTGAATACTACATCAAGGTAATAAAAGACAGGATATATTATTGTTATTAGTATGTTATTCTTTGTAGATACAAGTTTCTTGACACTCAATCACATTGAAGTGCGTGTGGAATGCAAGACTTTGTATCTGGATCCTCCAGCTGCATTTACAGAGAGAAAGGTTCCCAAATCAATTTGGCGTTGTGCTAATTGTAATGAAATATTTGACTCCAAATATAAACACTAATATTGAAACATATGGCATCTCCAACATCAATGTAATAAAATAAAATAGCTGCATGGACGACAACTCACGGGGAACCTTGGCTTACCGCCCGGCCGCTGCGTCCCCCATTTTGGTCCATTACTGACATCATGGATGGGTTGAAATATTGGAGGGTGACACACGGTCAGCGCCTCGAGCCCCCCCCCAACCCGGCTGGTTAATGCGCTACTCATGACCTGGAGTCGCTACTTCTACATTAGTAGCTCCTCAATTGGCCCCCCAGGGACCTAACGAGGCTGAGTGCACACCTAGCCAGGTCTCCCAATGGGGGAAAAATCCCCACGCCGGTACTGAGCATTCCGATACTGTCAATGCTAAAATAGAACACATTACCATCTCTATTTTTCTATCCATACCGCAATACACAAGCATCCTACACCTTCCTACAGCCAAAAAAATGGAGCATAGTACAAGGATAATAGTGACGTGTAGTCTAGAGGAAATTCAATGCACAATGACATGAAGCAACCAAATCAGCTAAAACAGGTGCATGCCTCTTAGCACATGCGCAATATAAAGAAGATTCCAACACCGAACCAAGCTCATTAAATACTATAACACAGTTAAGACAGATATTCCAATTCGTTTATCATAGCATTTAGTTAGCAATGGATGCAGACTTCGCAATACAGTGAATTACATATCCGAAACCATACAGGCAACTAGTGTTGATTACAATTCTGTAGGCAGTTTTAAATTTAAGCTATAGGACTGCATTGCCCTTGGTATGTTAAATACTTTGTTCAGCTCCTCTTACTTGATTGCTTAATCCTCTTAACGTTAAAAGTGGAGTTACACTTGTATTAAAGTTATATGTATGTATCATTTTATTACTTATGACAAATGTATTTAATATCAGTAGCTTCAAACGCATGCTGAAAGGCCATCTTTGGCCAGGTCATAAAAAAGGTCTATAGAAGTGAAATAACCTTTACTATCTATCTGAATAAAACTAAAATCCCATATAAACCAGATAGCCCATGAGAGAAAATCCAGGCACTAGACCAAAGGACGATCATAAGAAAACCTATAGACAGAATTTGAATACTACATCAAGGTAATAAAAGACAGGATATATTATTGTTATTAGTATGTCATTCTTTGTAAATACAAGTTTCTTGACACTCAATCACATTGAAGTGCGTGTGGAATGCAAGACTTTGTATCTGGATCCTCCAGCTGCATTTACAGAGAGAAAGGATCCCAAATCAATTTGGCGTTGTGCTAATTGTAATGAACTATTTGACTCCAAATATAAACACTAATATTGAAACATATGGCATCTCCAACATCAATGTAATAAAATAAAATAGCTGCATGGACGACAACTCACGGGGAACCTTGGCTTACCGCCCGGCCGCTCCGTCCCCCATTTTGGTCCATTACTGACATCATGGATGGGTTGAAATATTGGAGGGTGACACACGGTCAGCGCCTCGAGCCCCCCCCCCCCCAACCCGGCTGGTTAATGTGCTACTCATGACCTGGAGTCGCTACTTCTACATTAGAAGCTCCTCAATTGGCCCCCCAGGGACCTAACGAGGCTGAGTGCACACCTAGCCAGGTCTCCCAATGGGGGAAAAATCCCCATGCCGGTACTGAGCATTCCGATACTGTCAATGCTAAAATAGAACACTTTACCATCTCTATTTTTCTATCCATACCGCAATACACAAGCATCCTACACCTTCCTACAGCCAAAAAAATGGAGCATAGTACAAGGATAATAGTGACGTGTAGTCTAGAGGAAATTCAATGCACAATGACATGAAGCAACCAAATCAGCTAAAACAGGTGCATGCCTCTTAGCACATGCGCAATATAAAGAAGATTCCAACACCGAACCAAGCTCATTAAATACTATAACACAGTTAAGACAGATATTCCAATTCGTTTATCATAGCATTTAGTTAGCAATGGATGCAGACTTCCCAATACAGTGAATTACATATCCGAAACCATACAGGCAACTAGTGTTGATTACAATTCTGTAGGCAGTTTTAAATTTAAGCTATAGGACTGCATTGCCCTTGGTATGTTAAATACTTTGTTCAGCTCCTCTTACTTGATTGCTTAAATCTCTTAACATTATAAGTGGAGTTACACTTGTATTAAAGTTATATGTATGTATCATTTTATTACTTATGACAAATGTATTTAATATCAGTAGCTTCAAACGCATGCTGAAAGGCCATCTTTGGCCAGGTCATAATAAAAGGTCTATAGAAGTGAAATAACCTTCACTATCTATCTGAGTAAAACTAAAATCCCATATAAACCTGATAGCCCATGAGAGAAAATCCAGGCACTAGACCAAAGGACGATCATAAGAAAACCTATAGACAGAATTTGAATACTACATCAAGGTAATAAAAGACAGGATATATTATTGTTATTAGTATGTTATTCTTTGTAGATACAAGTTTCTTGACACTCAATCACATTGAAGTGCGTGTGGAATGCAAGACTTTGTATCTGGATCCTCCAGCTGCATTTACAGAGAGAAAGGTTCCCAAATCAATTTGGCGTTGTGCTAATTGTAATGAACTATTTGACTCCAAATATAAACACTAATATTGAAACATATGGCATCTCCAACATCAATGTAATAAAATAAAATAGCTGCATGGACGACAACTCACGGGGAACCATGGCTTACCGCCCGGCCGCTGCGTCCCCCATTTTGGTCCATTACTGACATCATGGATGGGTTGAAATATTGGAGGGTGACACACGGTCAGCGCCTCGAGCCCCCCCCCCCAACCCGGCTGGTTAATGCGCTACTCATGACCTGGAGTCGCTACTTCTACATTAGTAGCTCCTCAATTGGCCCCCCAGGGACCTAACGAGGCTGAGTGCACACCTAGCCAGGTCTCCCAATGGGGGAAAAATCCCCACGCCGGTACTGAGCATTCCGATACTGTCAATGCTAAAATAGAACACATTACCATCTCTATTTTTCTATCCATACCGCAATACACAAGCATCCTACACCTTCCTACAGCCAAAAAAATGGAGCATAGTACAAGGATAATAGTGACGTGTAGTCTAGAGGAAGTACAATGCACAATGACATGAAGCAACCAAATCAGCTAAAACAGGTGCATGCCTCTTAGCACATGCGCAATATAAAGAAGATTCCAACACCGAACCAAGCTCATTAAATACTATAACACAGTTAAGACAGATATTCCAATTCGTTTATCATAGCATTTAGTTAGCAATGGATGCAGACTTCCCAATACAGTGAATTACATATCCGAAACCATACAGGCAACTAGTGTTGATTACAATTCTATAGGCAGTTTTAAATTTAAGCTATAGGACTGCATTGCCCTTGGTATGTTAAATACTTTGTTCAGCTCCTCTTACTTGATTGTTTAATTCTCTTAACATTATAAGTGGAGTTACACTTGTATTAAAGTTATATGTATGTGTTATTTTATTACTTATGATAAATGTATTTAATATCAGTAGCTTCAAACGCATGCTGAAAGGCCATCTTTGGCCAGGTCATAATAAAAGGTCTATAGAAGTGAAATAACCTTCACTATCTATCTGAGTAAAACTAAAATCCCATATAAACCAGATAGCCCATGAGAGAAAATCCAGGCACTAGACCAAAGGACGATCATAAGAAAACCTATACACAGAATTTGAAAACTACATCAATGTAATAAAAGACAGGATATATTATTGTTATTAGTATGTTATTCTTTGTAAATACAAGTTTCTTGACACTCAATCACATTGAAGTGCATGTGGAATGCAAGACTTTGTATCTGGATCCTCCAGCTGCATTTACAGAGAGAAAGGATCCCAAATCAATTTGGCGTTGTGCTAATTGTACTGAAGGTATTAGACGAGGTTACCACAAGCAACAGCATAACTATTGAGCAAAGCCCTATTTAACTCCAAATATAAACACTAATATTGAAACATATGCCATCTCCAACATCAATGTAATAAAATAAAATAGCTGCATGGACGACAACTCACGGGGAACCTTGGCTTACCGCCCGGCCGCTGCGTCCCCCATTTTGGTCCATTACTGACATCATGGATGGGTTGAAATATTGGAGGGTGGCACATGGTGAGCACCTCGAGCCCCCCCCTCCCCAACCCGGCTGGTTAATGCGCTACTCATGACCTGGAGTCGCTACTTCTACATTAGTAGCTCCTCAATTGGCCCCCCAGGGACCTAACGAGGCTGAGTGCACACCTAGCCAGGTCTCCCAATGGGGGAAAAATCCCCACGCCGGTACTGAGCATTCCGATACTGTCAATGCTAAAATAGAACACATTACCATCTCTATTTTTCTATCCATACCGCAATACACAAGCATCCTACACCTTCCTACAGCCAAAAAAATGGAGCATAGTACAAGGATAATAGTGACGTGTAGTCTAGAGGAAATTCAATGCACAATGACAAGAAGCAACCAAATCAGCTAAAACAGGTGCATTCCTATTAGCACATGCGCAATATAAAGAAGATTCCAACACCGAACCAAGCTCATTAAATACTATAACACAGTTAAGACAGATATTCCAATTCGTTTATCATAGCATTTAGTTAGCAATGGATGCAGACTTCGCAATACAGTGAATTACATATCCGAAACCATACAGGCAACTAGTGTTGATTACAATTCTGTAGGCAGTTTTAAATTTAAGCTATAGGACTGCATTGCCCTTGGTATGTTAAATACTTTGTTCAGCTCCTCTTACTTGATTGCTTAATCCTCTTAACGTTAAAAGTGGAGTTACACTTGTATTAAAGTTATATGTATGTATCATTTTATTACTTATGACAAATGTATTTAATATCAGTAGCTTCAAACGCATGCTGAAAGGCCATCTTTGGCCAGGTCATAAAAAAGGTCTATAGAAGTGAAATAACCTTTACTATCTATCTGAATAAAACTAAAATCCCATATAAACCAGATAGCCCATGAGAGAAAATCCAGGCACTAGACCAAAGGACGATCATAAGAAAACCTATAGACAGAATTTGAATACTACATCAAGGTAATAAAAGACAGGATATATTATTGTTATTAGTATGTTATTCTTTGTAAATACAAGTTTCTTGACACTCAATCACATTGAAGTGCGTGTGGAATGCAAGACTTTGTATCTGGATCCTCCAGCTGCATTTACAGAGAGAAAGGATCCCAAATCAATTTGGCGTTGTGCTAATTGTAATGAACTATTTGACTCCAAATATAAACACTAATATTGAAACATATGGCATCTCCAACATCAATGTAATAAAATAAAATAGCTGCATGGACGACAACTCACGGGGAACCTTGGCTTACCGCCCGGCCGCTCCGTCCCCCATTTTGGTCCATTACTGACATCATGGATGGGTTGAAATATTGGAGGGTGACACACGGTCAGCGCCTCGAGCCCCCCCCCCCCAACCCGGCTGGTTAATGTGCTACTCATGACCTGGAGTCGCTACTTCTACATTAGAAGCTCCTCAATTGGCCCCCCAGGGACCTAACGAGGCTGAGTGCACACCTAGCCAGGTCTCCCAATGGGGGAAAAATCCCCATGCCGGTACTGAGCATTCCGATACTGTCAGTGCTAAAATAGAACACTTTACCATCTCTATTTTTCTATCCATACCGCAATACACAAGCATCCTACACCTTCCTACAGCCAAAAAAATGGAGCATAGTACAAGGATAATAGTGACGTGTAGTCTAGAGGAAATTCAATGCACAATGACATGAAGCAACCAAATCAGCTAAAACAGGTGCATGCCTCTTAGCACATGCGCAATATAAAGAAGATTCCAACACCGAACCAAGCTCATTAAATACTATAACACAGTTAAGACAGATATTCCAATTCGTTTATCATAGCATTTAGTTAGCAATGGATGCAGACTTCCCAATACAGTGAATTACATATCCGAAACCATACAGGCAACTAGTGTTGATTACAATTCTGTAGGCAGTTTTAAATTTAAGCTATAGGACTGCATTGCCCTTGGTATGTTAAATACTTTGTTCAGCTCCTCTTACTTGATTGCTTAAATCTCTTAACATTATAAGTGGAGTTACACTTGTATTAAAGTTATATGTATGTATCATTTTATTACTTATGACAAATGTATTTAATATCAGTAGCTTCAAACGCATGCTGAAAGGCCATCTTTGGCCAGGTCATAATAAAAGGTCTATAGAAGTGAAATAACCTTCACTATCTATCTGAGTAAAACTAAAATCCCATATAAACCTGATAGCCCATGAGAGAAAATCCAGGCACTAGACCAAAGGACGATCATAAGAAAACCTATAGACAGAATTTGAATACTACATCAAGGTAATAAAAGACAGGATATATTATTGTTATTAGTATGTTATTCTTTGTAGATACAAGTTTCTTGACACTCAATCACATTGAAGTGCGTGTGGAATGCAAGACTTTGTATCTGGATCCTCCAGCTGCATTTACAGAGAGAAAGGTTCCCAAATCAATTTGGCGTTGTGCTAATTGTAATGAACTATTTGACTCCAAATATAAACACTAATATTGAAACATATGGCATCTCCAACATCAATGTAATAAAATAAAATAGCTGCATGGACGACAACTCACGGGGAACCATGGCTTACCGCCCGGCCGCTGCGTCCCCCATTTTGGTCCATTACTGACATCATGGATGGGTTGAAATATTGGAGGGTGACACACGGTCAGCGCCTCGAGCCCCCCCCCCCCAACCCGGCTGGTTAATGCGCTACTCATGACCTGGAGTCGCTACTTCTACATTAGTAGCTCCTCAATTGGCCCCCCAGGGACCTAACGAGGCTGAGTGCACACCTAGCCAGGTCTCCCAATGGGGGAAAAATCCCCACGCCGGTACTGAGCATTCCGATACTGTCAATGCTAAAATAGAACACATTACCATCTCTATTTTTCTATCCATACCGCAATACACAAGCATCCTACACCTTCCTACAGCCAAAAAAATGGAGCATAGTACAAGGATAATAGTGACGTGTAGTCTAGAGGAAGTACAATGCACAATGACATGAAGCAACCAAATCAGCTAAAACAGGTGCATGCCTCTTAGCACATGCGCAATATAAAGAAGATTCCAACACCGAACCAAGCTCATTAAATACTATAACACAGTTAAGACAGATATTCCAATTCGTTTATCATAGCATTTAGTTAGCAATGGATGCAGACTTCCCAATACAGTGAATTACATATCCGAAACCATACAGGCAACTAGTGTTGATTACAATTCTATAGGCAGTTTTAAATTTAAGCTATAGGACTGCATTGCCCTTGGTATGTTAAATACTTTGTTCAGCTCCTCTTACTTGATTGTTTAATTCTCTTAACATTATAAGTGGAGTTACACTTGTATTAAAGTTATATGTATGTGTTATTTTATTACTTATGATAAATGTATTTAATATCAGTAGCTTCAAACGCATGCTGAAAGGCCATCTTTGGCCAGGTCATAATAAAAGGTCTATAGAAGTGAAATAACCTTCACTATCTATCTGAGTAAAACTAAAATCCCATATAAACCAGATAGCCCATGAGAGAAAATCCAGGCACTAGACCAAAGGACGATCATAAGAAAACCTATACACAGAATTTGAAAACTACATCAATGTAATAAAAGACAGGATATATTATTGTTATTAGTATGTTATTCTTTGTAAATACAAGTTTCTTGACACTCAATCACATTGAAGTGCATGTGGAATGCAAGACTTTGTATCTGGATCCTCCAGCTGCATTTACAGAGAGAAAGGATCCCAAATCAATTTGGCGTTGTGCTAATTGTACTGAAGGTATTAGACGAGGTTACCACAAGCAACAGCATAACTATTGAGCAAAGCCCTATTTAACTCCAAATATAAACACTAATATTGAAACATATGCCATCTCCAACATCAATGTAATAAAATAAAATAGCTGCATGGACGACAACTCACGGGGAACCTTGGCTTACCGCCCGGCCGCTGCGTCCCCCATTTTGGTCCATTACTGACATCATGGATGGGTTGAAATATTGGAGGGTGGCACATGGTGAGCACCTCGAGCCCCCCCCTCCCCAACCCGGCTGGTTAATGCGCTACTCATGACCTGGAGTCGCTACTTCTACATTAGTAGCTCCTCAATTGGCCCCCCAGGGACCTAACGAGGCTGAGTGCACACCTAGCCAGGTCTCCCAATGGGGGAAAAATCCCCACGCCGGTACTGAGCATTCCGATACTGTCAATGCTAAAATAGAACACATTACCATCTCTATTTTTCTATCCATACCGCAATACACAAGCATCCTACACCTTCCTACAGCCAAAAAAATGGAGCATAGTACAAGGATAATAGTGACGTGTAGTCTAGAGGAAATTCAATGCACAATGACAAGAAGCAACCAAATCAGCTAAAACAGGTGCATTCCTATTAGCACATGCGCAATATAAAGAAGATTCCAACACCGAACCAAGCTCATTAAATACTATAACACAGTTAAGACAGATATTCCAATTCGTTTATCATAGCATTTAGTTAGCAATGGATGCAGACTTCGCAATACAGTGAATTACATATCCGAAACCATACAGGCAACTAGTGTTGATTACAATTCTGTAGGCAGTTTTAAATTTAAGCTATAGGACTGCATTGCCCTTGGTATGTTAAATACTTTGTTCAGCTCCTCTTACTTGATTGCTTAATCCTCTTAACGTTAAAAGTGGAGTTACACTTGTATTAAAGTTATATGTATGTATCATTTTATTACTTATGACAAATGTATTTAATATCAGTAGCTTCAAACGCATGCTGAAAGGCCATCTTTGGCCAGGTCATAAAAAAGGTCTATAGAAGTGAAATAACCTTTACTATCTATCTGAATAAAACTAAAATCCCATATAAACCAGATAGCCCATGAGAGAAAATCCAGGCACTAGACCAAAGGACGATCATAAGAAAACCTATAGACAGAATTTGAATACTACATCAAGGTAATAAAAGACAGGATATATTATTGTTATTAGTATGTTATTCTTTGTAAATACAAGTTTCTTGACACTCAATCACATTGAAGTGCGTGTGGAATGCAAGACTTTGTATCTGGATCCTCCAGCTGCATTTACAGAGAGAAAGGATCCCAAATCAATTTGGCGTTGTGCTAATTGTAATGAACTATTTGACTCCAAATATAAACACTAATATTGAAACATATGGCATCTCCAACATCAATGTAATAAAATAAAATAGCTGCATGGACGACAACTCACGGGGAACCTTGGCTTACCGCCCGGCCGCTCCGTCCCCCATTTTGGTCCATTACTGACATCATGGATGGGTTGAAATATTGGAGGGTGACACACGGTCAGCGCCTCGAGCCCCCCCCCCCCCAACCCGGCTGGTTAATGTGCTACTCATGACCTGGAGTCGCTACTTCTACATTAGAAGCTCCTCAATTGGCCCCCCAGGGACCTAACGAGGCTGAGTGCACACCTAGCCAGGTCTCCCAATGGGGGAAAAATCCCCATGCCGGTACTGAGCATTCCGATACTGTCAGTGCTAAAATAGAACACTTTACCATCTCTATTTTTCTATCCATACCGCAATACACAAGCATCCTACACCTTCCTACAGCCAAAAAAATGGAGCATAGTACAAGGATAATAGTGACGTGTAGTCTAGAGGAAATTCAATGCACAATGACATGAAGCAACCAAATCAGCTAAAACAGGTGCATGCCTCTTAGCACATGCGCAATATAAAGAAGATTCCAACACCGAACCAAGCTCATTAAATACTATAACACAGTTAAGACAGATATTCCAATTCGTTTATCATAGCATTTAGTTAGCAATGGATGCAGACTTCCCAATACAGTGAATTACATATCCGAAACCATACAGGCAACTAGTGTTGATTACAATTCTGTAGGCAGTTTTAAATTTAAGCTATAGGACTGCATTGCCCTTGGTATGTTAAATACTTTGTTCAGCTCCTCTTACTTGATTGCTTAAATCTCTTAACATTATAAGTGGAGTTACACTTGTATTAAAGTTATATGTATGTATCATTTTATTACTTATGACAAATGTATTTAATATCAGTAGCTTCAAACGCATGCTGAAAGGCCATCTTTGGCCAGGTCATAATAAAAGGTCTATAGAAGTGAAATAACCTTCACTATCTATCTGAGTAAAACTAAAATCCCATATAAACCTGATAGCCCATGAGAGAAAATCCAGGCACTAGACCAAAGGACGATCATAAGAAAACCTATAGACAGAATTTGAATACTACATCAAGGTAATAAAAGACAGGATATATTATTGTTATTAGTATGTTATTCTTTGTAGATACAAGTTTCTTGACACTCAATCACATTGAAGTGCGTGTGGAATGCAAGACTTTGTATCTGGATCCTCCAGCTGCATTTACAGAGAGAAAGGTTCCCAAATCAATTTGGCGTTGTGCTAATTGTAATGAACTATTTGACTCCAAATATAAACACTAATATTGAAACATATGGCATCTCCAACATCAATGTAATAAAATAAAATAGCTGCATGGACGACAACTCACGGGGAACCATGGCTTACCGCCCGGCCGCTGCGTCCCCCATTTTGGTCCATTACTGACATCATGGATGGGTTGAAATATTGGAGGGTGACACACGGTCAGCGCCTCGAGCCCCCCCCCCCAACCCGGCTGGTTAATGCGCTACTCATGACCTGGAGTCGCTACTTCTACATTAGTAGCTCCTCAATTGGCCCCCCAGGGACCTAACGAGGCTGAGTGCACACCTAGCCAGGTCTCCCAATGGGGGAAAAATCCCCACGCCGGTACTGAGCATTCCGATACTGTCAATGCTAAAATAGAACACATTACCATCTCTATTTTTCTATCCATACCGCAATACACAAGCATCCTACACCTTCCTACAGCCAAAAAAATGGAGCATAGTACAAGGATAATAGTGACGTGTAGTCTAGAGGAAGTACAATGCACAATGACATGAAGCAACCAAATCAGCTAAAACAGGTGCATGCCTCTTAGCACATGCGCAATATAAAGAAGATTCCAACACCGAACCAAGCTCATTAAATACTATAACACAGTTAAGACAGATATTCCAATTCGTTTATCATAGCATTTAGTTAGCAATGGATGCAGACTTCCCAATACAGTGAATTACATATCCGAAACCATACAGGCAACTAGTGTTGATTACAATTCTATAGCCAGTTTTAAATTTAAGCTATAGGACTGCATTGCCCTTGGTATGTTAAATACTTTGTTCAGCTCCTCTTACTTGATTGCTTAAATCTCTTAACATTATAAGTGGAGTTACACTTGTATTAAAGTTATATGTATGTGTTATTTTATTACTTATGATAAATGTATTTAATATCAGTAGCTTCAAACGCATGCTGAAAGGCCATCTTTGGCCAGGTCATAATAAAAGGTCTATAGAAGTGAAATAACCTTCACTATCTATCTGAGTAAAACTAAAATCCCATATAAACCAGATAGCCCATGAGAGAAAATCCAGGCACTAGACAAAAGGACGATCATAAGAAAACCTATACACAGAATTTGAAAACTACATCAATGTAATAAAAGACAGGATATATTATTGTTATTAGTATGTTATTCTTTGTAAATACAAGTTTCTTGACACTCAATCACATTGAAGTGCATGTGGAATGCAAGACTTTGTATCTGGATCCTCCAGCTGCATTTACAGAGAGAAAGGATCCCAAATCAATTTGGCGTTGTGCTAATTGTAATGAACTATTTGACTCCAAATATAAACACTAATATTGAAACATATGGCATCTCCAACATCAATGTAATAAAATAAAATAGCTGCATGGACGACAACTCATGGGGAACCTTGGCTTACCGCCCGGCCGCTGCGTCCCCCATTTTGGTCCATTACTGACATCATGGATGGGTTGAAATATTGGAGGGTGACACACGGTCAGCGCCTCGAGCCCCCCCCCAACCCGGCTGGTTAATGCGCTACTCATGACCTGGAGTCGCTACTTCTACATTAGTAGCTCCTCAATTGGCCCCCCAGGGACCTAACGAGGCTGAGTGCACACCTAGCCAGGTCTCCCAATGGGGGAAAAATCCCCACGCCGGTACTGAGCATTCCGATACTGTCAATGCTAAAATAGAACACTTTACCATCTCTATTTTTCTATCCATACCGCAATACACAAGCATCCTACACCTTCCTACATCCAAAAAAATGGAGCATAGTACAAGGATAATAGTGACATGTAGTCTAGAGGAAATTCAATGCACAATGACATGAAGCAACCAAATCAGCTAAAACAGGTGCATGCCTCTTAGCACATGCGCAATATAAAGAAGATTCCAACACCGAACCAAGCTCATTAAATACTATAACACAGTTAAGACAGATATTCCAATTCGTTTATCATAGCATTTAGTTAGCAATGGATGCAGACTTCCCAATACAGTGAATTACATATCCGAAA
The DNA here is from genome assembly GCA_030762935.1 of Hymenopus coronatus. NCBI lineage: Eukaryota > Metazoa > Arthropoda > Insecta > Mantodea > Hymenopodidae > Hymenopus > Hymenopus coronatus. The sequence continues at coordinate 99,088,432 of CM060900.1, read as the reverse complement.
CCATACAGGCAACTAGTGTTGATTACAATTCTATAGGCAGTTTTAAATTTAAGCTATAGGACTGCATTGCCCTTGGTATGTTAAATACTTTGTTCAGCTCCTCTTACTTGATTGCTTAATTCTCTTAACATTATAAGTGGAGTTACACTTGTATTAAAGTTATATGTATGTGTTATTTTATTACTTATGATAAATGTATTTAATATCAGTAGCTTCAAACGCATGCTGAAAGGCCATCTTTGGCCAGGTCATAATAAAAGGTCTATAGAAGTGAAATAACCTTCACTATCTATCTGAGTAAAACTAAAATCCCATATAAACCAGATAGCCCATGAGAGAAAATCCAGGCACTAGACCAAAGGACGATCATAAGAAAACCTATACACAGAATTTGAAAACTACATCAATGTAATAAAAGACAGGATATATTATTGTTATTAGTATGTTATTCTTTGTAAATACAAGTTTCTTGACACTCAATCACATTGAAGTGCATGTGGAATGCAAGACTTTGTATCTGGATCCTCCAGCTGCATTTACAGAGAGAAAGGATCCCAAATCAATTTGGCGTTGTGCTAATTGTAATGAACTATTTGACTCCAAATATAAACACTAATATTGAAACATATGGCATCTCCAACATCAATGTAATAAAATAAAATAGCTGCATGGACGACAACTCATGGGGAACCTTGGCTTACCGCCCGGCCGCTGCGTCCCCCATTTTGGTCCATTACTGACATCATGGATGGGTTGAAATATTGGAGGGTGACACACGGTCAGCGCCTCGAGCCCCCCCCCAACCCGGCTGGTTAATGCGCTACTCATGACCTGGAGTCGCTACTTCTACATTAGTAGCTCCTCAATTGGCCCCCCAGGGACCTAACGAGGCTGAGTGCACACCTAGCCAGGTCTCCCAATGGGGGAAAAATCCCCACGCCGGTACTGAGCATTCCGATACTGTCAATGCTAAAATAGAACACTTTACCATCTCTATTTTTCTATCCATACCGCAATACACAAGCATCCTACACCTTCCTACATCCAAAAAAATGGAGCATAGTACAAGGATAATAGTGACATGTAGTCTAGAGGAAATTCAATGCACAATGACATGAAGCAACCAAATCAGCTAAAACAGGTGCATGCCTCTTAGCACATGCACAATATAAAGAAGATTCCAACACCGAACCAAGCTCATTAAATACTATAACACAGTTAAGACAGATATTCCAATTCGTTTATCATAGCATTTAGTTAGCAATGGATGCAGACTTCCCAATACAGTGAATTACATATCCGAAAGCATACAGGCAACTAGTGTTGATTACAATTCTATAGGCAGTTTTAAATTTAAGCTATAGGACTGCATTGCCCTTGGTATGTTAAATACTTTGTTCAGCTCCTCTTACTTGATTGCTTAATTCTCTTAACATTATAAGTGGAGTTACACTTGTATTAAAGTTATATGTATGTGTTATTTTAGTACTTATGATAAGTGTATCTAATATCAGTAGCTTCAAACGCATGCTGAAAGGCCATCTTTGGCCAGGTCATAATAAAAGGTCTATAGAAGTGAAATAACCTTCACTATCTGTCTGAGTAAAACTAAAATCCCATATAAACCAGATAGCCCATGAGAGAAAATCCAGGCACTAAACCAAAGGACGATCATAAGAAAACCTATACACAGAATTTGAAAACTACATCAATGTAATAAAAGACAGGATATATTATTGTTATTAGTATGTTATTCTTTGTAGACACAAGTTTCTTGACACTCAATCACATTGAAGTGCGTGTGGAATGCAAGACTTTGTATCTGGATCCTCCAGCTGCATTTACAGAGAGAAAGGATCCCAAATCAATTTGGCGTTGTGCTAATTGTACTGAAGGTATTAGACGAGGTTACCACAAGCAACAGCATAACTATTGAGCAAAGCCCTCTTTAACTCCAAATATAAACACTTATATTGAAACATATGGCATCTCCAACATCAATGTAATAAAATAAAATAGCTGCATGGACGACAACTCACGGAGAACCTTGACTTACCGCCCGGCCGCTGCGTCCCCCATTTTGGTCCGTTACTGACATCATGGATGGGGTGCAATATTGGAGGGTGACACACGGTCAGCGCCTCGAGCCCCCCCCCCCCCCCAACCCCGCTGGATAATACGCTACTCATGACCTGGAGTCGCTACTTCTACATTAGTAGCTCCTCAATTGGCCCCCCAGGGACCTAACGAGGCTGAGTGCACACCTAGCCAGGTCTCCCAATGGGGGAAAAATCCCCACGCCGGTACTGAGCATTCCGATACTGTCAATGCTAAAATAGAACACATTACCATCTCTATTTTTCTATCCATACCGCAATACACAAGCATCCTACACCTTCCTACAGCCAAAAAAATGGAGCATAGTACAAGGATAATAGTGACGTGTAGTCTAGAGGAAATTCAATGCACAATGACATGAAGCAACCAAATCAGCTAAAACAGGTGCATGCCTCTTAGCACATGCGCAATATAAAGAAGATTCCAACACCGAACCAAGCTCATTAAATACTATAACACAGTTAAGACAGATATTCCAATTCGTTTATCATAGCATTTAGTTAGCAATGGATGCAGACTTCCCAATACAGTGAATTACATATCCGAAACCATACAGGCAACTAGTGTTGATTACAATTCTGTAGGCAGTTTTAAATTTAAGCTATAGGACTGCATTGCCCTTGGTATGTTAAATACTTTGTTCAGCTCCTCTTACTTGATTGCTTAATTCTCTTAACATTATAAGTGGAGTTACACTTGTATTAAAGTTATATGTATGTGTTATTTTATTACTTATGATAAATGTATATAATATCAGTAGCTTCAAACGCATGCTGAAAGGCCATCTTTGGCCAGGTCATAATAAAAGGTCTATAGAAGTGAAATAACCTTCACTATCTATCTGAGTAAAACTAAAATCCCATATAAACCTGATAGCTCATGAGAGAAAATCCAGGCACTAGACCAAAGGACGATCATAAGAAAACCTATAGACAGAATTTGAATACTACATCAAGGTAATAAAAGACAGGATATATTATTGTTATTAGTATGTTATTCTTTGTAGATACAAGTTTCTTGACACTCAATCACATTGAAGTGCGTGTGGAATGCAAGACTTTGTATCTGGATCCTCCAGCTGCATTTACAGAGAGAAAGGATCCCAAATCAATTTGGCGTTGTGCTAATTGTAATGAACTATTTGACTCCAAATATAAACACTGATATTGAAACATATGGCATCTCCAACATCAATATAATAAAATAAAATAGCTGCATTGACGACAACTCACGGGGAACCTTGGCTTACCGCCCGGCCGCTGCGTCCCCCATTTTGGTCCATTACTGACATCATAGATGGGTTGAAATATTGGAGGGTGACACACGGTCAGCGCCTCGAGCCGCCCCCCCCAACTCGGCTGGTTAATGCGCTACTCATGACCTGGAGTCGCTACTTCTACATTAGTAGCTCCTCAATTGGCCCCCCAGGGACCTAACGAGGCAGAGTGCACATCTAGCCAGGTCTTCCAACATTATAAGTGGAGTTACACTTGTATTAAAGTTATATGTATGTGTTATTTTATTACTTATGATAAATGTATTTAATATCAGTAGCTTCAAACGCATGCTGAAAGGCCATCTTTGGCCAGGTCATAATAAAAGGTCTATAGAAGTGAAATAACCTTCACTATCTATCTGAGTAAAACTAAAATCCCATATAAACCTGATAGCCCATGAGAGAAAATCCAGGCACTAGACCAAAGGACGATCATAAGAAAACCTATAGACAGAATTTGAATACTACATCAAGGTAATAAAAGACAGGATATATTATTGTTATTAGTATGTTATTCTTTGTAGATACAAGTTTCTTGACACTCAATCACATTGAAGTGCGTGTGGAATGCAAGACTTTGTATCTGGATCCTCCAGCTGCATTTACAGAGAGAAAGGATCCCAAATCAATTTGGCGTTGTGCTAATTGTAATGAACTATTTGACTCCAAATATAAACACTAATATTGAAACATATGGCATCTCCAACATCAATGTAATAAAATAAAATAGCTGCATGGACGACAACTCACGGGGAACCTTGGCTTACTGCCCGGCCGCTGCATCCCCCATTTTGGTCCATTACTGACATCATGGATGGGTTGAAATATTGGAGGGTGGCACACGGTGAGCGCCTCGAGCCCCCCCCCCCCCAACCCGGCTTGTTAATGCGCTACTCATGACCTGGAGTCGCTACTTCTACATTAGTAGCTCCTCAATTGGCCCCCCAGGGACCTAACGAGGCTGAGTGCACACCTAGCCAGGTCTCCCAATGGGGGAAAAATCCCCACGCCGGTACTGAGCATTCCGATACTGTCAATGCTAAAATAGAACACATTACCATCTCTATTTTTCTATCCATACCGCAATACACAAGCATCCTACACCTTCCTACAGCCAAAAAAATGGAGCATAGTACAAGGATAATAGTGACGTGTAGTCTAGAGGAAATTCAATGCACAATGACATGAAGCAACCAAATCAGCTAAAACAGGTGCATTCCTCTTAGCACATGCGCAATATAAAGAAGATTCCAACACCGAACCAAGCTCATTAAATACTATAACACAGTTAAGACAGATATTCCAATTCGTTTATCATATCATTTAGTTAGCAATGGATGCAGACTTCCCAATACAGTGAATTACATATCCGAAACCATACAGGCAACTAGTGTTGATTACAATTCTATAGGCAGTTTTAAATTTAAGCTATAGGACTGCATTGCCCTTGGTATGTTAAATACTTTGTTCAGCTCCTCTTACTTGATTGCTTAATTCTCTTAACATTATAAGTGGAGTTACACTTGTATTAAAGTTATATGTATGTGTTATTTTATTACTTATGATAAATGTATTTAATATCAGTAGCTTCAAACGCATACTGAAAGGCCATCTTTGGCCAGGTCATAATAAAAGGTCTATAGAAGTGAAATAACCTTCACTATCTATCTGAGTAAAACTAAAATCCCATATAAACCAGATAGCCCATGAGAGAAAATCCAGGCACTAGACCAAAGGACGATCATAAGAAAACCTATACACAGAATTTGAAAACTACATCAATGTAATAAAAGACAGGATATATTATTGTTATTAGTATGTTATTCTTTGTAAATACAAGTTTCTTGACACTCAATCACATTGAAGTGCATGTGGAATGCAAGACTTTGTATCTGGATCCTCCAGCTGCATTTACAGAGAGAAAGGATCCCAAATCAATTTGGCGTTGTGCTAATTGTACTGAAGGTATTAGACGAGGTTACCACAAGCAACAGCATAACTATTGAGCAAAGCCCTCTTTAACTCCAAATATAAACACTTATATTGAAACATATGGCATCTCCAACATCAATGTAATAAAATAAAATAGCTGCATGGACGACAACTCACGGAGAACCTTGACTTACCGCCCGGCCGCTGCGTCCCCCATTTTGGTCCGTTACTGACATCATGGATGGGGTGCAATATTGGAGGGTGACACACGGTCAGCGCCTCGAGCCCCCCCCCCCCAACCCCGCTGGATAATACGCTACTCATGACCTGGAGTCGCTACTTCTACATTAGTAGCTCCTCAATTGGCCCCCCAGGGACCTAACGAGGCTGAGTGCACACCTAGCCAGGTCTCCCAATGGGGGAAAAATCCCCACGCCGGTACTGAGCATTCCGATACTGTCAATGCTAAAATAGAACACATTACCATCTCTATTTTTCTATCCATACCGCAATACACAAGCATCCTACACCTTCCTACAGCCAAAAAAATGGAGCATAGTACAAGGATAATAGTGACGTGTAGTCTAGAGGAAATTCAATGCACAATGACATGAAGCAACCAAATCAGCTAAAACAGGTGCATGCCTCTTAGCACATGCGCAATATAAAGAAGATTCCAACACCGAACCAAGCTCATTAAATACTATAACACAGTTAAGACAGATATTCCAATTCGTTTATCATAGCATTTAGTTAGCAATGGATGCAGACTTCCCAATACAGTGAATTACATATCCGAAACCATACAGGCAACTAGTGTTGATTACAATTCTGTAGGCAGTTTTAAATTTAAGCTATAGGACTGCATTGCCCTTGGTATGTTAAATACTTTGTTCAGCTCCTCTTACTTGATTGCTTAATTCTCTTAACATTATAAGTGGAGTTACACTTGTATTAAAGTTATATGTATGTGTTATTTTATTACTTATGATAAATGTATATAATATCAGTAGCTTCAAACGCATGCTGAAAGGCCATCTTTGGCCAGGTCATAATAAAAGGTCTATAGAAGTGAAATAACCTTCACTATCTATCTGAGTAAAACTAAAATCCCATATAAACCTGATAGCTCATGAGAGAAAATCCAGGCACTAGACCAAAGGACGATCATAAGAAAACCTATAGACAGAATTTGAATACTACATCAAGGTAATAAAAGACAGGATATATTATTGTTATTAGTATGTTATTCTTTGTAGATACAAGTTTCTTGACACTCAATCACATTGAAGTGCGTGTGGAATGCAAGACTTTGTATCTGGATCCTCCAGCTGCATTTACAGAGAGAAAGGATCCCAAATCAATTTGGCGTTGTGCTAATTGTAATGAACTATTTGACTCCAAATATAAACACTGATATTGAAACATATGGCATCTCCAACATCAATATAATAAAATAAAATAGCTGCATGGACGACAACTCACGGGGAACCTTGGCTTACCGCCCGGCCGCTGCGTCCCCCATTTTGGTCCATTACTGACATCATGGATGGGTTGAAATATTGGAGGGTGACACACGGTCAGCGCCTCGAGCCCCCCCCCCCCAACTCGGCTGGTTAATGCGCTACTCATGACCTGGAGTCGCTACTTCTACATTAGTAGCTCCTCAATTGGCCCCCCAGGGACCTAACGAGGCAGAGTGCACACCTAGCCAGGTCTTCCAATGGGGGAAAAATCCCCACGCCGGTACTGAGCATTCCGATACTGTCAATGCTAAAATAGAACACATTACCATCTCTATTTTTCTATCCATACCGCAATACACAAGCATCCTATACCTTCCTACAGCCAAAAAAATGGAGCATAGTACAAGGATAATAGTGACGTGTAGTCTAGAGGAAATTCAATGCACAATGACATGAAGCAACCAAATCAGCTAAAACAGGTGCATGCCTCTTAGCACATGCGCAATATAAAGAAGATTCCAACACCGAACTAAGCTCATTAAATACTATAACACAGTTAAGACAGATATTGCAATTCGTTTATCATAGCATTTAGTTAGCATTGGATGCAGACTTCCTAATACAGTGAATTACATATCCGAAACCATACAGGCAACTAGTGTTGATTACAATTCTGTAGGCAGTTTTAAAAATAAGCTATAGGACTGCATTGCCCTTGGTATGTTAAATACTTTGTTTTTTTTTTTTTTTTTTTTGGTAGTGTTTAACGCCCGCTTTAACTACTTATGGCACCGCAGGCGGTGACACTGATGATACGTGAATGAAGATGGAGCACCAGTGGAATGCGATGGCGGGGGAAACCGGAGAACCCGGAGAAAACCCGCCCCAGCGCCGCTTTGTCCACCACAAATCTCACATGCGGTCGCTTGGGATCGAACCCGGGCCGTCTAGGTGAGAGGCGAGTGGTCTAACCACTCGGCCACGGCGCGGCCGCAAATACTTTGTTCAGCTCCTCTTACTTGATTGCTTAAATATCTTAACATTATAAGTGGAGTTACACTTGTATTAAAGTTATATGTATGTGTTATTTTATTACTTATGATAAATGTATTTAATATCAGTAGCTTCAAACGCATGCTGAAAGGCCATCTTTGGCCAGGTCATAATAAAAGGTCTATAGAAGTGAAATAACCTTCACTATCTATCTGAGTAAAACTAAAATCCCATATAAACCTGATAGCCCATGAGAGAAAATCCAGGCACTAGACCAAAGGACGATCATAAGAAAACCTATAGACAGAATTTGAATACTACATCAAGGTAATAAAAGACAGGATATATTATTGTTATTAGTATGTTATTCTTTGTAGATACAAGTTTCTTGACACTCAATCACATTGAAGTGCGTGTGGAATGCAAGACTTTGTATCTGGATCCTCCAGCTGCATTTACAGAGAGAAAGGATCCCAAATCAATTTGGCGTTGTGCTAATTGTAATGAACTATTTGACTCCAAATATAAACACTAATATTGAAACATATGGCATCTCCAACATCAATGTAATAAAATAAAATAGCTGCATGGACGACAACTCACGGAGAACCTTGACTTACCGCCCGGCCGCTGCGTCCCCCATTTTGGTCCGTTACTGACATCATGGATGGGGTGCAATATTGGAGGGTGACACACGGTCAGCGCCTCGAGCCCCCCCCCCCCCAACCCCGCTGGATAATACGCTACTCATGATCTGGAGTCGCTACTTCTACATTAGTAGCTCCTCAATTGGCCCCCCAGGGACCTAACGAGGCTGAGTGCACACCTAGCCAGGTCTCCCAATGGGGGAAAAATCCCCACGCCGGTACTGAGCATTCCGATACTGTCAATGCTAAAATAGAACACATTACCATCTCTATTTTTCTATCCATACCGCAATACACAAGCATCCTACACCTTCCAACAGCCAAAAAAATGGAGCATAGTACAAGGATAATAGTGACGTGTAGTCTAGAGGAAATTCAATGCACAATGACATGAAGCAACCAAATCAGCTAAAACAGGTGCATGCCTCTTAGCACATGCGCAATATAAAGAAGATTCCAACACCGAACCAAGCTCATTAAATACTATAACACAGTTAAGACAGATATTCCAATTCGTTTATCATAGCATTTAGTTAGCAATGGATGCAGACTTCCCAATACAGTGAATTACATATCCGAAACCATACAGGCAACTAGTGTTGATTACAATTCTGTAGGCAGTTTTAAATTTAAGCTATAGGACTGCATTGCCCTTGGTATGATAAATACTTTGTTCAGCTCCTCTTACTTGATTGCTTAATTCTCTTAACATTATAAGTGGAGTTACACTTGTATTAAAGTTATATGTATGTGTTATTTTATTACTTATGATAAATGTATATAATATCAGTAGCTTCAAACGCATGCTGAAAGGCCATCTTTGGCCAGGTCATAATAAAAGGTCTATAGAAGTGAAATAACCTTCACTATCTATCTGAGTAAAACTAAAATCCCATATAAACCTGATAGCTCATGAGAGAAAATCCAGGCACTAGACCAAAGGACGATCATAAGAAAACCTATAGACAGAATTTGAATACTACATCAAGGTAATAAAAGACAGGATATATTATTGTTATTAGTATGTTATTCTTTGTAGATACAAGTTTCTTGACACTCAATCACATTGAAGTGCGTGTGGAATGCAAGACTTTGTATCTGGATCCTCCAGCTGCATTTACAGAGAGAAAGGATCCCAAATCAATTTGGCGTTGTGCTAATTGTAATGAACTATTTGACTCCAAATATAAACACTGATATTGAAACATATGGCATCTCCAACATCAATATAATAAAATAAAATAGCTGCATGGACGACAACTCACGGGGAACCTTGGCTTACCGCCCGGCCGCTGCGTCCCCCATTTTGGTCCATTACTGACATCATGGATGGGTTGAAATATTGGAGGGTGACACACGGTCAGCGCCTCGAGCCCCCCCCCCCCCAACTCGGCTGGTTAATGCGCTACTCATGACCTGGAGTCGCTACTTCTACATTAGTAGCTCCTCAATTGGCCCCCCAGGGACCTAACGAGGCAGAGTGCACACCTAGCCAGGTCTTCCAATGGGGGAAAAATCCCCACGCCGGTACTGAGCATTCCGATACTGTCAATGCTAAAATAGAACACATTACCATCTCTATTTTTCTATCCATACCGCAATACACAAGCATCCTATACCTTCCTACAGCCAAAAAAATGGAGCATAGTACAAGGATAATAGTGACGTGTAGTCTAGAGGAAATTCAATGCACAATGACATGAAGCAACCAAATCAGCTAAAACAGGTGCATGCCTCTTAGCACATGCGCAATATAAAGAAGATTCCAACACCGAACTAAGCTCATTAAATACTATAACACAGTTAAGACAGATATTCCAATTCGTTTATCATAGCATTTAGTTAGCATTGGATGCAGACTTCCTAATACAGTGAATTACATATCCGAAACCATACAGGCAACTAGTGTTGATTACAATTCTGTAGGCAGTTTTAAAAATAAGCTATAGGACTGCATTGCCCTTGGTATGTTAAATACTTTGTTCAGATCCTCTTACTTGATTGCTTAAATATCTTAACATTATAAGTGGAGTTACACTTGTATTAAAGTTATATGTATGTGTTATTTTATTACTTATGATAAATGTATTTAATATCAGTAGCTTCAAACGCATGCTGAAAGGCCATCTTTGGCCAGGTCATAATAAAAGGTCTATAGAAGTGAAATAACCTTCACTATCTATCTGAGTAAAACTAAAATCTCATATAAACCTGATAGCCCATGAGAGAAAATCCAGGCACTAGACCAAAGGACGATCATAAGAAAACCTATAGACAGAATTTGAATACTACATCAAGGTAATAAAAGACAGGATATATTATTGTTATTAGTATGTTATTCTTTGTAGATACAAGTTTCTTGACACTCAATCACATTGAAGTGCGTGTGGAATGCAAGACTTTGTATCTGGATCCTCCAGCTGCATTTACAGAGAGAAAGGATCCCAAATCAATTTGGCGTTGTGCTAATTGTACTGAAGGTATTAGACGAGGTTACCACAAGCAACAGCATAACTATTGAGCAAAGCCCTCTTTAACTCCAAATATAAACACTTATATTGAAACATATGGCATCTCCAACATCAATGTAATAAAATAAAATAGCTGCATGGACGACAACTCACGGAGAACCTTGACTTACCGCCCGGCCGCTGCGTCCCCCATTTTGGTCCGTTACTGACATCATGGATGGGGTGCAATATTGGAGGGTGACACACGGTCAGCGCCTCGAGCCCTCCCCCCCAACCCCGCTGGATAATACGCTACTCATGACCTGGAGTCGCTACTTCTACATTAGTAGCTCCTCAATTGGCCCCCCCAGGGACCTAACGAGGCTGAGTGCACACCTAGCCAGGTCTCCCAATGGGGGAAAAATCCCCACGCCGGTAATGAGCATTCCGATACTGTCAATGCTAAAATAGAACACATTACCATCTCTATTTTTCTATCCATACCGCAATACACAAGCATCCTACACCTTCCTACAGCCAAAAAAATGGAGCATAGTACAAGGATAATAGTGACATGTAGTCTAGAGGAAATTCAATGCACAATGACATGAAGCAACCAAATCAGCTAAAACAGGTGCATGCCTCTTAGCACATGCGCAATATAAAGAAGATTCCAACACCGAACCAAGCTCATTAAATACTATAACACAGTTAAGACAGATATTCCAATTCGTTTATCATAGCATTTAGTTACCAATGGATGCAGACTTCCCAATACAGTGAATTACATATCCGAAAGCATACAGGCAACTAGTGTTGATTACAATTCTATAGGCAGTTTTAAATTTAAGCTATAGGACTGCATTGCCCTTGGTATGTTAAATACTTTGTTCAGCTCCTCTTACTTGATTGCTTAATTCTCTTAACATTATAAGTGGAGTTACACTTGTATTAAAGTTATATGTATGTGTTATTTTATTACTTATGATAAATGTATATAATATCAGTAGCTTCAAACGCATGCTGAAAGGCCATCTTTGGCCAGGTCATAATAAAAGGTCTATAGAAGTGAAATAACCTTCACTATCTATCTGAGTAAAACTAAAATCCCATATAAACCTGATAGCCCATGAGAGAAAATCCAGGCACTAGAACAAAGGACGATCATAAGAAAACCTATAGACAGAATTTGAATACTACATCAAGGTAATAAAAGACAGGATATATTATTGTTATTAGTATGTTATTCTTTGTAGATACAAGTTTCTTGACACTCAATCACATTGAAGTGCATGTGGAATGCAAGACTTTGTATCTGGATCCTCCAGCTGCATTTACAGAGAGAAAGGATCCCAAATCAATTTGGCGTTGTGCTAATTGTACTGAAGGTATTAGACGAGGTTACCACAAGCAACAGCATAACTATTGAGCAAAGCCCTCTTTAACTCCAAATATAAACACTAATATTGAAACATATGGCATCTCCAACATCAATGTAATAAAATAAAATAGCTGCATGGACGACAACTCACGGAGAACCTTGACTTACCGCCCGGCCGCTGCGTCCCCCATTTTGGTCCATTACTGACATCATGGATGGGGTGCCATATTGGAGGGTGACACACGGTCAGCGCCTCGAGCCCCCCCCCCCAACCCCGCTGGATAATACGCTACTCATGACCTGGAGTCGCTACTTCTACATTAGTAGCTCCTCAATTGGCCCCCCAGGGACCTAACGAGGCTGAGTGCACACCTAGCCAGGTCTTCCAATGGGGGAAAAATCCCCACGCCGGTACTGAGCATTCCGATACTGTCAATGCTAAAATAGAACACATTACCATCTCTATTTTTCTATCCATACCGCAATACACAAGCATCCTACACCTTCCTACAGCCAAAAAAATGGAGCATAGTACAAGGATAAAGGTGACGTGTAGTCTAGAGGAAATTCAATGCACAATGACATGAAGCAACCAAATCAGCTAAAACAGGTGCATTCCTCTTAGCACATGCGCAATATAAAGAAGATTCCAACACCGAACCAAGCTCATTAAATACTATAACACAGTTAAGACAGATATTCCAATTCGTTTATCATAGCATTTAGTTAGCAATGGATGCAGACTTCCCAATACAGTGAATTACATATCCGAAACCATACAGGCAACTAGTGTTGATTACAATTCTGTAGGCAGTTTTAAATTTAAGCTATAGGACTGCATTGCCCTTGGTATGATAAATACTTTGTTCAGCTCCTCTTACTTGATTGCTTAATTCTCTTAACATTATAAGTGGAGTTACACTTGTATTAAAGTTATATGTATGTGTTATTTTATTACTTATGATAAATGTATATAATATCAGTAGCTTCAAACGCATGCTGAAAGGCCATCTTTGGCCAGGTCATAATAAAAGGTCTATAGAAGTGAAATAACCTTCACTATCTATCTGAGTAAAACTAAAATCCCATATAAACCTGATAGCTCATGAGAGAAAATCCAGGCACTAGACCAAAGGACGATCATAAGAAAACCTATAGACAGAATTTGAATACTACATCAAGGTAATAAAAGACAGGATATATTATTGTTATTAGTATGTTATTCTTTGTAGATACAAGTTTCTTGACACTCAATCACATTGAAGTGCGTGTGGAATGCAAGACTTTGTATCTGGATCCTCCAGCTGCATTTACAGAGAGAAAGGATCCCAAATCAATTTGGCGTTGTGCTAATTGTAATGAACTATTTGACTCCAAATATAAACACTGATATTGAAACATATGGCATCTCCAACATCAATATAATAAAATAAAATAGCTGCATGGACGACAACTCACGGGGAACCTTGGCTTACCGCCCGGCCGCTGCGTCCCCCATTTTGGTCCATTACTGACATCATGGATGGGTTGAAATATTGGAGGGTGACACACGGTCAGCGCCTCGAGCCCCCCCCCCCCCAACTCGGCTGGTTAATGCGCTACTCATGACCTGGAGTCGCTACTTCTACATTAGTAGCTCCTCAATTGGCCCCCCAGGGACCTAACGAGGCAGAGTGCACACCTAGCCAGGTCTTCCAATGGGGGAAAAATCCCCACGCCGGTACTGAGCATTCCGATACTGTCAATGCTAAAATAGAACACATTACCATCTCTATTTTTCTATCCATACCGCAATACACAAGCATCCTATACCTTCCTACAGCCAAAAAAATGGAGCATAGTACAAGGATAATAGTGACGTGTAGTCTAGAGGAAATTCAATGCACAATGACATGAAGCAACCAAATCAGCTAAAACAGGTGCATGCCTCTTAGCACATGCGCAATATAAAGAAGATTCCAACACCGAACTAAGCTCATTAAATACTATAACACAGTTAAGACAGATATTCCAATTCGTTTATCATAGCATTTAGTTAGCATTGGATGCAGACTTCCTAATACAGTGAATTACATATCCGAAACCATACAGGCAACTAGTGTTGATTACAATTCTGTAGGCAGTTTTAAAAATAAGCTATAGGACTGCATTGCCCTTGGTATGTTAAATACTTTGTTCAGATCCTCTTACTTGATTGCTTAAATATCTTAACATTATAAGTGGAGTTACACTTGTATTAAAGTTATATGTATGTGTTATTTTATTACTTATGATAAATGTATTTAATATCAGTAGCTTCAAACGCATGCTGAAAGGCCATCTTTGGCCAGGTCATAATAAAAGGTCTATAGAAGTGAAATAACCTTCACTATCTATCTGAGTAAAACTAAAATCTCATATAAACCTGATAGCCCATGAGAGAAAATCCAGGCACTAGACCAAAGGACGATCATAAGAAAACCTATAGACAGAATTTGAATACTACATCAAGGTAATAAAAGACAGGATATATTATTGTTATTAGTATGTTATTCTTTGTAGATACAAGTTTCTTGACACTCAATCACATTGAAGTGCGTGTGGAATGCAAGACTTTGTATCTGGATCCTCCAGCTGCATTTACAGAGAGAAAGGATCCCAAATCAATTTGGCGTTGTGCTAATTGTACTGAAGGTATTAGACGAGGTTACCACAAGCAACAGCATAACTATTGAGCAAAGCCCTCTTTAACTCCAAATATAAACACTTATATTGAAACATATGGCATCTCCAACATCAATGTAATAAAATAAAATAGCTGCATGGACGACAACTCACGGAGAACCTTGACTTACCGCCCGGCCGCTGCGTCCCCCATTTTGGTCCGTTACTGACATCATGGATGGGGTGCAATATTGGAGGGTGACACACGGTCAGCACCTCGAGCCCTCCCCCCCAACCCCGCTGGATAATACGCTACTCATGACCTGGAGTCGCTACTTCTACATTAGTAGCTCCTCAATTGGCCCCCCCAGGGACCTAACGAGGCTGAGTGCACACCTAGCCAGGTCTCCCAATGGGGGAAAAATCCCCACGCCGGTAATGAGCATTCCGATACTGTCAATGCTAAAATAGAACACATTACCATCTCTATTTTTCTATCCATACCGCAATACACAAGCATCCTACACCTTCCTACAGCCAAAAAAATGGAGCATAGTACAAGGATAAAGGTGACGTGTAGTCTAGAGGAAATTCAATGCACAATGACATGAAGCAACCAAATCAGCTAAAACAGGTGCATTCCTCTTAGCACATGCGCAATATAAAGAAGATTCCAACACCGAACCAAGCTCATTAAATACTATAACACAGTTAAGACAGATATTCCAATTCGTTTATCATAGCATTTAGTTAGCAATGGATGCAGACTTCCCAATACAGTGAATTACATATCCGAAACCATACAGGCAACTAGTGTTGATTACAATTCTGTAGGCAGTTTTAAATTTAAGCTATAGGACTGCATTGCCCTTGGTATGTTAAATACTTTGTTCAGCTCCTCTTACTTGATTGCTTAAATCTCTTAACATTATAAGTGGAGTTACACTTGTATTAAAGTTATATGTATGTGTTATTTTATTACTTATGATAAATGTATTTAATATCAGTAGCTTCAAACGCATGCTGAAAGGCCATCTTTGGCCAGGTCATAATAAAAGGTCTATAGAAGTGAAATAACCTTCACTATCTATCTGAGTAAAACTAAAATCCCATATAAACCTGATAGCCCATGAGAGAAAATCCAGGCACTAGACCAAAGGACGATCATAAGAAAACCTATAGACAGAATTTGAATACTACATCAAGGTAATAAAAGACAGGATATATTATTGTTATTAGTATGTTATTCTTTGTAGATACAAGTTTCTTGACACTCAATCACATTGAAGTGCGTGTGGAATGCAAGACTTTTTATCTGGATCCTCCAGCTGCATTTACAGAGAGAAAGGATCCCAAATCAATTTGGCGTTGTGCTAATTGTAATGAACTATTTGACTCCAAATATAAACACTAATATTGAAACATATGGCATCTCCAACATCAATGTAATAAAATAAAATAGCTGCATGGACGACAACTCACGGGGAACCTTGGCTTACCGCCCGGCCGCTGCGTCCCCCATTTTGGTCCATTACTGACATCATGGATGGGTTGAAATATTGGAGGGTGACACACGGTCAGCGCCTCGAGCCCCCCCCCAACCCGGCTTGTTAATGCGCTACTCATGACCTGGAGTCGCTACTTCTACATTAGTAGCTCCTCAATTGGCCCCCCAGGGACCTAACGAGGCTGAGTGCACACCTAGCCAGGTCTCCCAATGGGGGAAAAATCCCCACGCCGGTAATGAGCATTCCGATACTGTCAATGCTAAAATAGAACACATTACCATCTCTATTTTTCTATCCATACCGCAATACACAAGCATCCTACACCTTCCTACAGCCAAAAAAATGGAGCATAGTACAAGGATAATAGTGACGTGTAGTCTAGAGGAAATTCAATGCACAATGACATGAAGCAACCAAATCAGCTAAAACAGGTGCATTCCTCTTAGCACATGCGCAATATAAAGAAGATTCCAACACCGAACCAAGCTCATTAAATACTATAACACAGTTAAGACAGATATTCCAATTCGTTTATCATAGCATTTAGTTAGCAATGGATGCAGACTTCCCAATACAGTGAATTACATATCCGAAACCATACAGGCAACTAGTGTTGATTACAATTCTGTAGGCAGTTTTAAATTTAAGCTATAGGACTGCATTGCCCTTGGTATGTTAAATACTTTGTTCAGCTCCTCTTACTTGATTGCTTAAATCTCTTAACATTATAAGTGGAGTTACACTTGTATTAAAGTTATATGTATGTGTTATTTTATTACTTATGATAAATGTATTTAATATCAGTAGCTTCAAACGCATGCTGAGAGGCCATCTTTGGCCAGGTCATAATAAAAGGTCTATAGAAGTGAAATAACCTTCACTATCTATCTGAGTAAAACTAAAATCCCATATAAACCTGATAGCCCATGAGAGAAAATCCAGGCACTAGACCAAAGGACGATCATAAGAAAACCTATAGACAGAATTTGAATACTACATCAAGGTAATAAAAGACAGGATATATTATTGTTATTAGTATGTTATTCTTTGTAGATACAAGTTTCTTGACACTCAATCACATTGAAGTGCGTGTGGAATGCAAGACTTTGTATCTGGATCCTCCAGCTGCATTTACAGAGAGAAAGGATCCCAAATCAATTTGGCGTTGTGCTAATTGTACTGAAGGTATTAGATGAGGTTACCACAAGCAACAGCATAACTATTGAGCAAAGCCCTATTTAACTCCAAATATAAACACTAATATTGATACATATGGCATCTCATAATCAATGTAATAAAATAATATAGCTGCATGGACGACAACTCACGGAGAACCTTGGCTTACCGCCCGGCCGCTGCGTCCCCCATTTTGGTCCATTACTGACATCATGGATGGGGTGCAATATTGGAGGGT
The DNA here is from genome assembly GCA_030762935.1 of Hymenopus coronatus. Lineage (NCBI taxonomy): Eukaryota > Metazoa > Arthropoda > Insecta > Mantodea > Hymenopodidae > Hymenopus > Hymenopus coronatus. The sequence goes on along the minus strand of CM060900.1, from coordinate 99,070,604 downwards.
GACACACGGTCAGCGCCTCGAGCCCCCCCCCAACCCCGCTGGATAATACGCTACTCATGACCTGGAGTCGCTACTTCTACATTAGTAGCTCCTCAATTGGCCCCCCAGGGACCTAACGAGGCTGAGTGCACACCTAGCCAGGTCTCCCAATGGGGGAAAAATCCCCACGCCGGTACTGAGAATTCCGATACTGTCAATGCTAAAATAGAACACATTACCATCTCTATTTTTCTATCCATACCGCAATACACAAGCATCCTACACCTTCCTACAGCCAAAAAAATGGAGCATAGTACAAGGATAATAGTGACGTGTAGTCTAGAGGAAATTCAATGCACAATGACATGAAGCAACCAAATCAGCTAAAACAGGTGCATTCCTCTTAGCACATGCGCAATATAAAGAAGATTCCAACACCGAACCAAGCTCATTAAATACTATAACACAGTTAAGACAGATATTCCAATTCGTTTATCATAGCATTTAGTTAGCAATGGATGCAGACTTCCCAATACAGTGAATTACATATCCGAAAGCATACAGGCAACTAGTGTTGATTACAATTCTATAGGCAGTTTTAAATTTAAGCTATAGGACTGCATTGCCCTTGGTATGTTAAATACTTTGTTCAGCTACTCTTACTTGATTGCTTAAATCTCTTAACATTATCAGTGGAGTTACACTTGTATTAAAGTTATATGTATGTGTTATTTTATTACTTATGATAAATGTATTTAATATCAGTAGCTTCAAACGCATGCTGAAAGGCCATCTTTGGCCAGGTCATCATAAAAGGTCTATAGAAGTGAAATAACCTTCACTATCTATCTGAGTAAAACTAAAATCCCATATAAACCTGATAGCCCATGAGAGAAAATCCAGGCACTAGACCAAAGGACGATCATAAGAAAACCTATAGACAGAATTTGAATACTACATCAAGGTAATAAAAGACAGGATATATTATTGTTATTAGTATGTTATTCTTTGTAGATACAAGTTTCTTGACACTCAATCACATTGAAGTGCGTGTGGAATGCAAGACTTTGTATCTGGATCCTCCAGCTGCATTTACAGAGAGAAAGGATCCCAAATCAATTTGGCGTTGTGCTAATTGTACTGAAGGTATTAGATGAGGTTACCACAAGCAACAGCATAACTATTGAGCAAAGCCCTATTTAACTCCAAATATAAACACTAATATTGATACATATGGCATCTCATAATCAATGTAATAAAATAAAATAGCTGCATGGACGACAACTCACGGAGAACCTTGGCTTACCGCCCGGCCGCTGCGTCCCCCATTTTGGTCCATTACTGACATCATGGATGGGGTGCAATATTGGAGGGTGACACACGGTCAGCGCCTCGAGCCCCCCCCCAACCCCGCTGGATAATACGCTACTCATGACCTGGAGTCGCTAATTCTACATTAGTAGCTCCTCAATTGGCCCCCCAGGGACCTAACGAGGCTGAGTGCACACCTAGCCAGGTCTCCCAATGGGGGAAAAATCCCCACGCCGGTACTGAGAATTCCGATACTGTCAATGCTAAAATAGAACACATTACCATCTCTATTTTTCTATCCATACCGCAATACACAAGCATCCTACACCTTCCTACAGCCAAAAAAATGGAGCATAGTACAAGGATAATAGTGACGTGTAGTCTAGAGGAAATTCAATGCACAATGACATGAAGCAACCAAATCAGCTAAAACAGGTGCATTCCTCTTAGCACATGCGCAATATAAAGAAGATTCCAACACCGAACCAAGCTCATTAAATACTATAACACAGTTAAGACAGATATTCCAATTCGTTTATCATAGCATTTAGTTAGCAATGGATGCAGACTTCCCAATACAGTGAATTACATATCCGAAAGCATACAGGCAACTAGTGTTGATTACAATTCTATAGGCAGTTTTAAATTTAAGCTATAGGACTGCATTGCCCTTGGTATGTTAAATACTTTGTTCAGCTACTCTTACTTGATTGCTTAAATCTCTTAACATTATCAGTGGAGTTACACTTGTATTAAAGTTATATGTATGTGTTATTTTATTACTTATGATAAATGTATTTAATATCAGTAGCTTCAAACGCATGCTGAAAGGCCATCTTTGGCCAGGTCATCATAAAAGGTCTATAGAAGTGAAATAACCTTCACTATCTATCTGAGTAAAACTAAAATCCCATATAAACCTGATAGCCCATGAGAGAAAATCCAGGCACTAGACCAAAGGACGATCATAAGAAAACCTATAGACAGAATTTGAATACTACATCAAGGTAATAAAAGACAGGATATATTATTGTTATTAGTATGTTATTCTTTGTAGATACAAGTTTCTTGACACTCAATCACATTGAAGTGCGTGTGGAATGCAAGACTTTGTATCTGGATCCTCCAGCTGCATTTACAGAGAGAAAGGATCAAAAATCAATTTGGCGTTGTGCTAATTGTACTGAAGGTATTAGACGAGGTTACCACAAGCAACAGCATAACTATTGAGCAAAGCCCTATTTAACTCCAAATATAAACACTAATATTGAAACATATGGCATCTTCAACATCAATGTAATAAAATAAAATAGCTGCATGGACGACAACTCACGGGGAACCTTGGCTTACCGCCCGGCCGCTGCGTCCCCCATTTTGGTCCATTACTAACATCATGGATGGGTTGAAATATTGGAGGGTGACACACGGTGAGCGCCTTGAGCCCCCCCCCTCCCCAACCCGGCTGGTTAATGCGCTACTCATGACCTGGAAGCGCTACTTCCACATTAGTAGCTCCTCAATTGGCCCCCCAGGGACCTAATGAGGCTGAGTGCACACCTAGCCAGGTCTCCCAATGGGGGAAAAATCCCCACGCCGGTACTGAGCATTCCGATACTGTCAATGCTAAAATAGAACACATTACCATCTCTATTTTTCTATCCATACCGCAATACACATGCATCCTACACCTTCCTACAGCCAAAAAAATGGAGCATAGTACAAGGATAATAGTGACGTGTAGTCTAGAGGAAATTCAATGCACAATGACATGAAGCAACCAAATCAGCTAAAACAGGTGCATTCCTCTTAGCACATGCGCAATATAAAGAAGATTCCAACACCGAACCAAGCTCATTAAATACTATAACACAGTTAAGACAGATATTCCAATTCGTTTATCATAGCATTTAGTTAGCAATGGATGCAGACTTCCCAATACAGTGAATTACATATCCGAAACCATACAGGCAACTAGTGTTGATTACAATTCTATAGGCAGTTTTAAATTTAAGCTATAGGACTGCATTGCCCTTGGTATGTTAAATACTTTGTTCAGCTCCTCTTACTTGATTGCTTAATTCTCTTAACATTATAAGTGGAGTTACACTTGTATTAAAGTTATATGTATGTGTTATTTTATTACTTATGATAAATGTATTTAATATCAGTAGCTTCAAACGCATGCTGAAAGGCCATCTTTGGCCAGGTCATAATAAAAGGTCTATAGAAGTGAAATAACCTTCACTATCTATGTGAGTAAAACTAAAATCCCATATAAACCAGATAGCCCATGAGAGAAAATCCAGGCACTAGACCAAAGGACGATCATAAGAAAACCTATACACAGAATTTGAAAACTACATCAATGTAATAAAAGACAGGATATATTATTGTTATTAGTATGTTATTCTTTGTAAATACAAGTTTCTTGACACTCAATCACATTGAAGTGCATGTGGAATGCAAGACTTTGTATCTGGATCCTCCAGCTGCATTTACAGAGAGAAAGGATCCCAAATCAATTTGGCGTTATGCTAATTGTACTGAAGGTATTAGACGAGGTTACCACAAGCAACAGCATAACTATTGAGCAAAGCCCTATTTAACTCCAAATATAAACACTAATATTGAAACATATGGCATCTCCAACATCAATGTAATAAAATAAAATAGCTGCATGGACGACAACTCACGGGGAACCTTGGCTTACCGCCCGGCCGCTGCGTCCCCCATTTTGGTCCATTTCTGACATCATGGATGGGTTGAAATACTGGATTGTGACACACGGTGAGCGCCTCGAGCCCCCCCCTCCCCAACCCGGCTGGTTAATGGGCTTCTCATGACCTGGAATCGCTACTTCTACATTAATAGCTCCTCAATTGGCCCCCCAGGGACCTAATGAGGCTGAGTGCACACCTAGCCAGGTCTCACAATGGGGGAAAAATCCCCACGCCGGTACTGAGCATTCCGATACTGTCAATGCTAAAATAGAACACATTACCATCTCTATTTTTCTATCCATACCGCAATACACAAGCATCCTACACCTTCCTACAGCCAATAAAATGGAGCATAGTACAAGGAATATAGTGACGTGTAGTCTAGAGGAAATTCAATGCACAATGACATGAAGCAACCAAATCAGCTAAAACAGGTGCATTCCTCTTAGCACATGCGCAATATAAAGAAGATTCCAACACCGAACCAAGCTCATTAAATACTATAACACAGTTAAGACAGATATTCCAATTCGTTTATCATAGCATTTAGTTAGCAATGGATGCAGACTTCCCAATACAGTGAATTAAATATCCGAAACCATACAGGCAACTAGTGTTGATTACAATTCTGTAGGCAGTTTTAAAAATAAGCTATAGGACTGCATTGCCCTTGGTATGTTAAATACTTTGTTCAGCTCCTCTTACTTGATTGCTCAAATCTCTTAACATTATAAGTGGAGTTACACTTGTATTAAAGTTATATGTATGTGTTATTTTATTACTTATGATAAATGTATTTAATATCAGTAGCTTCAAACGCATGCTGAAAGGCCATCTTTGGCCAGGTCTTAATAAAAGGTCTATAGAAGTGAAATAACCTTCACTATCTATCTGAGTAAAACTAAAATCCCATATAAACCTGATAGCCCATGAGAGAAAATCCAGGCACTAGACCAAAGGACGATCATAAGAAAACCTATACACAGAATTTCAATACATCAAGGTAATAAAAGACAGGATATATTATTGTTATTAGTATGTTATTCTTTGTAGATACAAGTTTCTTGACACTCAATCACATTGAAGTGCGTGTGGAATGCAAGACTTTGTATCTGGATCCTCCAACTGCATTTACAGAGAGAAAGGTTCCCAAATCAATTTGGCATTGTGCTAATTGTAATGAACTATTTGACTCCAAATATAAACACTAATATTGAAACATATGGCATCTCCAACATCAATGTAATAAAATAAAATAGCTGCATGGACGACAACTCACGGGGAACCTTGGCTTACCGCCCTGCCGCTGCGTCCCCCATTTTGGTCCATTACTGACATCATGGATGGGTTGAAATATTGGAGGGTGACACACGGTCAGCGCCTCGAGCCCCCCCCCAACCCGGCTGGTTAATGCGCTACTCATGACATGGAGTCGCTACTTCTACATTAGTAGCTCCTCAATTGGCCCCCCAGGGACCTAACGAGGCTGAGTGCACACCTAGCCAGGTCTCCCAATGGGGGAAAAATCCCCACGCCGGTACTGAGCATTCCGATACTGTCAATGCTAAAATAGAACACATTACCATCTCTATTTTTCTATCCATACCGCAATACACAAGCATCCTACACCTTCCTACAGCCAAAAAAATGGAGCATAGTACAAGGATAATAGTGACGTGTAGTCTAGAGGAAATTCAATGCACAATGACATGAAGCAACCAAATCAGCTAAAACAGGTGCATTCCTCTTAGCACATGCGCAATATAAAGAAGATTCCAACACCGAACCAAGCTCAATAAATACTATAACACAGTTAAGACAGATATTCCAATTCGTTTATCATAGTATTTAGTTAGCAATGGATGCAGACTTCCCAATACAGTGAATTGCATATCCGAAAGCATACAGGCAACTAGTGTTGATTACAATTCTATAGGCAGTTTTAAATTTAAGCTATAGGACTGCATTGCCCTTGGTATGTTAAATACTTTGTTCAGCTCCTCTTACTTGATTGCTTAAATCTCTTAACATTATCAGTGGAGTTACACTTGTATTAAAGTTATATGTATGTGTTATTTTATTACTTATGATAAATGTATTTAATATCAGTAGCTTCAAACGCATGCTGAAAGGCCATCTTTGGCCAGGTCATAATAAAAGGTCTATAGAAGTGAAATAACCTTCACTATCTATCTGAGTAAAACTAAAATCCCATATAAACCAGATAGCCCATGAGAGAAAATCCAGGCACTAGACCAAAGGACGATCATAAGAAAACCTATACACAGAATTTGAAAACTACATCAATGTAATAAAAGACAGGATATATTATTGTTATTAGTATGTTATTCTTTGTAAATACAAGTTTCTTGACACTCAATCACATTGAAGTGCATGTGGAATGCAAGACTTTGTATCTGGATCCTACAGCTGCATTTACAGAGAGAAAGGATCCCAAATCAATTTGGCGTTATGCTAATTGTACTGAAGGTATTAGACGAGGTTACCACAAGCAACAGCATAACTATTGAGCAAAGCCCTATTTAACTCCAAATATAAACACTAATATTGAAACATATGGCATCTCCAACATCAATGTAATAAAATAAAATAGCTGCATGGACGACAACTCACGGGGAACCTTGGCTTACCGCCCGGATGCATGCGTCCCCCATTTTGGTCCATTACTGACATCATGGATGGGTTGAAATACTGGAGGGTGACACACGGTGAGCGCCTCGAGCCCCCCCCTCCCCAACCCGGCTGGTTAATGCGCTACTCATGACCTGGAATCGCTACTTCTACATTAGTAGCTCCTCAATTGGCCCCCCAGGGACCTAATGAGGCTGAGTGCACACCTAGCCAGGTCTCCCAATGGGGGAAAAATCCCCACGCCGGTACTGAGCATTCCGATACTGTCAATGCTAAAATAGAACACATTACCATCTCTATTTTTCTATCCATACCGCAATACACAAGCATCCTACACCTTCCTACAGCCAATAAAATGGAGCATAGTACAAGGATAATAGTGACGTGTAGTCTAGAGGAAATTCAATGCACAATGACATGAAGCAACCAAATCAGCTAAAACAGGTGCATTCCTCTTAGCACATGCGCAATATAAAGAAGATTCCAACACCGAACCAAGCTCATTAAATACTATAACACAGTTAAGACAGATATTCCAATTCGTTTATCATAGCATTTAGTTAGCAATGGATGCAGACTTCCCAATACAGTGAATTACATATCCGAAACCATACAGGCAACTAGTGTTGATTACAATTCTGTAGGCAGTTTTAAAAATAAGCTATAGGACTGCATTGCCCTTGGTATGTTAAATACTTTGTTCAGCTCCTCTTACTTGATTGCTTAAATCTCTTAACATTATAAGTGGAGTTACACTTGTATTAAAGTTATATGTATGTGTTATTTTATTACTTATGATAAATGTATTTAATATCAGTAGCTTCAAACGCATGCTGAAAGGCCATCTTTGGCCAGGTCATAATAAAAGGTCTATAGAAGTGAAATAACCTTCACTATCTATCTGAGTAAAACTAAAATCCCATATAAACCAGATAGCCCATGAGAGAAAATCCAGGCACTAGACCAAAGGACGATCATAAGAAAACCTATACACAGAATTTGAAAACTACATCAATGTAATAAAAGACAGGATATATTATTGTTATTAGTATGTTATTCTTTGTAAATACAAGTTTCTTGACACTCAATCACATTGAAGTGCATGTGGAATGCAAGACTTTGTATCTGGATCCTCCAGCTGCAATTACAGAGAGAAAGGATCCCAAATCAATTTGGCGTTGTGCTAATTGTACTGAAGGTATTAGACGAGGTTACCACAAGCAACAGCATAACTATTGAGCAAAGCCCTCTTTAACTCCAAATATAAACACTAATATTGAAACATATGGCATCTCCAACATCAATGTAATAAAATAAAATAGCTGCATGGACGACAACTCACGGGGAACCTTGGCTTACCGCCCGGCCGCTGCGTCCCCCATTTTGGTCCATTACTGACATCATGGATGGGTTGAAATATTGGAGGGTGACACACGGTGAGAGCCTCGAGCCCCCCCCTCCCGAACCCGGCTGGTTAATGCGCTACTCATGACCTGGAGTCGCTACTTCTACATTAGTAGCTCCTCAATTGGCCCCCCAGGGACCTAACGAGGCTGAGTGCACACCTAGCCAGGTCTCCCAATGGGGGAAAAATCCCCACGCCGGTACTGAGCATTCCGATACTGTCAATGCTAAAATAGAACACATTACCATCTCTATTTTTCTATCCATACCGCAATACACAAGCATCCTACACCTTCCTACAGCCAAAAAAATGGAGCATAGTACAAGGATAATAGTGACGTGTAGTCTAGAGGAAATTCAATGCACAATGACATGAAGCAACCAAATCAGCTAAAACAGGTGCATTCCTCTTAGCACATGCGCAATATAAAGAAGATTCCAACACCGAACCAAGCTCATTAAATACTATAACACAGTTAAGACAGATATTCCAATTCGTTTATCATAGCATTTAGTTAGCAATGGATGCAGACTTCCCAATACAGTGAATTACATATCCGAAACCATACAGGCAACTAGTGTTGATTACAATTCTGTAGGCAGTTTTAAATTTAAGCTATAGGACTGCATTGCCCTTGGTATGTTAAATACTTTGTTCAGCTCCTCTTACTTGATTGCTTAATCCTCTTAACGTTAAAAGTGGAGTTACACTTGTATTAAAGTTATATGTATGTATCATTTTATTACTTATGACAAATGTATTTAATATCAGTAGCTTCGAACGCATGCTGAAAGGCCATCTTTGGCCAGGTCATAAAAAAGGTCTATAGAAGTGAAATAACCTTTACTATCTATCTGAATAAAACTAAAATCCCATATAAACCAGATAGCCCATGAGAGAAAATCCAGGCACTAGACCAAAGGACGATCATAAGAAAACCTATAGACAGAATTTGAATACTGCATCAAGGTAATAAAAGACAGGATATATTATTGTTATTAGTATGTTATTCTTTGTAAATACAAGTTTCTTGACACTCAATCACATTGAAGTGCGTGTGGAATGCAAGACTTTGTATCTGGATCCTCCAGCTGCATTTACAGAGAGAAAGGTTCCCAAATCAATTTGGCGTTGTGCTAATTGTAATGAACTATTTGACTCCAAATATAAACTCTAATATTGAAACATATGGCATCTCCAACATCAATGTAATAAAATAAAATAGCTGCATGGACAACAACTCACGGGGAACCTTGGCTTACCGCCCGGCCGCTGCGTCCCCCATTTTGGTCCATTACTGACATCATGGATGGGTTGAAATATTGGAGGGTGACACACGGTCAGCGCCATGAGCCCCCCCCCCCCAACCCGGCTGGTTAATGCGCTACTCATGACCTGGAGTCGCTACTTCTACATTAGTAGCTCCTCAATTGGCCCCCCAGGGACCTAACGAGGCTGAGTGCACACCTAGCCAGGTCTCCCAATGGGGGAAAAATCCCCACGCCGGTACTGAGCATTCCGATACTGTCAATGCTAAAATAGAACACATTACCATCTCTATTTTTCTATCCATACCGCAATACACAAGCATCCTACACCTTCCTACAGCCAAAAAAATGGAGCATAGTACAAGGATAATAGTGACGTGTAGTCTAGAGGAAATTCAATGCACAATGACATGAAGCAACCAAATCAGCTAAAACAGATGCATGCCTCTTAGCACATGCGCAATATAAAGAAGATTCCAACACCGAACCAAGCTCATTAAATACTATAACACAGTTAAGACAGATATTCCAATTCGTTTATCATAGCATTTAGTTAGCAATGGATGCAGACTTCCCAATACAGTGAATTACATATCCGAAACCATACAGGCAACTAGTGTTGATTACAATTCTGTAGGCAGTTTTAAATTTAAGCTATAGGACTGCATTGCCCTTGGTATGTTAAATACTTTGTTCAGCTCCTCTTACTTGATTGCTTAATTCTCCTAACATTATAAGTGGAGTTACACTTGTATTAAAGTTATATGTATGTGTTATTTTATTACTTATGATAAATGTATTTAATATCAGTAGCTTCAAACGCATGCTGAAAGGCCATCTTTGGCCAGGTCATAATAAAAGGTCTATAGAAGTGAAATAACCTTCACTATCTATCTGAGTAAAACTAAAATCCCATATAAACCAGGTAGCCCATGAGAGAAAATCCAGGCACTAGACCAAAGGACGATCATAAGAAAACCTATACACAGAATTTGAAAACAACATCAATGTAATAAAAGACAGGATATATTATTGTTATTAGTATGTTATTCTTTGTAAATACAAGTTTCTTGACACTCAATCACATTGAAGTGCATGTGGAATGCAAGACTTTGTATCTGGATCCTCCAGCTGCATTTACAGAGAGAAAATTTCCCAAATCAATTTGGCGTTGTGCTAATTGTACTGAAGGTATTAGACGAGGTTACCACAAGCAACAGCATAACTATTGAGCAAAGCCCTATTTAACTCCAAATATAAACACTAATATTGAAACATATGGCATCTGCAACATCAATGTAATAAAATAAAATAGCTGCATGGACGACAACTCACGGGGAACCTTGGCTTACCGCCCGGCCGCTGCGTCCCCCATTTTGGTCCATTACTGACATCATGGATGGGTTGAAATATTGGAGGGTGACACACGGTGAGCACCTCGAGCCCCCCCCTCCCCAACCCGGCTGGTTAATGCGCTACTCATGACCTGGAATCGCTACTTCTACATTAGTAGCTCCTCAATTGGCCCCCCAGGGACCTAATGAGGCTGAGTGCACACCTAGCCAGGTCTCCCAATGGGGGAAAAATCCCCACGCCGGTACTGAGCATTCCGATACTGTCAATGCTAAAATAGAACACATTACCATCTCTATTTTTCTATCCATACCGCAATACACAAGCATCCTACACCTTCCTACAGCCAAAAAAATGGAGCATAGTACAAGGATAATAGTGACGTGTAGTCTAGAGGAAATTCAATGCACAATGACATGAAGCAACCAAATCAGCTAAAACAGGTGCATTCCTCTTAGCACATGCGCAATATAAAGAAGATTTCAACACCGAACCAAGCTCATTAAATACTATAACACAGTTAAGACAGATATTCCAATTCGTTTACCATAGCATTTAGTTAGCAATGGATGCAGACTTCCCAATAAAGTGAATTACATATCCGAAACCATACAGGCAACTAGTGTTGATTACAATTCTGTAGGCAGTTTTAAATTTAAGCTATAGGACTGCATTGCCCTTGGTATGTTAAATACTTTGTTCAGCTCCTCTTACTTGATTGCTTAAATCTCTTAACATTATAAGTGGAGTTACACTTGTATTAAAGTTATATGTATGTGTTATTTTATTACTTATGATAAATGTATTTAATATCAGTAGCTTCAAACGCATGCAGAAAGGCCATCTTTGGCCAGGTCATAATAAAAGGTCTATAGAAGTGAAATAACCTTCACTATCTATCTGAGTAAAACTAAAATCCCATATAAACCTGATAGCCCATGAGAGAAAATCCAGGCACTAGACCAAAGGACGATCATAAGAAAACCTATAGACAGAATTTGAATACTACATCAAGGTAATAAAAGACAGGATATATTATTGTTATTAGTATGTTATTCTTTGTAGATACAAGTTTCTTGACACTCAATCACATTGAAGTGCGTGTGGAATGCAAGACTTTGTATCTGGATCCTCCAGCTGCATTTACAGAGAGAAAGGATCCCAAATCAATTTGGCGTTGTGCTAATTGTAATGAACTATTTGACTCCAAATATAAACACTAATATTGAAACATATGGCATCTCCAACATCAATGTAATAAAATAAAATAGCTGCATGGACGACAACTCACTGGGAACCTTGGCTTACCGCCCGGCCGCTGCGTCCCCCATTTTGGTCCATTACTGACATCATGGATGGGTTGAAATATTGGAGGGTGACACACGGTCAGCGCCTCGAGCCCCCCCCCCCCAACCCGGCTGGTTAATGCGCTACTCATGACCTGGAGTCGCTACTTCTACATTAGTAGCTCCTCAATTGGCCCCCCAGGGACCTAACGAGGCTGAATGCACACCTAGCCAGGTCTCCCAATGGGGGAAAAATCACCACGCCGGTACTGAGCATTCCGATACTGTCAATGCTAAAATAGAACACATTAGCATCTCTATTTTTCTATCCATACCGCAATACACAAGCATCCTACACCTTCCTACAGCCAAAAAAATGGAGCATAGTACAAGGATAATAGTGACGTGTAGTCTAGAGGAAATTCAATGCACAATGACATGAAGCAACCAAATCAGCTAAAACAGGTGCATGCCTCTTAGCACATGCGCAATATAAAGAAGATTCGAACACCGAACCAAGCTCATTAAATTCTATAACACAGTTAAGACAGATATTCCAATTCGTTTATCATAGCATTTAGTTAGCAATGGATGCAGACTTCCCAATACAGTGAATTACATATCCGAAAGCATACAGGCAACTAGTGTTGATTACAATTCTATAGGCAGTTTTAAATTTAAGCTATAGGACTGCATTGCCCTTGGTATGTTAAATACTTTGTTCAGCTCCTCTTACTTGATTGCTTAATTCTCTTAACATTATAAGTGGAGTTACACTTGTATTAAAGTTATATGTATGTGTTATTTTATTACTTATGATAAATGTATTTAATATCAGTAGCTTCAAACGCATGCTGAAAGGCCATCTTTGGCCAGGTCATAATAAAAGGTCTATAGAAGTGAAATAACCTTCACTATCTATCTGAGTAAAACTAAAATCCCATATAAACCAGGTAGCCCATGAGAGAAAATCCAGGCACTAGACCAAAGGACGATCATAAGAAAACCTATACACAGAATTTGAAAACAACATCAATGTAATAAAAGACAGGATATATTATTGTTATTAGTATGTTATTCTTTGTAAATACAAGTTTCTTGACACTCAATCACATTGAAGTGCATGTGGAATGCAAGACTTTGTATCTGGATCCTCCAGCTGCATTTACAGAGAGAAAATTTCCCAAATCAATTTGGCGTTGTGCTAATTGTACTGAAGGTATTAGACGAGGTTACCACAAGCAACAGCATAACTATTGAGCAAAGCCCTATTTAACTCCAAATATAAACACTAATATTGAAACATATGGCATCTGCAACATCAATGTAATAAAATAAAATAGCTGCATGGACGACAACTCACGGGGAACCTTGGCTTACCGCCCGGCCGCTGCGTCCCCCATTTTGGTCCATTACTGACATCATGGATGGGTTGAAATATTGGAGGGTGACACACGGTGAGCACCTCGAGCCCCCCCCTCCCCAACCCGGCTGGTTAATGCGCTACTCATGACCTGGAATCGCTACTTCTACATTAGTAGCTCCTCAATTGGCCCCCCAGGGACCTAATGAGGCTGAGTGCACACCTAGCCAGGTCTCCCAATGGGGGAAAAATCCCCACGCCGGTACTGAGCATTCCGATACTGTCAATGCTAAAATAGAACACATTACCATCTCTATTTTTCTATCCATACCGCAATACACAAGCATCCTACACCTTCCTACAGCCAAAAAAATGGAGCATAGTACAAGGATAATAGTGACGTGTAGTCTAGAGGAAATTCAATGCACAATGACATGAAGCAACCAAATCAGCTAAAACAGGTGCATTCCTCTTAGCACATGCGCAATATAAAGAAGATTTCAACACCGAACCAAGCTCATTAAATACTATAACACAGTTAAGACAGATATTCCAATTCGTTTACCATAGCATTTAGTTAGCAATGGATGCAGACTTCCCAATAAAGTGAATTACATATCCGAAACCATACAGGCAACTAGTGTTGATTACAATTCTGTAGGCAGTTTTAAATTTAAGCTATAGGACTGCATTGCCCTTGGTATGTTAAATACTTTGTTCAGCTCCTCTTACTTGATTGCTTAAATCTCTTAACATTATAAGTGGAGTTACACTTGTATTAAAGTTATATGTATGTGTTATTTTATTACTTATGATAAATGTATTTAATATCAGTAGCTTCAAACGCATGCAGAAAGGCCATCTTTGGCCAGGTCATAATAAAAGGTCTATAGAAGTGAAATAACCTTCACTATCTATCTGAGTAAAACTAAAATCCCATATAAACCTGATAGCCCATGAGAGAAAATCCAGGCACTAGACCAAAGGACGATCATAAGAAAACCTATAGACAGAATTTGAATACTACATCAAGGTAATAAAAGACAGGATATATTATTGTTATTAGTATGTTATTCTTTGTAGATACAAGTTTCTTGACACTCAATCACATTGAAGTGCGTGTGGAATGCAAGACTTTGTATCTGGATCCTCCAGCTGCATTTACAGAGAGAAAGGATCCCAAATCAATTTGGCGTTGTGCTAATTGTAATGAACTATTTGACTCCAAATATAAACACTAATATTGAAACATATGGCATCTCCAACATCAATGTAATAAAATAAAATAGCTGCATGGACGACAACTCACTGGGAACCTTGGCTTACCGCCCGGCCGCTGCGTCCCCCATTTTGGTCCATTACTGACATCATGGATGGGTTGAAATATTGGAGGGTGACACACGGTCAGCGCCTCGAGCCCCCCCCCCCCAACCCGGCTGGTTAATGCGCTACTCATGACCTGGAGTCGCTACTTCTACATTAGTAGCTCCTCAATTGGCCCCCCAGGGACCTAACGAGGCTGAATGCACACCTAGCCAGGTCTCCCAATGGGGGAAAAATCACCACGCCGGTACTGAGCATTCCGATACTGTCAATGCTAAAATAGAACACATTAGCATCTCTATTTTTCTATCCATACCGCAATACACAAGCATCCTACACCTTCCTACAGCCAAAAAAATGGAGCATAGTACAAGGATAATAGTGACGTGTAGTCTAGAGGAAATTCAATGCACAATGACATGAAGCAACCAAATCAGCTAAAACAGGTGCATGCCTCTTAGCACATGCGCAATATAAAGAAGATTCGAACACCGAACCAAGCTCATTAAATTCTATAACACAGTTAAGACAGATATTCCAATTCGTTTATCATAGCATTGAGTTAGCAATGGATGCAGACTTCCCAATACAGTGAATTACATATCCGAAAGCATACAGGCAACTAGTGTTGATTACAATTCTATAGGCAGTTTTAAATTTAAGCTATAGGACTGCATTGCCCTTGGTATGTTAAATACTTTGTTCAGCTCCTCTTACTTGATTGCTTAATTCTCTTAACATTATAAGTGGAGTTACACTTGTATTAAAGTTATATGTATGTGTTATTTTATTACTTATGATAAATGTATTTAATATCAGTAGCTTCAAACGCATGCTGAAAGGCCATCTTTGGCCAGGTCATAATAAAAGGTCTATAGAAGTGAAATAACCTTCACTATATATCTGAGTAAAACTAAAATCCCATATAAACCAGATAGCCCATGAGAGAAAATCCAGGCAGTAGACCAAGGGACGATCATAAGAAAACCTATACACAGAATTTGAAAACTACATCAATGTAATAAAAGACAGGATATATTATTGTTATTAGTATGTTATTCTTTGTAAATACAAGTTTCTTGACACTCAATCACATTGAAGTGCATGTGGAATGCAAGACTTTGTATCTGGATCCTCCAGCTGCATTTACAGAGAGAAAGGATCCCAAATCAATTTGGCGTTGTGCTAATTGTACTGAAGGTATTAGACGAGGTTACCACAAGCAACAGCATAACTATTGAGCAAAGCCCTATTTAACTCCAAATATAAACACTAATATTGAAACATATGGCATCTCCAACATCAATGTAATAAAATAAAATAGCTGCATGGACGACAACTCACGGGGAACCTTGGCTTACCGCCTGGCCGCTGCGTCCCCCATTTTGGTCCATTACTGACATCATGGATGGGTTGAAATATTGGAGGGTGACACACGGTGAGCGCCTCGAGCGCCCCCCCTCTCCAACCCGGCTGGTTAATGCGCTACTCATGACCTGGAGTCGCTACTTCTACATTAGTAGCTCCTCAATTGGCCCCCCAGGGACCTAACGAGGCTGAGTGCACACCTAGCCAGGTCTCCCAATGGGGGAAAAATCCCCACGCCGGTACTGAGCATTCCGATACTGTCAATGCTAAAATAGAACACATTACCATCTCTATTTTTCTATCCATACCGCAATACACAAGCATCCTACACCTTCCTACAGCCAAAAAAATGGAGCATAGTACAAGGATAATAGTGATGTGTAGTCTAGAGGAAATTCAATGCACAATGACATGAAGCAACCAAATCAGCTAAAACAGGTGCATTCCTCTTAGCACATGCGCAATATAAAGAAGATTTCAACACCGAACCAAGGTCATTAAATACTATAACACAGTTAAGACAGATATTCCAATTCGTTTACCATAGCATTTAGTTAGCAATGGATGCAGACTTCCCAATAAAGTGAATTACATATCCGATACCATACAGGCAACTAGTGTTGATTACAATTCTGTAGGCAGTTTTAAATTTAAGCTATAGGACTGCATTGCCCTTGGTATGTTAAATACTTTGTTCAGCTCCTCTTACTTGATTGCTTAAATCTCTTAACATTATAAGTGGAGTTACACTTGTATTAAAGTTATATGTATGTGTTATTTTATTACTTATGATAAATGTATTTAATATCAGTAGCTTCAAACGCATGCTGAAAGGCCATCTTTGGCCAGGTCATAATAAAAGGTCTATAGAAGTGAAATAACCTTCACTATCTATCTGAGTAAAACTAAAATCCCATATAAACCTGATAGCCCATGAGAGAAAATCCAGGCACTAGACCAAAGGACGATCAGAAGAAAACCTATAGACAGAATTTGAATACTACATCAAGGTAATAAAAGACAGGATATATTATTGTTATTAGTATGTTATTCTTTGTAGATACAAGTTTCTTGACACTCAATCACATTGAAGTGCGTGTGGAATGCAAGACTTTGTATCTGGATCCTCCAGCTGCATTTACAGAGAGAAAGGATCCCAAATCAATTTGGCGTTGTGCTAATTGTAATGAACTATTTGACTCCAAATATAAACACTAATATTGAAACATATGGCATCTCCAACATCAATGTAATAAAATAAAATAGTTGCAAAGACGACAACTCACGGGGAACCTTGGCTTACCGCCCGGCCGCTGCGTCCCCCATTTTGGTCCATTACTGACATCATGGATGGGGTGCAATATTGGAGGTTGACACATAGTGAGCGCCTCGAGCCCCGCCCCCCCCCAACCCAGCTGGTTAATGTGCTACTCATGACCTGGAGTCACTACTTCTACATTAGTAGCTCCTCAATTGGCCCCCGAGGGACCTAACAAGGCTGAGAGCACACCGGGCCAGGTCTCCCAATGGGGGAAAAATCCCCACGCCGGTATTGAGCATTCCGATACTGTCAATGATAAGATAGAACACATTACCATCTCTGTTTTTCTATCCATACCGCAATACACTAGCATCCTATACCTTCCTACAGCTAAAAAAATGGAGCATAGTACAAGGATAAAAGTGACGTGTAGTCTAGAGGAAATACAATGCACAATGACATGAAGCAACCAGATCAGCTAAAACAGGTGCATGCCTCTTAGCACATTCTCAATATAAAGAAGATTCCAACAACGAGCCAAGCTCAATAAATGCTATAACACAGTTAAGACAGATATTCCAATTCGTTTATCATAGCATTTAGTTAGCAAAGGATGCAGACTTCCCAATACAATGAATTACATATCCGAAAGCATACAGGCAACTAGTGTTGATTACAATTCTGTAGGCAGTTTTAAATTTAAACTATAGGACTGCATTGCCCTTGGTATGTTAAATACATTGTTCAGCTCCTCTTAGTTGATTGCTTAATTCTCTTAATGTTAAAAGTGGAGTTACACTTGTATTAAAGTTATATGTATGTATTATTTTATTACTTATGATAAATGTATTTAATATCAGTAGCTTCAAACTCATGCTGAAAGGCCATCTTTGGAATGTCATAAAAAAGGTCTATAGAAGTGAAATAACCTTCACTATCTATCTGAATAAAACTAAAATCCTATATAAACCAGATATCCCATGAGAGAAAATCCAGGCACTAGACCAAAGGACGATCATAAGAAAACCTATACACAGAATTTGAAAACTAGATCAATGTAATAAAAGACAGGATATATTATTGTTATTAGTATGTTATTCTTTGTAAATACAAGTTTCTTGACACTCAATCACATTGAAGTGCAAGTGGAATGCAAGACTTTGTATCTGGATCCTCCAGCTGCATTTACAGAGAGAAAGGATTCCAAATCAATTTGGCGTTTTGCTAATTGTACTGAAGGTACTAGACGAGGTTACCACAAACAACAGCATAACTATTGAGCAAAGCCCTATTTAACTCCAAATATAAACACTAATAGTGAAACATATGGCATCTCCAACATCAATGTAATAAAATAAAATAGCTGCATGGACGACAACTCATGGGGAACCTTGGCTTACCGCCCGGCCGCTGCGTCCCCCATTTTGGTCCATTACTGACATCATGGATGGGTTGAAATATTGGAGGGTGACACACGGTCAGCGCCTTGAGCCCCCCCCCCCAACCCGGCTGGTTAATGCGCTACTCATGACCTGGAGTCGCTACTTCTACATTAGTAGCTCCTCAATTGGCCCCCCAGGGACCTAACGAGGCTGAGTGCACACCTAGCCAGGTCTCCCAATGGGGGAAAAATCCCCACGCCGGTACTGAGCATTCCGATACTGTCAATGCTAAAATAGAACACATTAGCATCTCTATTTTTCTATCCATACCGCAATACACAAGCATCCTACACCTTCCTACAGCCAAAAAAATGGAGCATAGTACAAGGATAATAGTGACGTGTAGTCTAGAGGAAATTCAATGCACAATGACATGAAGCAACCAAATCAGCTAAAACAGGTGCATGCCTCTTAGCACATGCGCAATATAAAGAAGATTCCAACACCGAACCAAGCTCATTAAATACTATAACACAGTTAAGACAGATATTCCAATTCGTTTATCATAGCATTTAGTTAGCAATGGATGCAGACTTCCCAATACAGTGAATTACATATCCGAAAGCATACAGGCAACTAGTGTTGATTACAATTCTATAGGCAGTTTTAAATTTAAGCTATAGGACTGCATTGCCCTTGGTATGTTAAATACTTTGTTCAGCTCCTCTTACTTGATTGCTTAATTCTCTTAACATTATAAGTGGAGTTACACTTGTATTAAAGTTATATGTATGTGTTATTTTATTACTTATGATAAATGTATTTAAAATCAGTAGCTTCAAACGCATGCTGAAAGGCCATCTTTGGCCAGGTCATAATAAAAGGTCTATAGAAGTGAAATAACCTTCACTATCTATCTGAGTAAAACTAAAATCCCATATAAACCAGATAGCCCATGAGAGAAAATCCAGGCAGTAGACCAAGGGACGATCATAAGAAAACCTATACACAGAATTTGAAAACTACATCAATGTAATAAAAGACAGGATATATTATTGTTATTAGTATGTTATTCTTTGTAAATACAAGTTTCTTGACACTCAATCACATTGAAGTGCAAGTGGAATGCAAGACTTTGTATCTGGATCCTCCAGCTGCATTTACAGAGAGAAAGGATCCCAAATCAATTTGGCGTTGTGCTAATTGTACTGAAGGTATTAGACGAGGTTACCACAAGCAACAGCATAACTATTGAGCAAAGCCCTATTTAACTCCAAATATAAACACTAATATTGAAACATATGGCATCTCCAACATCAATGTAATAAAATAAAATAGCTGCATGGACGACAACTCACGGGGAACCTTGGCTTACCGCCCGGCCGCTGCGTCCCCCATTTTGGTCCATTACTGACATCATGGATGGGTTGAAATATTGGAGGGTGACACACGGTGGGCGCCTCGAGCCCCCCCCCCTCCCCAACCCGGCTGGTTAATGCGCTACTCATGACCTGGAGTCGCTACTTCTACATTAGTAGCTCCTCAATTGGCCCCCCAGAGACCTAACGAGGCTGAGTGCACACCTAGCCAGGTCTCCCAATGGGGGAAAAATCCCCACGCCGGTACTGAGCATTCCGATACTGTCAATGCTAAAATAGAACACATTACCATCTCTATTTTTCTATCCATACCGCAATACACAAGCATCCTACACCTTCCTACAGCCAAAAAAATGGAGCATAGTACAAGGATAATAGTGACGTGTAGTCTAGAGGAAATTCAATGCACAATGACATGAAGCAACCAAATCAGCTAAAACAGGTGCATGCCTCTTAGCACATGCGCAATATAAAGAAGATTCCAACACCGAACCAAGCTCATTAAATACTATAACACAGTTAAGACAGATATTCCAATTCGTTTATAATAGCATTTAGTTAGCAATGGATGCAGACTTCCCAATACAGTGAATTACATATCCGAAAGCATACAGGCAACTAGTGTTGATTACAATTCTGTAGGCAGTTTTAAATTTAAACTATAGGACTGCATTGCCCTTGGTATGTTAAATACTTTGTTCAGCTCCTCTTACTTGATTGCTTAATTCTCTTAACATTATAAGTGGAGTTACACTTGTATTAAAGTTATATGTATGTGTTATTTTATTACTTATGATAAATGTACTTAATATCAGTAGCTTCAAACGCATGCTGAAAGGCCATCTCTGGCCAGGTCATAATAAAAGGTCTATAGAAGTGAAATAACCTTCACTATCTATCTGAGTAAAACTAAAATCCCATATAAACCAGATAGGCCATGAGAGAAAATCCAGGCACTAGACCAAAGGACGATCATAAGAAAACCTATAGACAGAATTTGAATACTACATCAATGTAATAAAAGACAGGATATATTATTGTTATTAGTATGTTATTCTTTGTAGATACAAGTTTCTTGACACTCAATCACATTGAAGTGCGTGTGGAATGCAAGACTTTGTATCTGGATCCTCCAGCTGCATTTACAGAGAGAAAGGATCCCAAATCAATTTGGCGTTGTGCTAATTGTACTGAAGGTACTAGACGAGGTTACCACAAGCAACAGCATAACTATTGAGCAAAGCCCTATTTAACTCCAAATATAAACACTAATATTGAAACATATGGCATTTCCAACATCAATGTAATAAAATAAAATAGTTGCATGGACGACAACTCACGGGGAACCTTGGCTTACCGCCCGGCCGCTGCGTCCCCCATTTTGGTCCATTACTGACATCATGGATGGGGTGCAATATTGGAGGTTGACACATAGTGAGCGCCTCGAGCCCCCCCCCCAACCCAGCTGGTTAATGTGCTACTCATGACCTGGAGTCACTACTTCTACATTAGTAGCTCCTCAATTGGCCCCCCAGGGACCTAACAAGGCTGAGAGCACACTGGGCCAGGTCTCCCAATGGGGGAAAAATCCCCACGCCGGTATTGAGCATTCCGATACTGTCAATGATAAGATAGAACACATTACCATCTCTGTTTTTCTATCAATACCGCAATACACTAGCATCCTATACCTTCCTACAGCTAAAAAAATGGAGCATAGTACAAGGATAAAAGTGACGTGTAGTCTAGAGGAAATACAATGCACAATGACATGAAGCAACCAGATCAGCTAAAACAGGTGCATGCCTCTTAGCACATTCTCAATATAAAGAAGATTCCAACAACGAGCCAAGCTCAATAAATGCTATAACACAGTTAAGACAGATATTCCAATTCGTTTATCATAGCATTTAGTTAGCAAAGGATGCAGACTTCCCAATACAATGAATTACATATCCGAAAGCATACAGGCAACTAGTGTTGATTACAATTCTGTAGGCAGTTTTAAATTTAACCTATAGGACTGCATTGCCCTTGGTATGTTAAATACATTGTTCAGCTCCTCTTAGTTGATTGCTTAATTCTCTTAATGTTAAAAGTGGAGTTACACTTGTATTAAAGTTATATGTATGTATTATTTTATTACTTATGATAAATGTATTTAATATCATTAGCTTCAAACTCATGCTGAAAGGCCATCTTTGGAAGGTCATAAAAAAGGTCTATAGAAGTGAAATAACCTTCACTATCTATCTGAATAAAACTAAAATCCTATATAAACCAGATATCCCATGAGAGAAAATCCAGGCACTAGACCAAAGGACGATCCTAAGAAAACCTATAGACAGAATTAGAATACTACATCAAGGTAATAAAAGACAGGATATATTATTGTTATTAGTATGTTATTCTTTGTAAAAACAAGTTTCTTGACACTCAATCACATTGAAGTGCGTGTGGAATGCAAGACTTTGTATCTGGATCCTCCAGCTGCATTTACAGAGAGAAAGGATCCCAAATCAATTTGGCGTTGTGCTAATTGCAATGAACTATTTGACTCCAAATATAAACACTAATATTGAAACATATGGCATCTCCAACATCAATGTAATAAAATAGCTGCATGGACGACAACTCACTGGGAACCTTGGCTTACCGCCCGGCCGCTGCGTCCCCCATTTTGGTCCATTACTGACATCATGGATGGGTTGAAATATTGGAGGGTGACCCACGGTCAGCGCCTCGAGCCCCCCCCCCCCAACCCGGCTGGTTAATGCGCTACTCATGACCTGGAGTCGCTACTTCTACATTAGTAGCTCCTCAATTGGCCCCCCAGGGACCTAACGAGGCTGAGTGCACACCTAGCCAGGTCTCCCAATGGGGGAAAAATCCCCACGCCGGTACTGAGCATTCCGATACTGTCAATGCTAAAATAGAACACATTAGCATCTCTATTTTTCTATCCATACCGCAATACACAAGCATCCTACACCTTCCTACAGCTAAAAAATGGAGCATAGTACAAGGATAATAGTGACGTGTAGTCTAGAGGAAATTCAATGCACAATGACATGAAGCAACCAAATCAGCTAAAACAGGTGCATGCCTCTTAGCACATGCGCAATATAAAGAAGATTCCAACACCGAACCAAGCTCATTAAATACTATAACACAGTTAAGACAGATATTCCAATTCGTTTATCATAGCATTTAGTTAGCAATGGATGCAGACTTCCCAATACAGTGAATTACATATCCGAAAGCATACAGGCAACTAGTGTTGATTACAATTCTATAGGCAGTTTTAAATTTAAGCTATAGGACTGCATTGCCCTTGGTATGTTAAATACTTTGTTCAGCTCCTCTTACTTGATTGCTTAATTCTCTTAACATTATAAGTGGAGTTACACTTGTATTAAAGTTATATGTATGTGTTATTTTATTACTTATGATAAATGTATTTAATATCAGTAGCTTCAAACGCATGCTGAAAGGCCATCTTTGGCCAGGTCATAATAAAAGGTCTATAGAAGTGAAATAACCTTCACTATCTATCTGAGTAAAACTAAAATCCCATATAAACCAGATAGCCCATGAGAGAATATCCAGGCACTAGACCAAAAGACGATCATAAGAAAACCTATACACAGAATTTGAAAACTACATCAATGTAATAAAAGACAGGATATATTATTGTTATTAGTATGTTATTCTTTGTAAATACAAGTTTCTTGACACTCAATCACATTGAGATGCAAGTGGAATGCAAGACTTTGTATCTGGATCCTCCAGCTGCATTTACAGAGAGAAAGGATCCCAAATCAATTTGGCGTTGTGCTAATTGTACTGAAGGTATTAGACGAGGTTACCACAAGCAACAGCATAACTATTGAGCAAAGCCCTTTTAACTCCAAATATAAACACTAATATTGAAACATATGGCATCTCCAACATCAATGTAATAAAATAAAATAGCTGCATGGACGACAACTCACGGGGAACCTTGGCTTACCGCCCGGCCGCTGCGTCCCCCATTTTGGTCCATTACTGACATCATGGATGGGTTGCAATATTGGAGGGTGACACACGGTCAGCGCCTCGAGCCCCCCCCCCACCCGGCTGGTTAATGCGCTACTCATGACCTGGAGTCGCTACTTCTACATTAGTAGCTCCTCAATTGGCCCCCCAGGGACCTAACGAGGCTGAGTGCACACCTAGCCAGGTCTCCCAATGGGGGAAAAATCCCCACGCCGGTACTGAGCATTCCGATACTGTCAATGCTAAAATAGAACACATTACCATCTCTATTTTTCTATCCATACCGCAATACACAAGCATCCTACACCTTCCTACAGCCAAAAAAATGGAGCATAGTACAAGGATAATAGTGACGTGTAGTCTAGAGGAAATTCAATACACAATGACATGAAGCAACCAAATCAGCTAAAACAGGTGCATGCCTCTTAGCATATGCGCAATATAAAGAATATTCCAACACCGAACCAAGCTCATTAAATACTATAACACAGTTAAGACAGATATTCCAATTCGTTTATCATAGCATTTAGTTAGCAATGGATGCAGACTTCCCAATACAGTGAATTACATATCCGAAACCATATAGGCAACTAGTGTTGATTACAATTCTGTAGGCAGTTTTAAATTTAAGCTATAGGACTGCATTGCCCTTGGTATGTTAAATACTTTGTTCAGCTCCTCTTACTTGATTGCATAAATCTCTTAACATTATAAGTGGAGTTACACTTGTATTAAAGTTATATGTATGTGTTATTTTATTACTTATGATAAATGTATTTAATATCAGTAGCTTCAAACGCATGCTGAAAGGCCATCTTTGGATAGGTCATAATAAAAGGTCTATAGAAGTGAAATAACCTTCACTATCTATCTGAATAAAACTAAAATCCCATATAAACCTGATAGCCCATGAGAGAAAATCCAGGCACTAGACCAAAGGACGATCATAAGAAAACCTATAGACAGAATTTGAATACTACATCAAGGTAATAAAAGACAGGATATATTATTGTTATTAGTATGTTATTCTTTGTAGATACAAGTTTCCTGACACTCAATCACATTGAAGTGCGTGTGGAATGCAAGACTTTGTATCTGGATCCTCCAGCTGCATTTACAGAGAGAAAGGATCCCAAATCAATTTGGCGTTGTGCTAATTGTAATGAACTATTTGACTCCAAATATAAACACTAATATTGAAACATATGGCATCTCCAACATCAATGTAATAAAATAGCTGCATGGACGACAACTCACTGGGAACCTTGGCTTACCGCCCGGCCGCTGCGTCCCCCATTTTGGTCCATTACTGACATCATGGATGGGTTGAAATATTGGAGGGTGACCCACGGTCAGCGCCTCGAGCCCCCCCCCCCAACCCGGCTGGTTAATGCGCTACTCATGACCTGGAGTCGCTACTTCTACATTAGTAGCTCCTCAATTGGCCCCCCAGGGACCTAACGAGGCTGAGTGCACACCTAGCCAGGTCTCCCAATGGGGGAAAAATCCCCACGCCGGTACTGAGCATTCCGATACTGTCAATGCTAAAATAGAACACATTAGCATGTCTATTTTTCTATCCATACCGCAATACACAAGCATCCTACACCTTCCTACAGCTAAAAAATGGAGCATAGTACAAGGATAATAGTGACGTGTAGTCTAGAGGAAATTCAATGCACAATGACATGAAGCAACCAAATCAGCTAAAACAGGTGCATGCCTCTTAGCACATGCGCAATATAAAGAAGATTCCAACACCGAACCAAGCTCATTAAATACTATAACACAGTTAAGACAGATATTCCAATTCGTTTATCATAGCATTTAGTTAGCAATGGATGCAGACTTCCCAATACAGTGAATTACATATCCGAAAGCATACAGGCAACTAGTGTTGATTACAATTCTATAGGCAGTTTTAAATTTAAGCTATAGGACTGCATTGCCCTTGGTATGTTAAATACTTTGTTCAGCTCCTCTTACTTGATTGCTTAATTCTCTTAACATTATAAGTGGAGTTACACTTGTATTAAAGTTATATGTATGTGTTATTTTATTACTTATGATAAATGTATTTAATATCAGTAGCTTCAAACGCATGCTGAAAGGCCATCTTTGGCCAGGTCATAATAAAAGGTCTATAGAAGTGAAATAACCTTCACTATCTATCTGAGTAAAACTAAAATCCCATATAAACCAGATAGCCCATGAGAGAATATCCAGGCACTAGACCAAAAGACGATCATAAGAAAACCTATACACAGAATTTGAAAACTACATCAATGTAATAAAAGACAGGATATATTATTGTTATTAGTATGTTATTCTTTGTAAATACAAGTTTCTTGACACTCAATCACATTGAGATGCAAGTGGAATGCAAGACTTTGTATCTGGATCCTCCAGCTGCATTTACAGAGAGAAAGGATCCCAAATCAATTTGGCGTTGTGCTAATTGTACTGAAGGTATTAGACGAGGTTACCACAAGCAACAGCATAACTATTGAGCAAAGCCCTTTTAACTCCAAATATAAACACTAATATTGAAACATATGGCATCTCCAACATCAATGTAATAAAATAAAATAGCTGCATGGACGACAACTCACGGGGAACCTTGGCTTACCGCCCGGCCGCTGCGTCCCCCATTTTGGTCCATTACTGACATCATGGATGGGTTGCAATATTGGAGGGTGACACACGGTCAGCGCCTCGAGCCCCCCCCCCCCACCCGGCTGGTTAATGCGCTACTCATGACCTGGAGTCGCTACTTCTACATTAGTAGCTCCTCAATTGGCCCCCCAGGGACCTAACGAGGCTGAGTGCACACCTAGCCAGGTCTCCCAATGGGGGAAAAATCCCCACGCCGGTACTGAGCATTCCGATACTGTCAATGCTAAAATAGAACACATTACCATCTCTATTTTTCTATCCATACCGCAATACACAAGCATCCTACACCTTCCTACAGCCAAAAAAATGGAGCATAGTACAAGGATAATAGTGACGTGTAGTCTAGAGGAAATTCAATACACAATGACATGAAGCAACCAAATCAGCTAAAACAGGTGCATGCCTCTTAGCATATGCGCAATATAAAGAATATTCCAACACCGAACCAAGCTCATTAAATACTATAACACAGTTAAGACAGATATTCCAATTCGTTTATCATAGCATTTAGTTAGCAATGGATGCAGACTTCCCAATACAGTGAATTACATATCCGAAACCATATAGGCAACTAGTGTTGATTACAATTCTGTAGGCAGTTTTAAATTTAAGCTATAGGACTGCATTGCCCTTGGTATGTTAAATACTTTGTTCAGCTCCTCTTACTTGATTGCATAAATCTCTTAACATTATAAGTGGAGTTACACTTGTATTAAAGTTATATGTATGTGTTATTTTATTACTTATGATAAATGTATTTAATATCAGTAGCTTCAAACGCATGCTGAAAGGCCATCTTTGGATAGGTCATAATAAAAGGTCTATAGAAGTGAAATAACCTTCACTATCTATCTGAATAAAACTAAAATCCCATATAAACCTGATAGCCCATGAGAGAAAATCCAGGCACTAGACCAAAGGACGATCATAAGAAAACCTATAGACAGAATTTGAATACTACATCAAGGTAATAAAAGACAGGATATATTATTGTTATTAGTATGTTATTCTTTGTAGATACAAGTTTCCTGACACTCAATCACATTGAAGTGCGTGTGGAATGCAAGACTTTGTATCTGGATCCTCCAGCTGCATTTACAGAGAGAAAGGATCCCAAATCAATTTGGCGTTGTGCTAATTGTAATGAACTATTTGACTCCAAATATAAACACTAATATTGAAACATATGGCATCTCCAACATCAATGTAATAAAATAAAATAGCTGCATGGACGACAACTCACTGGGAACCTTGGCTTACCGCCCGGCCGCTGAGTCCCCCATTTTGGTCCATTACTGACATCATGGATGGGTTGAAATATTGGAGGGTGACACACGGTCAGCGCCTCGAGCCCCCCCCCCCCCCAACCAGGCTGGTTAATGCGCTACTCATGACCTGGAGTCGCTACTTCTACATTAGTAGCTCCTCAATTGGCCCCCCAGGGACCTAACGAGGCTGAGTGCACACCTAACCAGGTCTCCCAATGGGGGAAAAATCCCCACGCCGGTACTGAGCATTCCGATACTGTCAATGCTAAAATAGAACACATTAGCATCTCTATTTTTCTATCCATACCGCAATACACAAGCATCCTACACCTTCCTACAGCCAAAAAAATGGAGCATAGTACAAGGATAAAAGTGACGTGTAGTCTAGAGGAAATACAATGCACAATGACATGAAGCAACCAGATCAGCTAAAACAGGTGCATGCCTCTTAGCACATTCTCAATATAAAGAAGATTCCAACAACGAGCCAAGCTCAATAAATGCTATAACACAGTTAAGACAGATATTCCAATTCGTTTATCATAGCTTTTAGTTAGCAAAGGATGCAGACTTCCCAATACAATGAATTACATATCCGAAAGCATACAGGCAACTAGTGTTGATTACAATTCTGTAGGCAGTTTTAAATTTAACCTATAGGACTGCATTGCCCTTGGTATGTTAAATACATTGTTCAGCTCCTCTTAGTTGATTGCTTAATTCTCTTAATGTTAAAAGTGGAGTTACACTTGAATTAAAGTTATATGTATGTATTATTTTATTACTTATGATAAATGTATTTAATATCAGTAGCTTCAAACTCATGCTGAAAGGCCATCTTTGGAAGGTCATAAAAAAGGTCTATAGAAGTGAAATAACCTTCACTATCTATCTGAATAAAACTAAAATCCTATATAAACCAGATATCCCATGAGAGAAAATCCAGGCACTAGACCAAAGGACGATCCTAGGAAAACCTATAGACAGAATTAGAATACTACATCAAGGTAATAAAAGACAGGATATATTATTGTTATTAGTATGTTATTCTTTGTAAAAACAAGTTTCTTGACACTCAATCACATTGAAGTGCGTGTGGAATGCAAGACTTTGTATCTGGATCCTCCAGCTGCATTTACAGAGAGAAAGGATCCCAAATCAATTTGGCGTTGTGCTAATTGTACTGAAGGTATTAGACGAGGTTACCACAAGCAACAGCATAACTATTGAGCAAAGCCCTTTTAACTCCAAATATAAACACTAATATTGAAACATATGGCATCTCCAACATCAATGTAATAAAATAAAATAGCTGCATGGACGACAACTCACGGGGAACCTTGGCTTACCGCCCGGCCGCTGCGTCCCCCATTTTGGTCCATTACTGACATCATGGATGGGTTGCAATATTGGAGGGTGACACACGGTCAGCGCCTCGAGCCCCCCCCCCCCACCCGGCTGGTTAATGCGCTACTCATGACCTGGAGTCGCTACTTCTACATTAGTAGCTCCTCAATTGGCCCCCCAGGGACCTAACGAGGCTGAGTGCACACCTAGCCAGGTCTCCCAATGGGGGAAAAATCCCCACGCCGGTACTGAGCATTCCGATACTGTCAATGCTAAAATAGAACACATTACCATCTCTATTTTTCTATCCATACCGCAATACACAAGCATCCTACACCTTCCTACAGCCAAAAAAATGGAGCATAGTACAAGGATAATAGTGACGTGTAGTCTAGAGGAAATTCAATGCACAATGACATGAAGCAACCAAATCAGCTAAAACAGGTGCATTCCTCTTAGTACATGCGCAATATAAAGAAGATTTCAACACCGAACCAAGCTCATTAAATACTATAACACAGTTAAGACAGATATTCCAATTCGTTTACCATAGCATTTAGTTAGCAATGGATGCAGACTTCCCAATAAAGTGAATTACATATCCGATACCATACAGGCAACTAGTGTTGATTACAATTCTGTAGGCAGTTTTAAATTTAAGCTATAGGACTGCATTGCCCTTGGTATGTTAAATACTTTGTTCAGCTCCTCTTACTTGATTGCTTAAATCTCTTAACATTATAAGTGGAGTTACACTTGTATTAAAGTTATATGTATGTGTTATTTTATTACTTATGATAAATGTATTTAATATCAGTAGCTTCAAACGCATGCTGAAAGGCCATCTTTGGCCAGGTCATAATAAAAGGTCTATAGAAGTGAAATAACCTTCACTATCTATCTGAGTAAAACTAAAATCCCATATAAACCTGATAGCCCATGAGAGAAAATCCAGGCACTAGACCAAAGGACGATCATAAGAAAACCTATAGACAGAATTTGAATACTACATCAAGGTAATAAAAGACAGGATATATTATTGTTATTAGTATGTTATTCTTTGTAGATACAAGTTTCTTGACACTCAATCACATTGAAGTGCGTGTGGAATGCAAGACTTTGTATCTGGATCCTCCAGCTGCATTTACAGAGAGAAAGGATCCCAAATCAATTTGGCGTTGTGCTAATTGTACTGAAGGTATTAGACGAGGTTACCACAAGCAACAGCATAACTATTGAGCAAAGCCCTATTTAACTCCAAATATAAACACTAATATTGAAACATATGGCATCTCCAACATCAATGTAATAAAATAAAATAGCTGCATGGACGACAACTCACGGGGAACCTTGGCTTACCGACCGGCCGCTGCGTCCCCCATTTTGGTCCATTACTGACATCATGGATGGGTTGAAATATTGGAGGGTGACACACGGTGAGCGCCTCGAGCGCCCCCCCTCTCCAACCGGGCTGGTTAATGCGCTACTCATGACCTGGAGTCGCTACTTCTACATTAGTAGCTCCTCAATTGGCCCCCCAGGGACCTAACGAGGCTGAGTGCACACCTAGCCAGGTCTCCCAATGGGAGAAAAATCCCCACGCCGGTACTGAGCATTCCGATACTGTCAATGCTAAAATAGAACACATTACCATCTCTATTTTTCTATCCATACCGCAATACACAAGCATCCTACACCTTCCTACAGCCAAAAAAATGGAGCATAGTACAAGGATAATAGTGACGTGTAGTCTAGAGGAAATTCAATGCACAATGACATGAAGCAACCAAATCAGCTAAAACAGGTGCATTCCTCTTAGCACATGCGCAATATAAAGAAGATTTCAACACCGAACCAAGCTCATTAAATACTATAACACAGTTAAGACAGATATTCCAATTCGTTTACCATAGCATTTAGTTAGCAATGGATGCAGACTTCCCAATAAAGTGAATTACATATCCGATACCATACAGGCAACTAGTGTTGATTACAATTCTGTAGGCAGTTTTCAATTTAAGCTATAGGACTGCATTGCCCTTGGTATGTTAAATACTTTGTTCAGCTCCTCTTACTTGATTGCTTAAATCTCTTAACATTATAAGTGGAGTTACACTTGTATTAAAGTTATATGTATGTGTTATTTTATTACTTATGATAAATGTATTTAATATCAGTAGCTTCAAACGCATGCAGAAAGGCCATCTTTGGCCAGGTCATAATAAAAGGTCTATAGAAGTGAAATAACCTTCACTATCTATCTGAGTAAAACTAAAATCCCATATAAACCTGATAGCCCATGAGAGAAAATCCAGGCACTAGACCAAAGGACGATCATAAGAAAACCTATAGACAGAATTTGAATACTACATCAAGGTAATAAAAGACAGGATATATTATTGTTATTAGTATGTTATTCTTTGTAGATACAAGTTTCTTGACACTCAATCACATTGAAGTGCGTGTGGAATGCAAGACTTTGTATCTGGATCCTCCAGCTGCATTTACAGAGAGAAAGGATCCCAAATCAATTTGGCGTTGTGCTAATTGTAATGAACAATTTGACTCCAAATATAAACACTAATATTGAAACATATGGCATCTCCAACATCAATGTAATAAAATAAAATAGCTGCATGGACGACAACTCACGGGGAACCATGGCTTACCGCCCGGCCGCTGCGTCCCCCATTTTGGTCCATTACTGACATCATGGATGGGTTGAAATATTGGAGGGTGACACACGGTCAGCGCCTCGAGCCCCCCCCCCCAACCCGGCTGGTTAATGCGCTACTCATGACCTGGAGTCGCTACTTCTACATTAGTAGCTCCTCAATTGGCCCCCCAGGGACCTAACGAGGTTGAGTGCACACCTAGCCAGGTCTCCCAATGGGGGAAAAATCCCCACGCCGGTACTGAGCATTCCGATACTGTCAATGCTAAAATAGAACACATTACCATCTCTATTTTTCTATCCATACCGCAATACACAAGCATCCTACACCTTCCTACAGCCAAAAAAATGGAGCATAGTACAAGGATAATAGTGACGTGTAGTCTAGAGGAAATTCAATGCACAATGACATGAAGCAACCAAATCAGCTAAAACAGGTGCATTCCTCTTAGCACATGCGCAATATAAAGAAGATTCCAACACCGAACCAAGCTCATTAAACACTATAACACAGTTAAGACAGATATTCCAATTCGTTTATCATAGCATTTAGTTAGCAATGGATGCAGACTTCCCAATACAGTGAATTACATATCCGAAACCATACAGGCAACTAGTGTTGATTACAATTCTGTAGGCAGTTTTAAATTTAAGCTATAGGACTGCATTGCCCTTGGTATGTTAAATACTTTGTTCAGCTCCTCTTACTTGATTGCTTAAATCTCTTAACATTATAAGTGGAGTTACACTTGTATTAAAGTTATATGTATGTGTTATTTTATTACTTATGATAAATGTATTTAATATCAGTAGCTTCAAACGCATGCTGAAAGGCCATCTTTGGCCAGGTCATAATAAAAGGTCTATAGAAGTGAAATAACCTTCACTATCTATCTGAGTAAAACTAAAATCCCATATAAACCTGATAGCCCATGAGAGAAAATCCAGGCACTAGACCAAAGGACGATCATAAGAAAACCTATAGACAGAATTTGAATACTACATCAAGGTAATAAAAGACAGGATATATTATTGTTATTAGTATGTTATTCTTTGTAGATACAAGTTTCTTGACACTCAATCACATTGAAGTGCGTGTGGAATGCAAGACTTTGTATCTGGATCCTCCAGCTGCATTTACAGAGAGAAAGGATCCCAAATCAATTTGGCGTTGTGCTAATTGTAATGAACTATTTGACTCCAAATATAAACACTAATATTGAAACATATGGCATCTCCAACATCAATGTAATAAAATAAAATAGTTGCATGGACGACAACTCACGGGGAACCTTGGCTTACCGCCCGGCCGCTGCGTCCCCCATTTTGGTCCATTACTGACATCATGGATGGGGTGCAATATTGGAGGTTGACACATAGTGAGCGCCTCGAGCCCCCCCCCCCCAACCCAGCTGGTTAATGTGCTACTCATGACCTGGAGTCACTACTTCTACATTAGTAGCTCCTCAATTGGCCCCCCAGGGACCTAACAAGGCTGAGAGCACACCGGGCCAGGTCTCCCAATGGGGGAAAAATCCCCACGCCGGTATTGAGCATTCCGATACTGTCAATGATAAGATAGAACACATTACCATCTCTGTTTTTCTATCCATACCACAATACACTAGCATCCTATACCTTCCTACAGCTAAAAAAATGGAGCATAGTACAAGGATAAAAGTGACGTGTAGTCTAGAGGAAATACAATGCACAATGACATGAAGCAACCAGATCAGCTAAAACAGGTGCATGCCTCTTAGCACATTCTCAATATAAAGAAGATTCCAACAACGAGCCAAGCTCAATAAATGCTATAACACAGTTAAGACAGATATTCCAATTCGTTTATCATAGCATTTAGTTAGCAAAGGATGCAGACTTCCCAATACAATGAATTACATATCCGAAAGCATACAGGCAACTAGTGTTGATTACAATTCTGTAGGCAGTTTTAAATTTAAACTATAGGACTGCATTGCCCTTGGTATGTTAAATACATTGTTCAGCTCCTCTTAGTTGATTGCTTAATTCTCTTAATGTTAAAAGTGGAGTTACACTTGTATTAAAGTGATATGTATGTATTATTTTATTACTTATGATAAATGTATTTAATATCAGTAGCTTCAAACTCATGCTGAAAGGCCATCTTTGGAAGGTCATAAAAAAGGTCTATAGAAGTGAAATAACCTTCACTATCTATCTGAATAAAACTAAAATCCTATATAAACCAGATATCCCATGAGAGAAAATCCAGGCACTAGACCAAAGGACGATCATAAGAAAACCTATACACAGAATTAGAATACTACATCAAGGTAATAAAAGACAGGATATATTATTGTTATTAGTATGTTATTCTTTGTAAATACAAGTTTCTTGACACTCAATCACATTGAAGTGCATGTGGAATGCAAGACTTTGTATCTGGATCCTCCAGCTGCATTTACAGAGAGAAAGGATCCCAAATCAATTTGGCGTTGTGCTAATTGTACTGAAGGTACTAGACGAGGTTACCACAAGCAACAGCATAACTATTGAGCAAAGCCCTATTTAACTCCAAATATAAACACTAATATTGAAACATATGCCATCTCCAACATCAATGTAATAAAATAAAATAGCTGCATGGACGACAACTCACGGGGAACCTTGGCTTACCGCCCGGCCGCTGCGTCCCCCATTTTGGTCCATTACTGACATCATGGATGGGTTGCAATATTGGAGGGTGACACACGGTCAGCGCCTCGAGCCCCCCCTCCCCAACCCGGCTGGTTAATGCGCTACTCATGACCTGGAGTCGCTACTTCTACATTAGTAGCTCCTCAATTGGCCCCCCAGGGACCTAACGAGGCTGAGTGCACACCTAGCCAGGTCTCCCAATGGGGGAAAAATCCCCACACCGGTACTGAGCATTCCGATACTGTCAATGCTAAAATAGAACACATTACCATCTCTATTTTTCTATCCATACCGCAATACACAAGCATCCTACACCTTCCTACAGCCAAAAAAATGGAGCATAGTACAAGGACAATAGTGACGTGTAGTCTAGAGGAAATTCAATGCACAATGACATGAAGCAACCAAATCAGCTAAAACAGGTGCATGCCTCTTAGCACATGCGCAATATAAAGAAGATTCCAACACCGAACCAAGCTCATTAAATACTATCACACAGTTAAGACAGATATTCCAATTCGTTTATAATAGCATTTAGTTAGCAATGGATGCAGACTTCCCAATACAGTGAATTACATATCCGAAAGCATACAGGCAACTAGTGTTGATTACAATTCTGTAGGCAGTTTTAAATTTAAGCTATAGGACTGCATTGCCCTTGGTATGTTAAATACTTTGTTCAGCTCCTCTTACTTGATTGCTTAATTCTCTTAACATTATAAGTGGAGTTACACTTGTATTAAAGTTATATGTATGTGTTATTTTATTACTTATGATAAATGTACTTAATATCAGTAGCTTCAAACGCATGCTGAAAGGCCATCTTTGGCCAGGTCATAATAAAAGGTCTATAGAAGTGAAATAACCTTCACTATCTATCTGAGTAAAACTAAAATCCCATATAAACCAGATAGGCCATGAGAGAAAATCCAGGCACTAGACCAAAGGACGATCATAAGAAAACCTATAGACAGAATTTGAATACTACATCAAGGTAATAAAAGACAGGATATATTATTGTTATTAGTATGTTATTCTTTGTAGATACAAGTTTCTTGACACTCAATCACATTGAAGTGCATTTGGAATGCAAGACTTTGTATCTGGATCCTCCAGCTGCATTTACAGAGAGAAAGGATCCCAAATCAATTTGGCGTTGTGCTAATTGTAATGAACTATTTGACTCCAAATATAAACACTAATATTGAAACATATGGCATCTCCAACATCAATGTAATAAAATAAAATAGCTGCATGGACGACAACTCACGGGGAACCTTGGCTTACCGCCCGGCCGCTGCGTCCCCCATTTTGGTCCATTACTGACATCATGGATGGGTTGAAATATTGGAGGGTGACACACGGTGGGCGCCTCGAGGCCCCCCCCCTCCCCAACCCGGCTGGTTAATGCGCTACTCATGACCTGGAGTCGCTACTTCTACATTAGTAGCTCCTCAATTGGCCCCCCAGAGACCTAACGAGGCTGAGTGCACACCTAGCCAGGTCTCCCAATGGGGGAAAAATCCCCACGCCGGTACTGAGCATTCCGATACTGTCAATGCTAAAATAGAACACATTACCATCTCTATTTTTCTATCCATACCGCAATACACAAGCATCCTACACCTTCCTACAGCCAAAAAAATGGAGCATAGTACAAGGATAATAGTGACGTGTAGTCTAGAGGAAATTCAATGCACAATGACATGAAGCAACCAAATCAGCTAAAACAGGTGCATTCCTCTTAGCACATGCGCAATATAAAGAAGATTTCAACACCGAACCAAGCTCATTAAATACTATAACACAGTTAAGACAGATATTCCAATTCGTTTACCATAGCATTTAGTTAGCAATGGATGCAGACTTCCCAATAAAGTGAATTACATATCCGATACCATACAGGCAACTAGTGTTGATTACAATTCTGTAGGCAGTTTTAAATTTAAGCTATAGGACTGCATTGCCCTTGGTATGTTAAATACTTTGTTCAGCTCCTCTTACTTGATTGCTTAAATCTCTTAACATTATAAGTGGAGTTACACTTGTATTAAAGTTATATGTATGTGTTATTTTATTACTTATGATAAATGTATTTAATATCAGTAGCTTCAAACGCATGCTGAAAGGCCATCTTTGGCCAGGTCATAATAAAAGGTCTATAGAAGTGAAATAACCTTCACTATCTATCTGAGTAAAACTAAAATCCCATATAAACCTGATAGCCCATGAGAGAAAATCCAGGCACTAGACCAAAGGACGATCATAAGAAAACCTATAGACAGAATTTGAATACTACATCAAGGTAATAAAAGACAGGATATATTATTAATATTAGTATGTTATTCTTTGTAGATACAAGTTTCTTGACACTCAATCACATTGAAGTGCGTGTGGAATGCAAGACTTTGTATCTGGATCCTCCAGCTGCATTTACAGAGAGAAAGGATCCCAAATCAATTTGGCGTTGTGCTAATTGTAATGAACTATTTGACTCCAAATATAAACACTAATATTGAAACATATGGCATCTCCAACATCAATGTAATAAAATAAAATAGTTGCATGGACGACAACTCACGGGGAACCTTGGCTTACCGCCCGGCCGCTGCGTCCCCCATTTTGGTCCATTACTGACATCATGGATGGGGTGCAATATTGGAGGTTGACACATAGTGAGCGCCTCGAGCCCGCCCCCCCCAACCCAGCTGGTTAATGTGCTACTCATGACCTGGAGTCACTACTTCTACATTAGTAGCTCCTCAATTGGCCCCCCAGGGACCTAACAAGGCTGAGAGCACACCGGGCCAGGTCTCCCAATGGGGGAAAAATCCCCACGCCGGTATTGAGCATCCCGATACTGTCAATGATAAGATAGAACACATTACCATCTCTGTTTTTCTATCCATACCACAATACGCTAGCATCCTATACCTTCCTACAGCTAAAAAAATGGAGCATAGTACAAGGATAAAAGTGACGTGTAGTCTAGAGGAAATACAATGCACAATGACATGAAGCAACCAGATCAGCTAAAACAGGTGCATGCCTCTTAGCACATTCTCAATATAAAGAAGATTCCAACAACGAGCCAAGCTCAATAAATGCTATAACACAGTTAAGACAGATATTCCAATTCGTTTATCATAGCATTTAGTTAGCAAAGGATGCAGACTTCCCAATACAATGAATTACATATCCGAAAGCATACAGGCAACTAGTGTTGATTACAATTCTGTAGGCAGTTTTAAATTTGAACTATAGGACTGCATTGCCCTTGGTATGTTAAATACATTGTTCAGCTCCTCTTAGTTGATTGCTTAATTCTCTTAATGTTAAAAGTGGAGTTACACTTGTATTAAAGTTATATGTATGTATTATTTTATTACTTATGATAAATGTATTTAATATCAGTAGCTTCAAACTCATGCTGAAAGGCCATCTTTGGAAGGTCATAAAAAAGGTCTATAGAAGTGAAATAACCTTCACTATCTATCTGAATAAAACTAAAATCCTATATAAACCAGATATCCCATGAGAGAAAATCCAGGCACTAGACCAAAGGACGATCATAAGAAAACCTATAGACAGAATTAGAATACTACATCAAGGTAATAAAAGACAGGATATATTATTGTTATTAGTATGTTATTCTTTGTAAAAACAAGTTTCTTGACACTCAATCACATTGAAGTGCGTGTGGAATGCAAGACTTTGTATCTGGATCCTCCAGCTGCATTTACAGAGAGAAAGGATTCCAAATCAATTTGGCGTTGTGCTAATTGTACTGAAGGTACTAGACGAGGTTACCACAAACAACAGCATAACTATTGAGCAAAGCCCTATTTAACTCCAAATATAAACACTAATATTGAAACATATGGCATCTCCAACATCAATGTAATAAAATAAAATAGCTGCATGGACGACAACTCACGGGGAACCTTGGCTTACCGCCCGGCCGCTGCGTCCCCCATTTTGGTCCATTACTGACATCATGGATGGGTTGAAATATTGGAGGGTGACACACGGTGGGCGCCTCGAGCCCCCCCCCCCCCGTCCCCAACCCGGCTGGTTAATGCGCTACTCATGACCTGGAGTCGCTACTTCTACATGAGTAGCTCCTCAATTGGCCGCCCAGAGACCTAACGAGGCTGAGTGCACACCTAGCCAGGTCTCCCAATGGGGGAAAAATCCCCACGCCGGTACTGAGCATTCCGATACTGTCAATGCTAAAATAGAACACATTACCATCTCTATTTTTCTATCCATACCGCAATACACAAGCATCCTACACCTTCCTACAGCCAAAAAAATGGAGCATAGTACAAGGATAATAGTGACGTGTAGTCTAGAGGAAATTCAATGCACAATGACATGAAGCAACCAAATCAGCTAAAACAGGTGCATGCCTCTTAGCACATGCGCAATATAAAGAAGATTCCAACACCGAACCTAGCTCATTAAATACTATAACACAGTTAAGACAGATATTCCAATTCGTTTATCATAGCATTTAGTTAGCAATGGATGCAGACTTCCCAATACAGTGAATTACATATCCGAAAGCATACAGGCAACTAGTGTTGATTACAATTCTGTAGGCAGTTTTAAATTTAAGCTATAGGACTGCATTGCCCTTGGTATGTTAAATACTTTGTTCAGCTCCTCTTACTTGATTGCTTAAATCTCTTAACATTATAAGTGGAGTTACACTTGTATTAAAGTTATATGTATGTGTTATTTTATTACTTATGATAAATGTATTTAATATCAGTAGCTTCAAACGCATGCTGAAAGGCCATCTTTGGCCAGGTCATAATAAAAGGTCTATAGAAGTGAAATAACCTTCACTATCTATCTGAGTAAAACTAAAATCCCATATAAACCTGATAGCCCATGAGAGAAAATCCAGGCACTAGACCAAAGGACGATCATAAGAAAACCTATAGACAGAATTTGAATACTACAACAAGGTAATAAAAGTCAGGATATATTATTAATATTAGTATGTTATTCTTTGTAGATACAAGTTTCTTGACACTCAATCACATTGAAGTGCGTGTGGAATGCAAGACTTTGTATCTGGATCCTCCAGCTGCATTTACAGAGAGAAAGGATCCCAAATCAATTTGGCGTTGTGCTAATTGTAATGAACTATTTGACTCCAAATATAAACACTAATATTGAAACATATGGCATCTCCAACATCAATGTAATAAAATAAAATAGTTGCATGGACGACAACTCACGGGGAACCTTGGCTTACCGCCCGGCCGCTGCGTCCCCCATTTTGGTCCATTACTGACATCATGGATGGGGTGCAATATTGGAGGTTGACACATAGTGAGCGCCTCGAGCCCGCCCCCCCCAACCCAGCTGGTTAATGTGCTACTCATGACCTGGAGTCACTACTTCTACATTAGTAGCTCCTCAATTGGCCCCCCAGGGACCTAACAAGGCTGAGAGCACACCGGGCCAGGTCTGCCAATGGGGGAAAAATCCCCACGCCGGTATTGAGCATTCCGATACTATCAATGATAAGATAGAACACATTACCATCTCTGTTTTTCTATCCATACCACAATACGCTAGCATCCTATACCTTCCTACAGCTAAAAAAATGGAGCATAGTACAAGGATAAAAGTGACGTGTAGTCTAGAGGAAATACAATGCACAATGACATGAAGCAACCAGATCAGCTAAAACAGGTGCATGCCTCTTAGCACATTCTCAATATAAAGAAGATTCCAACAACGAGCCAAGCTCAATAAATGCTATAACACAGTTAAGACAGATATTCCAATTCGTTTATCATAGCATTTAGTTAGCAAAGGATGCAGACTTCCCTTAGCAAAGGATGCAGACTTCCCAATACAATGAATTACATATCCGAAAGCATACAGGCAACTAGTGTTGATTACAATTCTGTAGGCAGTTTTAAATTTGAACTATAGGACTGCATTGCCCTTGGTATGTTAAATACATTGTTCAGCTCCTCTTAGTTGATTGCTTAATTCTCTTAATGTTAAAAGTGGAGTTACACTTGTATTAAAGTTATATGTATGTATTATTTTATTACTTATGATAAATGTATTTAATATCAGTAGCTTCAAACTCATGCTGAAAGGCCATCTTTGGAAGGTCATAAAAAAGGTCTATAGAAGTGAAATAACCTTCACTATCTATCTGAATAAAACTAAAATCCTATATAAACCAGATATCCCATGAGAGAAAATCCAGGCACTAGACCAAAGGACGATCATAAGAAAACCTATAGACAGAATTAGAATACTACATCAAGGTAATAAAAGACAGGATATATTATTGTTATTAGTATGTTATTCTTTGTAAAAACAAGTTTCTTGACACTCAATCACATTGAAGTGCGTGTGGAATGCAAGACTTTGTATCTGGATCCTCCAGCTGCATTTACAGAGAGAAAGGATTCCAAATCAATTTGGCGTTGTGCTAATTGTACTGAAGGTACTAGACGAGGTTACCACAAACAACAGCATAACTATTGAGCAAAGCCCTATTTAACTCCAAATATAAACACTAATATTGAAACATATGGCATCTCCAACATCAATGTAATAAAATAAAATAGCTGCATGGACGACAACTCACGGGGAACCTTGGCTTACCGCCGGCCGCTGCGTCCCCCATTTTGGTCCATTACTGACATCATGGATGGGTTGAAATATTGGAGGGTGACACACGGTGGGCGCCTCGAGCCCCCCCCCCCGTCCCCAACCCGGCTGGTTAATGCGCTACTCATGACCTGGAGTCGCTACTTCTACATTAGTAGCTCCTCAATTGGCCGCCCAGAGACCTAACGAGGCTGAGTGCACACCTAGCCAGGTCTCCCAATGGGGGAAAAATCCCCACGCCGGTACTGAGCATTCCGATACTGTCAATGCTAAAATAGAACACATTACCATCTCTATTTTTCTATCCATACCGCAATACACAAGCATCCTACACCTTCCAACAGCCAAAAAAATGGAGCATAGTACAAGGATAATAGTGACGTGTAGTCTAGAGGAAATTCAATGCACAATGACATGAAGCAACCAAATCAGCTAAAACAGGTGCATGCCTCTTAGCACATGCGCAATATAAAGAAGATTCCAACACCGAACCTAGCTCATTAAATACTATAACACAGTTAAGACAGATATTCCAATTCGTTTATCATAGCATTTAGTTAGCAATGGATGCAGACTTCCCAATACAGTGAATTACATATCCGAAAGCATACAGGCAACTAGTGTTGATTACAATTCTGTAGGCAGTTTTAAATTTAAGCTATAGGACTGCATTGCCCTTGGTATGTTAAATACTTTGTTCAGCTCCTCTTACTTGATTGCTTAAATCTCTTAACATTATAAGTGGAGTTACACTTGTATTAAAGTTATATGTATGTGTTATTTTATTACTTATGATAAATGTATTTAATATCAGTAGCTTCAAACGCATGCTGAAAGGCCATCTTTGGCCAGGTCATAATAAAAGGTCTATAGAAGTGAAATAACCTTCACTATCTATCTGAGTAAAACTAAAATCCCATATAAACCTGATAGCCCATGAGAGAAAATCCTGGCACTAGACCAAAGGACGATCATAAGAAAACCTATAGACAGAATTTGAATACTACATCAAGGTAATAAAAGACAGGATATATTATTGTTATTAGTATGTTATTCTTTGTAGATACAAGTTTCTTGACACTCAATCACATTGAAGTGCGTGTGGAATGCAAGACTTTCTATCTGGATCCTCCAGCTGCATTTACAGAGAGAAAGGATCCCAAATCTATTTGGCGTTGTGCTAATTGTAATGAACTATTTGACTCCAAATATAAACACTAATATTGAAACATATGGTATCTCCAACATCAATGTAATAAAATAAAATAGCTGCTTGGACGACAACTCACGGGGAACCTTGGCTTACCGCCCGGCCGCTGCGTCCCCCATTTTGGTCCATTACTGACATCATGGATGGGTTGCAATATTGGAGGGTGACACACGGTCAGCGCCTCGAGCCCCCCCTCCCCAACCCGGCTGGTTAATGCGCTACTCATGACCTGGAGTCGCTACTTCTACATTAGTAGCTCCTCAATTGGCCCCCCAGGGACCTAACGAGGCTGAGTGCACACCTAGCCAGGTCTCCCAATGGGGGAAAAATCCCCACGCCGGTACTGAGCATTCCGATACTGTCAATGCTAAAATAGAACACATTACCATCTCTATTTTTCTATCCATACCGCAATACACAAGCATCCTACACCTTCCTACAGCCAAAAAAATGGAGCATAGTACAAGGATAATAGTGACGTGTAGTCTAGAGGAAATTCAATGCACAATGACATGAAGCAACCAAATCAGCTAAAACAGGTGCATGCCTCTTAGCACATGCGCAATATAAAGAAGATTCCAACACCGAACCAAGCTCATTAAATACTATAACACAGTTAAGACAGATATTCCAATTCGTTTATAATAGCATTTAGTTAGCAATGGATGCAGACTTCCCAATACAGTGAATTACATATCCGAAAGCATACAGGCAACTAGTGTTGATTACAATTCTGTAGGCAGTTTTAAATTTAAGCTATAGGACTGCATTGCCCTTGGTATGTTAAATACTTTGTTCAGCTCCTCTTACTTGATTGCTTAATTCTCTTAACATTATAAGTGGAGTTACACTTGTATTAAAGTTATATGTATGTGTTATTTTATTACTTATGATAAATGTACTTAATATCAGTAGCTTCAAACGCATGCTGAAAGGCCATCTTTGGCTAGGTCATAATAAAAGGTCTATAGAAGTGAAATAACCTTCACTATCTATCTGAGTAAAACTAAAATCCCATATAAACCAGATAGGCCATGAGAGAAAATCCAGGCACTAGACCAAAGGACGATCATAAGAAAACCTATAGACAGAATTTGAATACTACATCAATGTAATAAAAGACAGGATATATTATTGTTATTAGTATGTTATTCTTTGTAGATACAAGTTTCTTGACACTCAATCACATTGAAGTGCGTGTGGAATGCAAGACTTTGTATGTGGATCCTCCAGCTGCATTTACAGAGAGAAAGGATCCCAAATCAATTTGGCGTTGTGCTAATTGTACTGAAGGTACTAGACGAGGTTACCACAAGCAACAGCATAACTATTGAGCAAAGCCCTATTTAACTCCAAATATAAACACTAATATTGAAACATATGGCATCTCCAACATCAATGTAATAAAATAAAATAGTTGCATGGACGACAACTCATGGGGAACCTTGGCTTACCGCCCGGCCGCTGCGTCCCCCATTTTGGTCCATTACTGACATCATGGATGGGGTGCAATATTGGAGGTTGACACATAGTGAGCGCCTCGAGCCCCCCCCCCAACCCAGCTGGTTAATGTGCTACTCATGACCTGGAGTCACTACTTCTACATTAGTAGCTCCTCAATTGGCCCCCCAGGGACCTAACAAGGCTGAGAGCACACTGGGCCAGGTCTCCCAATGGGGGAAAAATCCCCACGCCGGTATTGAGCATTCCGATACTGTCAATGATAAGATAGAACACATTACCATCTCTGTTTTTCTATCAATACCGCAATACACTAGCATCCTATACCTTCCTACAGCTAAAAAAATGGAGCATAGTACAAGGATAAAAGTGACGTGTAGTCTAGAGGAAATACAATGACATGAAGCAACCAGATCAGCTAAAACAGGTGCATGCCTCTTAGCACATTCTCAATATAAAGAAGATTCCAACAACGAGCCAAGCTCAATAAATGCTATAACACAGTTAAGACAGATATTCCAATTCGTTTATCATAGCATTTAGTTAGCAAAGGATGCAGGCTTCCCAATACAATGAATTACATATCCGAAAGCATACAGGCAACTAGTGTTGATTACAATTCTGTAGGCAGTTTTAAATTTAAACTATAGGACTGCATTGCCCTTGGTATGTTAAATACATTGTTCAGCTCCTCTTAGTTGATTGCTTAATTCTCTTAATGTTAAAAGTGGAGTTACACTTGTATTAAAGTTATATGTATGTATTATTTTATTACTTATGATAAATGTATTTAATATCAGTAGCTTCAAACTCATGCTGAAAGGCCATCTTTGGAAGGTCATAAAAAAGGTCTATAGAAGTGAAATAACCTTCACTATCTATCTGAATAAAACTAAAATCCTATATAAACCAGATATCCCATGAGAGAAAATCCA
Source organism: Hymenopus coronatus (assembly GCA_030762935.1). Classification (NCBI taxonomy): domain Eukaryota; kingdom Metazoa; phylum Arthropoda; class Insecta; order Mantodea; family Hymenopodidae; genus Hymenopus; species Hymenopus coronatus. The sequence goes on along the minus strand of CM060900.1, from coordinate 99,025,612 downwards.
GGCACTAGACCAAAGGACGATCATAAGAAAACCTATAGACAGAATTAGAATACTACATCAAGGTAATAAAAGACAGGATATATTATTGTTATTAGTATGTTATTCTTTGTAAAAACAAGTTTCTTGACACTCAATCACATTGAAGTGCGTGTGGAATGCAAGACTTTGTATCTGGATCCTCCAGCTGCATTTACAGAGAGAAAGGATTCCAAATCAATTTGGCGTTGTGCTAATTGTACTGAAGGTACTAGACGAGGTTACCACAAACAACAGCATAACTATTGAGCAAAGCCCTATTTAACTCCAAATATAAACACTAATATTGAAACATATGGCATCTCCAACATCAATGTAATAAAATAAAATAGCTGCATGGACGACAACTCACGGGGAACCTTGGCTTACCGCCGGCCGCTGCGTCCCCCATTTTGGTCCATTACTGACATCATGGATGGGTTGAAATATTGGAGGGTGACACACGGTGGGCGCCTCGAGCCCCCCCCCGTCCCCAACCCGGCTGGTTAATGCGCTACTCATGACCTGGAGTCGCTACTTCTACATTAGTAGCTCCTCAATTGGCCGCCCAGAGACCTAACGAGGCTGAGTGCACACCTAGCCAGGTCTCCCAATGGGGGAAAAATCCCCACGCCGGTACTGAGCATTCCGATACTGTCAATGCTAAAATAGAACACATTACCATCTCTATTTTTCTATCCATACCGCAATACACAAGCATCCTACACCTTCCTACAGCCAAAAAAATGGAGCATAGTACAAGGATAATAGTGACGTGTAGTCTAGAGGAAATTCAATGCACAATGACATGAAGCAACCAAATCAGCTAAAACAGGTGCATGCCTCTTAGCACATGCGCAATATAAAGAAGATTCCAACACCGAACCTAGCTCATTAAATACTATAACACAGTTAAGACAGATATCCCAATTCGTTTATCATAGCATTTAGTTAGCAATGGATGCAGACTTCCCAATACAGTGAATTACATATCCGAAAGCATACAGGCAACTAGTGTTGATTACAATTCTGTAGGCAGTTTTAAATTTAAGCTATAGGACTGCATTGCCCTTGGTATGTTAAATACTTTGTTCAGCTCCTCTTACTTGATTGCTTAAATCTCTTAACATTATAAGTGGAGTTACACTTGTATTAAAGTTATATGTATGTGTTATTTTATTACTTATGATAAATGTATTTAATATCAGTAGCTTCAAACGCATGCTGAAAGGCCATCTTTGGCCAGGTCATAATAAAAGGTCTATAGAAGTGAAATAACCTTCACTATCTATCTGAGTAAAACTAAAATCCCATATAAACCTGATAGCCCATGAGAGAAAATCCTGGCACTAGACCAAAGGACGATCATAAGAAAACCTATAGACAGAATTTGAATACTACATCAAGGTAATAAAAGACAGGATATATTATTGTTATTAGTATGTTATTCTTTGTAGATACAAGTTTCTTGACACTCAATCACATTGAAGTGCGTGTGGAATGCAAGACTTTCTATCTGGATCCTCCAGCTGCATTTACAGAGAGAAAGGATCCCAAATCTATTTGGCGTTGTGCTAATTGTAATGAACTATTTGACTCCAAATATAAACACTAATATTGAAACATATGGTATCTCCAACATCAATGTAATAAAATAAAATAGCTGCTTGGACGACAACTCACGGGGAACCTTGGCTTACCGCCCGGCCGCTGCGTCCCCCATTTTGGTCCATTACTGACATCATGGATGGGTTGCAATATTGGAGGGTGACACACGGTCAGCGCCTCGAGCCCCCCCTCCCCAACCCGGCTGGTTAATGCGCTACTCATGACCTGGAGTCGCTACTTCTACATTAGTAGCTCCTCAATTGGCCCCCCAGGGACCTAACGAGGCTGAGTGCACACCTAGCCAGGTCTCCCAATGGGGGAAAAATCCCCACGCCGGTACTGAGCATTCCGATACTGTCAATGCTAAAATAGAACACATTACCATCTCTATTTTTCTATCCATACCGCAATACACAAGCATCCTACACCTTCCTACAGCCAAAAAAATGGAGCATAGTACAAGGATAATAGTGACGTGTAGTCTAGAGGAAATTCAATGCACAATGACATGAAGCAACCAAATCAGCTAAAACAGGTGCATGCCTCTTAGCACATGCGCAATATAAAGAAGATTCCAACACCGAACCAAGCTCATTAAATACTATAACACAGTTAAGACAGATATTCCAATTCGTTTATAATAGCATTTAGTTAGCAATGGATGCAGACTTCCCAATACAGTGAATTACATATCCGAAAGCATACAGGCAACTAGTGTTGATTACAATTCTGTAGGCAGTTTTAAATTTAAGCTATAGGACTGCATTGCCCTTGGTATGTTAAATACTTTGTTCAGCTCCTCTTACTTGATTGCTTAATTCTCTTAACATTATAAGTGGAGTTACACTTGTATTAAAGTTATATGTATGTGTTATTTTATTACTTATGATAAATGTACTTAATATCAGTAGCTTCAAACGCATGCTGAAAGGCCATCTTTGGCTAGGTCATAATAAAAGGTCTATAGAAGTGAAATAACCTTCACTATCTATCTGAGTAAAACTAAAATCCCATATAAACCAGATAGGCCATGAGAGAAAATCCAGGCACTAGACCAAAGGACGATCATAAGAAAACCTATAGACAGAATTTGAATACTACATCAATGTAATAAAAGACAGGATATATTATTGTTATTAGTATGTTATTCTTTGTAGATACAAGTTTCTTGACACTCAATCACATTGAAGTGCGTGTGGAATGCAAGACTTTGTATGTGGATCCTCCAGCTGCATTTACAGAGAGAAAGGATCCCAAATCAATTTGGCGTTGTGCTAATTGTACTGAAGGTACTAGACGAGGTTACCACAAGCAACAGCATAACTATTGAGCAAAGCCCTATTTAACTCCAAATATAAACACTAATATTGAAACATATGGCATCTCCAACATCAATGTAATAAAATAAAATAATTGCATGGACGACAACTCATGGGGAACCTTGGCTTACCGCCCGGCCGCTGCGTCCCCCATTTTGGTCCATTACTGACATCATGGATGGGGTGCAATATTGGAGGTTGACACATAGTGAGCGCCTCGAGCCCCCCCCCCAACCCAGCTGGTTAATGTGCTACTCATGACCTGGAGTCACTACTTCTACATTAGTAGCTCCTCAATTGGCCCCCCAGGGACCTAACAAGGCTGAGAGCACACTGGGCCAGGTCTCCCAATGGGGGAAAAATCCCCACGCCGGTATTGAGCATTCCGATACTGTCAATGATAAGATAGAACACATTACCATCTCTGTTTTTCTATCAATACCGCAATACACTAGCATCCTATACCTTCCTACAGCTAAAAAAATGGAGCATAGTACAAGGATAAAAGTGACGTGTAGTCTAGAGGAAATACAATGACATGAAGCAACCAGATCAGCTAAAACAGGTGCATGCCTCTTAGCACATTCTCAATATAAAGAAGATTCCAACAACGAGCCAAGCTCAATAAATGCTATAACACAGTTAAGACAGATATTCCAATTCGTTTATCATAGCATTTAGTTAGCAAAGGATGCAGGCTTCCCAATACAATGAATTACATATCCGAAAGCATACAGGCAACTAGTGTTGATTACAATTCTGTAGGCAGTTTTAAATTTAAACTATAGGACTGCATTGCCCTTGGTATGTTAAATACATTGTTCAGCTCCTCTTAGTTGATTGCTTAATTCTCTTAATGTTAAAAGTGGAGTTACACTTGTATTAAAGTTATATGTATGTATTATTTTATTACTTATGATAAATGTATTTAATATCAGTAGCTTCAAACTCATGCTGAAAGGCCATCTTTGGAAGGTCATAAAAAAGGTCTATAGAAGTGAAATAACCTTCACTATCTATCTGAATAAAACTAAAATCCTATATAAACCAGATATCCCATGAGAGAAAATCCAGGCACTAGACCAAAGGACGATCATAAGAAAACCTATAGACAGAATTAGAATACTACATCAAGGTAATAAAAGACAGGATATATTATTGTTATTAGTATGTTATTCTTTGTAAAAACAAGTTTCTTGACACTCAATCACATTGAAGTGCGTGTGGAATGCAAGACTTTGTATCTGGATCCTCCAGCTGCATTTACAGAGAGAAAGGATTCCAAATCAATTTGGCGTTGTGCTAATTGTACTGAAGGTACTAGACGAGGTTACCACAAACAACAGCATAACTATTGAGCAAAGCCCTATTTAACTCCAAATATAAACACTAATATTGAAACATATGGCATCTCCAACATCAATGTAATAAAATAAAATAGCTGCATGGACGACAACTCATGGGGAACCTTGGCTTACCGCCCGGCCGCTGCGTCCCCCATTTTGGTCCATTACTGACATCATGGATGGGTTGCAATATTGGAGGGTGACACACGGTCAGCGCCTCGAGCCCCCCCCCACCCGGCTGGTTAATGCGCTACTCATGACCTGGAGTCGCTACTTCTACATTAGTAGCTCCTCAATTGGCCCCCCAGGGACCTAACGAGGCTGAGTGCACACCTAGCCAGGTCTCCCAATGGGGGAAAAATCCCCACGCCGGTACTGAGCATTCCGATACTGTCAATGCTAAAATAGAACACATTACCATCTCTATTTTTCTATCCATACCGCAATACACAAGCATCCTACACCTTCCTACAGCCAAAAAAATGGAGCATAGTACAAGGATAATAGTGACGTGTAGTCTAGAGGAAATTCAATGCACAATGACATGAAGCAACCAAATCAGCTAAAACAGGTGCATGCCTCTTAGCATATGCGCAATATAAAGAATATTCCAACACCGAACCAAGCTCATTAAATACTATAACACAGTTAAGACAGATATTCCAATTCGTTTATCATAGCATTTAGTTAGCAATGGATGCAGACTTCCCAATACAGTGAATTACATACCCGAAACCATACAGGCAACTAGTGTTGATTACAATTCTGTAGGCAGTTTTAAATTTAAGCTATAGGACTGCATTGCCCTTGGTATGTTAAATACTTTGTTCAGCTCCTCTTACTTGATTGCTTAAATCTCTTAACATTATAAGTGGAGTTACACTTGTATTAAAGTTATATGTATGTGTTATTTTATTACTTATGATAAATGTATTTAATATCAGTAGCTTCAAACGCATGCTGAAAGGCCATCTTTGGCCAGGTCATAATAAAAGGTCTATAGAAGTGAAATAACCTTCACTATCTATCTGAGTAAAACTAAAATCCCATATAAACCTGATAGCCCATGAGAGAAAATCCAGGCACTAGACCAAAGGACGATCATAAGAACACCTATAGACAGAATTTGAATACTACATCAAGGTAATAAAAGACAGGATATATTATTGTTATTAGTATGTTATTCTTTGTAGATACAAGTTTCCTGACACTCAATCACATTGAAGTGCGTGTGGAATGCAAGACTTTGTATCTGGATCCTCCAGCTGCATTTACAGAGAGAAAGGATCCCAAATCAATTTGGCATTGTGCTAATTGTAATGAACTATTTGACTCCAAATATAAACACTAATATTGAAACATATGGCATCTCCAACATCAATGTAATAAAATAAAATAGTTGCATGGACGACAACTCACGGGGAACCTTGGCTTACCGCCCGGCCTACGCGTCCCCCATTTTGGTCCATTACTGACATCATGGATGGGGTGCAATATTGGAGGTTGACACATAGTGAGCGCCTCGAGCCCCCCCCCCCCCAAACCAGCTGGTTAATGTGCTACTCATGACCTGGAGTCACTACTTCTACATTAGTAGCTCCTCAATTGGCCCCCCAGGGACCTAACAAGGCTGAGAGCACACCGGGCCAGGTCTCCCAATGGGGGAAAAATCCCCACGCCGGTATTGAGCATTCCGATACTGTCAATGATAAGATAGAACACATTACCATCTCTGTTTTTCTATCCATACCACAATACACTAGCATCCTATACCTTCCTACAGCTAAAAAAATGGAGCATAGTACAAGGATAAAAGTGACGTGTAGTCTAGAGGAAATACAATGCACAATGACATGAAGCAACCAGATCAGCTAAAACAGGTGCATGCCTCTTAGCACATTCTCAATATAAAGAAGATTCCAACAACGAGCCAAGCTCAATAAATGCTATAACACAGTTAAGACAGATATTCCAATTCGTTTATCATAGCATTTAGTTAGCAAAGGATGCAGACTTCCCAATACAATGAATTACATATCCGAAAGCATACAGGCAACTAGTGTTGATTACAATTCTGTAGGCAGTTTTAAATTTAAACTATAGGACTGCATTGCCCTTGGTATGTTAAATACATTGTTCAGCTCCTCTTAGTTGATTGCTTAATTCTCTTAATGTTAAAAGTGGAGTTACACTTGTATTAAAGTTATATGTATGTATTATTTTATTACTTATGATAAATGTATTTAATATCAGTAGCTTCAAACTCATGCTGAAAGGCCATCTTTGGAAGGTCATAAAAAAGGTCTATAGAAGTGAAATAACCTTCACTATCTATCTGAATAAAACTAAAATCCTATATAAACCAGATATCCCATGAGAGAAAATCCAGGCACTACACCAAAGGACGATCATAAGAAAACCTATACACAGAATTAGAATACTACATCAAGGTAATAAAAGACAGGATATATTATTGTTATTAGTATGTTATTCTTTGTAAAAACAAGTTTCTTGACACTCAATCACATTGAAGTGCGTGTGGAATGCAAGACTTTGTATCTGGATCCTCCAGCTGCATTTACAGAGAGAAAGGATCCCAAATCAATTTGGCGTTGTGCTAATTGTACTGAAGGTATTAGACGAGGTTACCACAAGCAACAGCATAACTATTGAGCAAAGCCCTATTTAACTCCAAATATAAACACTAATATTGAAACATATGGCATCTCCAACATCAATGTAATAAAATAAAATAGCTGCATGGACGACAACTCACGGGGAACCTTGGCTTACCGCCCGGCCGCTGCGTCCCCCATTTTGGTCCATTACTGACATCATGGATGGGTTGAAATATTGGAGGGTGACACACGGTGGGCGCCTCGAGGACCCCCCCCCCTCCCCAACCCGGCTGGTTAATGCGCTACTCATGACCTGGAGTCGCTACTTCTACATTAGTAGCTCCTCAATTGGCCCTCCAGAGACCTAACGAGGCTGAGTGCACACCTAGCCAGGTCTCCCAATGGGGGAAAAATCCCCACGCCGGTACTGAGCATTCCGATACTGTCAATGCTAAAATAGAACACATTACCATCTCTATTTTTCTATCCATACCGCAATACACAAGCATCCTACACCTTCCTACAGCCAAAAAAATAGAGCATAGTACAAGGATAATAGTGACGTGTAGTCTAGAGGAAATTCAATGCACAATGACATGAAGCAACCAAATCAGCTAAAACAGGTGCATTCCTCTTAGTACATGCGCAATATAAAGAAGATTTCAACACCGAACCAAGCTCATTAAATACTATAACACAGTTAAGACAGATATTCCAATTCGTTTACCATAGCATTTAGTTAGCAATGGATGCAGACTTCCCAATAAAGTGAATTACATATCCGATACCATACAGGCAACTAGTGTTGATTACAATTCTGTAGGCAGTTTTAAATTTAAGCTATAGGACTGCATTGCCCTTGGTATGTTAAATACTTTGTTCAGCTCCTCTTACTTGATTGCTTAAATCTCTTAACATTATAAGTGGAGTTACACTTGTATTAAAGTTATATGTATGTGTTATTTTATTACTTATGATAAATGTATTTAATATCAGTAGCTTCAAACGCATGCTGAAAGGCCATCTTTGGCCAGGTCATAATAAAAGGTCTATAGAAGTGAAATAACCTTCACTATCTATCTGAGTAAAACTAAAATCCCATATAAACCTGATAGCCCATGAGAGAAAATCCAGGCACTAGACCAAAGGACGATCATAAGAAAACCTATAGACAGAATTTGAATACTACATCAAGGTAATAAAAGACAGGATATATTATTGTTATTAGTATGTTATTCTTTGTAGATACAAGTTTCTTGACACTCAATCACATTGAAGTGCGTGTGGAATGCAAGACTTTGTATCTGGATCCTCCAGCTGCATTTACAGAGAGAAAGGATCCCAAATCAATTTGGCGTTGTGCTAATTGTAATGAACTATTTGACTCCAAATATAAACACTCATATTGAAACATATGGCATCTCCAACATCAATGTAATAAAATAAAATAGCTGCATGGACGACAACTCACGGGGAACCTTGGCTTACCGCCCGGTCGCTGCGTCCCCCATTTTGGTCCATTACTGACATCATGGATGGGTTGAAATATTGGAGGGTGACACACGGTGAGCGCCTCGAGCCCCCCCCTCTCCAACCCGGCTGGTTAATGCGCTACTCATGACCTGGAATCGCTACTTCTACATTAGTAGCTCCTCAATTGGCCCCCCAGGGACCTAACGAGGCTGAGTGCACACCTAGCCAGGTCTCCCAATGGGGGAAAAATCCCCACGCCGGTACTGAGCATTCCGATACTGTCAATGCTAAAATAGAACACATTACCATCTCTATTTTTCTATCCATACCGCAATACACAAGCATCCTACACCTTCCTACAGCCAAAAAAATGGAGCATAGTACAAGGATAATAGTGACGTGTAGTCTAGAGGAAATTCAATGCACAATGACATGAAGCAACCAAATCAGCTAAAACAGGTGCATGCCTCTTAGCATATGCGCAATATAAAGAATATTCCAACACCGAACCAAGCTCATTAAATACTATAACACAGTTAAGACAGATATTCCAATTCGTTTATCATAGCATTTAGTTAGCAATGGATGCAGACTTCCCAATACAGTGAATTACATATCCGAAACCATACAGGCAACTAGTGTTGATTACAATTCTGTAGGCAGTTTTAAATTTAAGCTATAGGACTGCATTGCCCTTGGTATGTTAAATACTTTGTTCAGCTCCTCTTACTTGATTGCTTAAATCTCTTAACATTATAAGTGGAGTTACACTTGTATTAAAGTTATATGTATGTGTTATTTTATTACTTATGATAAATGTATTTAATATCAGTAGCTTCAAACGCATGCTGAAAGGCCATCTTTGGCCAGGTCATAATAAAAGGTCTATAGAAGTGAAATAACCTTCACTATCTATCTGAGTAAAACTAAAATCCCATATAAACCTGATAGCCCATGAGAGAAAATCCAGGCACTAGACCAAAGGACGATCATAAGAACACCTATAGACAGAATTTGAATACTACATCAAGGTAATAAAAGACAGGATATATTATTGTTATTAGTATGTTATTCTTTGTAGATACAAGTTTCCTGACACTCAATCACATTGAAGTGCGTGTGGAATGCAAGACTTTGTATCTGGATCCTCCAGCTGCATTTACAGAGAGAAAGGATCCCAAATCAATTTGGCATTGTGCTAATTGTAATGAACTATTTGACTCCAAATATAAACACTAATATTGAAACATATGGCATCTCCAATATCAATGTAATAAAATAAAATAGCTGCATGGACGACAACTCACTGGGAACCTTGGCTTACCGCCCGGCCGCTGCGTCCCCCATTTTGGTCCATTACTGACATCATGGATGGGTTGAAATATTGGAGGGTGACCCACGGTCAGCGCCTCGAGCCCCCCCCCCCAACCCGGCTGGTTAATGCGCTACTCATGACCTGGAGTCGCTACTTCTACATTAGTAGCTCCTCAATTGGCGCCCCAGGGACCTAACGAGGCTGAGTGCACACCTAGCCAGGTCTCCCAATGGGGGAAAAATCCCCACGCCGGTACTGAGCATTCCGATACTGTCAATGCTAAAATAGAACACATTACCATCTCTATTTTTCTATCCATACCGCAATACACAAGCATCCTACACCTTCCTACAGCCAAAAAAATGGAGCATAGTACAAGGATAATAGTGACGTGTAGTCTAGAGGAAATTCAATGCACAATGACATGAAGCAACCAAATCAGCTAAAACAGGTGCATGCCTCTTAGCACATGCGCAATGTAAAGAAGATTCCAACACCGAACCAAGCTCATTAAATACTATAACACAGTTAAGACAGATATTCCAATTCGTTTATCATAGCATTTAGTTAGCAATGGATGCAGACTTCCCAATACAGTGAATTACATATCCGAAAGCATACAGGCAACTACTGTTGATTACAATTCTATAGGCAGTTTTAAATTTAAGCTATAGGACTGCATTGCCCTTGGTATGTTAAATACTTTGTTCAGCTCCTCTTACTTGATTGCTTAATTCTCTTAACATTATAAGTGGAGTTACACTTGTATTAAAGTTATATGTATGTGTTATTTTATTACTTATGATAAATGTATTTAATATCAGTAGCTTCAAACGCATGCTGAAAGGCCATCTTTGGCCAGGTCATAATAAAAGGTGTATAGAAGTGAAATAACCTTCACTATCTATCTGAGTAAAACTAAAATCCCATATAAACCAGATAGCCCATGAGAGAAAATCCAGGCAGTAGACCAAAGGACGATCATAAGAAAACCTATACACAGAATTTGAAAACTACATCAATGTAATAAAAGACAGGATATATTATTGTTATTAGTATGTTATTCTTTGTAAATACAAGTTTCTTGACAATCAATCACATTGAAGTGCATGTGGAATGCAAGACTTTGTATCTGGATCCTCCAGCTACATTTACAGAGAGAAAGTTTCCCAAATCAATTTGCGGTTGTGCTAATTGTACTGAAGGTATTAGACGAGGTTACCAAAAGCAACAGCATAACTATTGAGCAAAGCCCTATTTAACTCCAAATATAAACACTAATATTGAAACATATGGCATCTCCAACATCAATGTAATAAAATAAAATAGCTGCATGGACGACAACTCACGGGGAACCTTGGCTTACCGCCCGGCCGCTGCGTCCCCCATTTTGGTCCATTACTGACATCATGGATGGGTTGAAATATTGGAGGGTGACACACGGTGAGCGCCTCGAGCCCCCCCCTCTCCAACCCGGCTGGTTAATGCGCTACTCATGACCTGGAATCGCTACTTCTACATTAGTAGGTCCTCAATTGGCCCCCCAGGGACCTAATGAGGCTGAGAGCAGACCTAGCCAGGTCTCCCAATGGGGGAAAAATCCCCAAGCCGGTACTGAGCATTCCGATACTGTCAATGCTAAAATAGAACACATTACCATCTCTATTTTTCTATCCATACCGCAATACACAAGCATCCTACACCTTCCTACAGTCAAAAAAATGGAGCATAGTACAAGGATAATAGTGACGTGTAGTCTAGAGGAAATTCAATGCACAATGACATGAAGCAACCAAATCAGCTAAAACAGGTGCATTCCTCTTAGCACATGCGCAATATAAAGAAGATTCCAACACCGAACCAAGCTCATTAAATACTATAACACAGTTAAGACAGATATTCCAATTCGTTTACCATAGCATTTAGTTAGCAATGGATGCAGACTTCCCAATACAGTGAATTACATATCCGAAACCATACAGGCAACTAGTGTTGATTACAATTCTGTAGGCAGTTTTAAATTTAAGCTATAGGACTGCATTGCCCTTGGTATGTTAAATACTTTGTTCAGCTCCTCTTACTTGATTGCTTAAATCTCTTAACATTATAAGTGGAGTTACACTTGTATTAAAGTTATATGTATGTGTTATTTTATTACTTATGATAAATGTATTTAATATCAGTAGCTTCAAACGCATGCTGAAAGGCCATCTTTGGCCAGGTCATAATAAAAGGTCTATAGAAGTGAAATAACCTTCACTATCTATCTGAGTAAAACTAAAATCCCATATAAACCTGATAGCCCATGAGAGAAAATCCAGGCACTAGACCAAAGGACGATCATAAGAAAACCTATAGACAGAATTTGAATACTACATCATGGTAATAAAAGACAGGATATATTATTGTTATTAGTATGTTATTCTTTGTAGATACAAGTTTCTTGACACTCAATCACATTGAAGTGCGTGTGGAATGCAAGACTTTGTATCTGGATCCTCCAGCTGCATTTACAGAGAGAAAGGATCCCAAATCAATTTGGCGTTGTGCTAATTGTAATGAACTATTTGACTCCAAATATAAACACTAATATTGAAACATATGGCATCTCCAACATCAATGTAATAATATAAAATAGCTGCATGGACGACAACTCACGGGGAACCTTGGCTTACCGCCCGGCCGCTGCGTCCCCCATTTTGGTCCATTACTGACATCATGGATGGGTTGAAATATTGGAGGGTGACACACGGTCAGCGCCTCGAGCCCCCCCCCCCCAACCCGGCTGGTTAATGCGCTACTCATGACCTGGAGTCGCTACTTCTACATTAGTAGCTCCTCAATTGGCGCCCCAGGGACCTAACGAGGCTGAGTGCACACCTAGCCAGGTCTCCCAATGGGGGAAAAATCCCCACGCCGGTACTGAGCATTCCGATACTGTCAATGCTAAAATAGAACACATTACCATCTCTATTTTTCTATCCATACCGCAATACACAAGCATCCTACACCTTCCTACAGCCAAAAAAATGGAGCATAGTACAAGGATAATAGTGACGTGTAGTCTAGAGGAAATTCAATGCACAATGACATGAAGCAACCAAATCAGCTAAAACAGGTGCATGCCTCTTAGCACATGCGCAATATAAAGAAGATTCCAACACCGAACCAAGCTCATTAAATACTATAACACAGTTAAGACAGATATTCCAATTCGTTTATCATAGCATTTAGTTAGCAATGGATGCAGACTTCCCAATACAGTGAATTACATATCCGAAAGCATACAGGCAACTACTGTTGATTACAATTCTATAGGCAGTTTTAAATTTAAGCTATAGGACTGCATTGCCCTTGGTATGTTAAATACTTTGTTCAGCTCCTCTTACTTGATTGCTTAATTCTCTTAACATTATAAGTGGAGTTACACTTGTATTAAAGTTATATGTATGTGTTATTTTATTACTTATGATAAATGTATTTAATATCAGTAGCTTCAAACGCATGCTGAAAGGCCATCTTTGGCCAGGTCATAATAAAAGGTGTATAGAAGTGAAATAACCTTCACTATCTATCTGAGTAAAACTAAAATCCCATATAAACCAGATAGCCCATGAGAGAAAATCCAGGCAGTAGACCAAAGGACGATCATAAGAAAACCTATACACAGAATTTGAAAACTACATCAATGTAATAAAAGACAGGATATATTATTGTTATTAGTATGTTATTCTTTGTAAATACAAGTTTCTTGACAATCAATCACATTGAAGTGCATGTGGAATGCAAGACTTTGTATCTGGATCCTCCAGCTACATTTACAGAGAGAAAGTTTCCCAAATCAATTTGCGGTTGTGCTAATTGTACTGAAGGTATTAGACGAGGTTACCAAAAGCAACAGCATAACTATTGAGCAAAGCCCTATTTAACTCCAAATATAAACACTAATATTGAAACATATGGCATCTCCAACATCAATGTAATAAAATAAAATAGCTGCATGGACGACAACTCACGGGGAACCTTGGCTTACCGCCCGGCCGCTGCGTCCCCCATTTTGGTCCATTACTGACATCATGGATGGGTTGAAATATTGGAGGGTGACACACGGTGAGCGCCTCGAGCCCCCCCCTCTCCAACCCGGCTGGTTAATGCGCTACTCATGACCTGGAATCGCTACTTCTACATTAGTAGGTCCTCAATTGGCCCCCCAGGGACCTAATGAGGCTGAGAGCAGACCTAGCCAGGTCTCCCAATGGGGGAAAAATCCCCAAGCCGGTACTGAGCATTCCGATACTGTCAATGCTAAAATAGAACACATTACCATCTCTATTTTTCTATCCATACCGCAATACACAAGCATCCTACACCTTCCTACAGTCAAAAAAATGGAGCATAGTACAAGGATAATAGTGACGTGTAGTCTAGAGGAAATTCAATGCACAATGACATGAAGCAACCAAATCAGCTAAAACAGGTGCATTCCTCTTAGCACATGCGCAATATAAAGAAGATTCCAACACCGAACCAAGCTCATTAAATACTATAACACAGTTAAGACAGATATTCCAATTCGTTTACCATAGCATTTAGTTAGCAATGGATGCAGACTTCCCAATACAGTGAATTACATATCCGAAACCATACAGGCAACTAGTGTTGATTACAATTCTGTAGGCAGTTTTAAATTTAAGCTATAGGACTGCATTGCCCTTGGTATGTTAAATACTTTGTTCAGCTCCTCTTACTTGATTGCTTAAATCTCTTAACATTATAAGTGGAGTTACACTTGTATTAAAGTTATATGTATGTGTTATTTTATTACTTATGATAAATGTATTTAATATCAGTAGCTTCAAACGCATGCTGAAAGGCCATCTTTGGCCAGGTCATAATAAAAGGTCTATAGAAGTGAAATAACCTTCACTATCTATCTGAGTAAAACTAAAATCCCATATAAACCTGATAGCCCATGAGAGAAAATCCAGGCACTAGACCAAAGGACGATCATAAGAAAACCTATAGACAGAATTTGAATACTACATCATGGTAATAAAAGACAGGATATATTATTGTTATTAGTATGTTATTCTTTGTAGATACAAGTTTCTTGACACTCAATCACATTGAAGTGCGTGTGGAATGCAAGACTTTGTATCTGGATCCTCCAGCTGCATTTACAGAGAGAAAGGATCCCAAATCAATTTGGCGTTGTGCTAATTGTAATGAACTATTTGACTCCAAATATAAACACTAATATTGAAACATATGGCATCTCCAACATCAATGTAATAATATAAAATAGCTGCATGGACGACAACTCACGGGGAACCTTGGCTTACCGCCCGGCCGCTGCGTCCCCCATTTTGGTCCATTACTGACATCATGGATGGGTTGAAATATTGGAGGGTGACACACGGTCAGCGCCTCGAGCCCCCCCCCCCCCAACCCGGCTGGTTAATGCGCTACTCATGACCTGGAGTCGCTACTTCTACATTAGTAGCTCCTCAATTGGCCCCCCAGGGACCTAACGAGGCTGAGTGCACACCTAGCCAGGTCTCCCAATGGGGGAAAAATCCCCACGCCGGTACTGAGCATTCCGATACTGTCAATGCTAAAATAGAACACATTAGCATCTCTATTTTTCTATCCATACCGCAATACACAAGCATCCTACACCTTCCAACAGCCAAAAAAATGGAGCATAGTACAAGGATAATAGTGACGTGTAGTCTAGAGGAAATTCAATGCACAATGACATGAAGCAACCAAATCAGCTAAAACAGGTGCATGCCTCTTAGCACATGCGCAATATAAAGAAGATTCCAACACCGAACCTAGCTCATTAAATACTATAACACAGTTAAGACAGATATTCCAATTCGTTTATCATAGCATTTAGTTAGCAATGGATGCAGACTTCCCAATACAGTGAATTACATATCCGAAAGCATACAGGCAACTAGTGTTGATTACAATTCTGTAGGCAGTTTTAAATTTAAGCTATAGGACTGCATTGCCCTTGGTATGTTAAATACTTTGTTCAGCTCCTCTTACTTGATTGCTTAAATCTCTTAACATTATAAGTGGAGTTACACTTGTATTAAAGTTATATGTATGTGTTATTTTATTACTTATGATAAATGTATTTAATATCAGTAGCTTCAAACGCATGCTGAAAGGCCATCTTTGGCCAGGTCATAATAAAAGGTCTATAGAAGTGAAATAACCTTCACTATCTATCTGAGTAAAACTAAAATCCCATATAAACCTGATAGCCCATGAGAGAAAATCCTGGCACTAGACCAAAGGACGATCATAAGAAAACCTATAGACAGAATTTGAATACTACATCAAGGTAATAAAAGACAGGATATATTATTGTTATTAGTATGTTATTCTTTGTAGATACAAGTTTCTTGACACTCAATCACATTGAAGTGCGTGTGGAATGCAAGACTTTCTATCTGGATCCTCCAGCTGCATTTACAGAGAGAAAGGATCCCAAATCTATTTGGCGTTGTGCTAATTGTAATGAACTATTTGACTCCAAATATAAACACTAATATTGAAACATATGGTATCTCCAACATCAATGTAATAAAATAAAATAGCTGCTTGGACGACAACTCACGGGGAACCTTGGCTTACCGCCCGGCCGCTGCGTCCCCCATTTTGGTCCATTACTGACATCATGGATGGGTTGCAATATTGGAGGGTGACACACGGTCAGCGCCTCGAGCCCCCCCTCCCCAACCCGGCTGGTTAATGCGCTACTCATGACCTGGAGTCGCTACTTCTACATTAGTAGCTCCTCAATTGGCCCCCCAGGGACCTAACGAGGCTGAGTGCACACCTAGCCAGGTCTCCCAATGGGGGAAAAATCCCCACGCCGGTACTGAGCATTCCGATACTGTCAATGCTAAAATAGAACACATTACCATCTCTATTTTTCTATCCATACCGCAATACACAAGCATCCTACACCTTCCTACAGCCAAAAAAATGGAGCATAGTACAAGGATAATAGTGACGTGTAGTCTAGAGGAAATTCAATGCACAATGACATGAAGCAACCAAATCAGCTAAAACAGGTGCATGCCTCTTAGCACATGCGCAATATAAAGAAGATTCCAACACCGAACCAAGCTCATTAAATACTATAACACAGTTAAGACAGATATTCCAATTCGTTTATAATAGCATTTAGTTAGCAATGGATGCAGACTTCCCAATACAGTGAATTACATATCCGAAAGCATACAGGCAACTAGTGTTGATTACAATTCTGTAGGCAGTTTTAAATTTAAGCTATAGGACTGCATTGCCCTTGGTATGTTAAATACTTTGTTCAGCTCCTCTTACTTGATTGCTTAATTCTCTTAACATTATAAGTGGAGTTACACTTGTATTAAAGTTATATGTATGTGTTATTTTATTACTTATGATAAATGTACTTAATATCAGTAGCTTCAAACGCATGCTGAAAGGCCATCTTTGGCTAGGTCATAATAAAAGGTCTATAGAAGTGAAATAACCTTCACTATCTATCTGAGTAAAACTAAAATCCCATATAAACCAGATAGGCCATGAGAGAAAATCCAGGCACTAGACCAAAGGACGATCATAAGAAAACCTATAGACAGAATTTGAATACTACATCAATGTAATAAAAGACAGGATATATTATTGTTATTAGTATGTTATTCTTTGTAGATACAAGTTTCTTGACACTCAATCACATTGAAGTGCGTGTGGAATGCAAGACTTTGTATGTGGATCCTCCAGCTGCATTTACAGAGAGAAAGGATCCCAAATCAATTTGGCGTTGTGCTAATTGTACTGAAGGTACTAGACGAGGTTACCACAAGCAACAGCATAACTATTGAGCAAAGCCCTATTTAACTCCAAATATAAACACTAATATTGAAACATATGGCATCTCCAACATCAATGTAATAAAATAAAATAGTTGCATGGACGACAACTCATGGGGAACCTTGGCTTACCGCCCGGCCGCTGCGTCCCCCATTTTGGTCCATTACTGACATCATGGATGGGGTGCAATATTGGAGGTTGACACATAGTGAGCGCCTCGAGCCCCCCCCCCAACCCAGCTGGTTAATGTGCTACTCATGACCTGGAGTCACTACTTCTACATTAGTAGCTCCTCAATTGGCCCCCCAGGGACCTAACAAGGCTGAGAGCACACTGGGCCAGGTCTCCCAATGGGGGAAAAATCCCCACGCCGGTATTGAGCATTCCGATACTGTCAATGATAAGATAGAACACATTACCATCTCTGTTTTTCTATCAATACCGCAATACACTAGCATCCTATACCTTCCTACAGCTAAAAAAATGGAGCATAGTACAAGGATAAAAGTGACGTGTAGTCTAGAGGAAATACAATGACATGAAGCAACCAGATCAGCTAAAACAGGTGCATGCCTCTTAGCACATTCTCAATATAAAGAAGATTCCAACAACGAGCCAAGCTCAATAAATGCTATAACACAGTTAAGACAGATATTCCAATTCGTTTATCATAGCATTTAGTTAGCAAAGGATGCAGGCTTCCCAATACAATGAATTACATATCCGAAAGCATACAGGCAACTAGTGTTGATTACAATTCTGTAGGCAGTTTTAAATTTAAACTATAGGACTGCATTGCCCTTGGTATGTTAAATACATTGTTCAGCTCCTCTTAGTTGATTGCTTAATTCTCTTAATGTTAAAAGTGGAGTTACACTTGTATTAAAGTTATATGTATGTATTATTTTATTACTTATGATAAATGTATTTAATATCAGTAGCTTCAAACTCATGCTGAAAGGCCATCTTTGGAAGGTCATAAAAAAGGTCTATAGAAGTGAAATAACCTTCACTATCTATCTGAATAAAACTAAAATCCTATATAAACCAGATATCCCATGAGAGAAAATCCAGGCACTAGACCAAAGGACGATCATAAGAAAACCTATAGACAGAATTAGAATACTACATCAAGGTAATAAAAGACAGGATATATTATTGTTATTAGTATGTTATTCTTTGTAAAAACAAGTTTCTTGACACTCAATCACATTGAAGTGCGTGTGGAATGCAAGACTTTGTATCTGGATCCTCCAGCTGCATTTACAGAGAGAAAGGATTCCAAATCAATTTGGCGTTGTGCTAATTGTACTGAAGGTACTAGACGAGGTTACCACAAACAACAGCATAACTATTGAGCAAAGCCCTATTTAACTCCAAATATAAACACTAATATTGAAACATATGGCATCTCCAACATCAATGTAATAAAATAAAATAGCTGCATGGACGACAACTCACGGGGAACCTTGGCTTACCGCCGGCCGCTGCGTCCCCCATTTTGGTCCATTACTGACATCATGGATGGGTTGAAATATTGGAGGGTGACACACGGTGGGCGCCTCGAGCCCCCCCCCGTCCCCAACCCGGCTGGTTAATGCGCTACTCATGACCTGGAGTCGCTACTTCTACATTAGTAGCTCCTCAATTGGCCGCCCAGAGACCTAACGAGGCTGAGTGCACACCTAGCCAGGTCTCCCAATGGGGGAAAAATCCCCACGCCGGTACTGAGCATTCCGATACTGTCAATGCTAAAATAGAACACATTACCATCTCTATTTTTCTATCCATACCGCAATACACAAGCATCCTACACCTTCCTACAGCCAAAAAAATGGAGCATAGTACAAGGATAATAGTGACGTGTAGTCTAGAGGAAATTCAATGCACAATGACATGAAGCAACCAAATCAGCTAAAACAGGTGCATGCCTCTTAGCACATGCGCAATATAAAGAAGATTCCAACACCGAACCTAGCTCATTAAATACTATAACACAGTTAAGACAGATATCCCAATTCGTTTATCATAGCATTTAGTTAGCAATGGATGCAGACTTGCCAATACAGTGAATTACATATCCGAAAGCATACAGGCAACTAGTGTTGATTACAATTCTGTAGGCAGTTTTAAATTTAAGCTATAGGACTGCATTGCCCTTGGTATGTTAAATACTTTGTTCAGCTCCTCTTACTTGATTGCTTAAATCTCTTAACATTATAAGTGGAGTTACACTTGTATTAAAGTTATATGTATGTGTTATTTTATTACTTATGATAAATGTATTTAATATCAGTAGCTTCAAACGCATGCTGAAAGGCCATCTTTGGCCAGGTCATAATAAAAGGTCTATAGAAGTGAAATAACCTTCACTATCTATCTGAGTAAAACTAAAATCCCATATAAACCTGATAGCCCATGAGAGAAAATCCTGGCACTAGACCAAAGGACGATCATAAGAAAACCTATAGACAGAATTTGAATACTACATCAAGGTAATAAAAGACAGGATATATTATTGTTATTAGTATGTTATTCTTTGTAGATACAAGTTTCTTGACACTCAATCACATTGAAGTGCGTGTGGAATGCAAGACTTTCTATCTGGATCCTCCAGCTGCATTTACAGAGAGAAAGGATCCCAAATCTATTTGGCGTTGTGCTAATTGTAATGAACTATTTGACTCCAAATATAAACACTAATATTGAAACATATGGTATCTCCAACATCAATGTAATAAAATAAAATAGCTGCTTGGACGACAACTCACGGGGAACCTTGGCTTACCGCCCGGCCGCTGCGTCCCCCATTTTGGTCCATTACTGACATCATGGATGGGTTGCAATATTGGAGGGTGACACACGGTCAGCGCCTCGAGCCCCCCCTCCCCAACCCGGCTGGTTAATGCGCTACTCATGACCTGGAGTCGCTACTTCTACATTAGTAGCTCCTCAATTGGCCCCCCAGGGACCTAACGAGGCTGAGTGCACACCTAGCCAGGTCTCCCAATGGGGGAAAAATCCCCACGCCGGTATTGAGCATTCCGATACTGTCAATGCTAAAATAGAACACATTACCATCTCTATTTTTCTATCCATACCGCAATACACAAGCATCCTACACCTTCCTACAGCCAAAAAAATGGAGCATAGTACAAGGATAATAGTGACGTGTAGTCTAGAGGAAATTCAATGCACAATGACATGAAGCAACCAAATCAGCTAAAACAGGTGCATGCCTCTTAGCACATGCGCAATATAAAGAAGATTCCAACACCGAACCAAGCTCATTAAATACTATAACACAGTTAAGACAGATATTCCAATTCGTTTATAATAGCATTTAGTTAGCAATGGATGCAGACTTCCCAATACAGTGAATTACATATCCGAAAGCATACAGGCAACTAGTGTTGATTACAATTCTGTAGGCAGTTTTAAATTTAAGCTATAGGACTGCATTGCCCTTGGTATGTTAAATACTTTGTTCAGCTCCTCTTACTTGATTGCTTAATTCTCTTAACATTATAAGTGGAGTTACACTTGTATTAAAGTTATATGTATGTGTTATTTTATTACTTATGATAAATGTACTTAATATCAGTAGCTTCAAACGCATGCTGAAAGGCCATCTTTGGCTAGGTCATAATAAAAGGTCTATAGAAGTGAAATAACCTTCACTATCTATCTGAGTAAAACTAAAATCCCATATAAACCAGATAGGCCATGAGAGAAAATCCAGGCACTAGACCAAAGGACGATCATAAGAAAACCTATAGACAGAATTTGAATACTACATCAATGTAATAAAAGACAGGATATATTATTGTTATTAGTATGTTATTCTTTGTAGATACAAGTTTCTTGACACTCAATCACATTGAAGTGCGTGTGGAATGCAAGACTTTGTATGTGGATCCTCCAGCTGCATTTACAGAGAGAAAGGATCCCAAATCAATTTGGCGTTGTGCTAATTGTACTGAAGGTACTAGACGAGGTTACCACAAGCAACAGCATAACTATTGAGCAAAGCCCTATTTAACTCCAAATATAAACACTAATATTGAAACATATGGCATCTCCAACATCAATGTAATAAAATAAAATAATTGCATGGACGACAACTCATGGGGAACCTTGGCTTACCGCCCGGCCGCTGCGTCCCCCATTTTGGTCCATTACTGACATCATGGATGGGGTGCAATATTGGAGGTTGACACATAGTGAGCGCCTCGAGCCCCCCCCCCCCAACCCAGCTGGTTAATGTGCTACTCATGACCTGGAGTCACTACTTCTACATTAGTAGCTCCTCAATTGGCCCCCCAGGGACCTAACAAGGCTGAGAGCACACTGGGCCAGGTCTCCCAATGGGGGAAAAATCCCCACGCCGGTATTGAGCATTCCGATACTGTCAATGATAAGATAGAACACATTACCATCTCTGTTTTTCTATCAATACCGCAATACACTAGCATCCTATACCTTCCTACAGCTAAAAAAATGGAGCATAGTACAAGGATAAAAGTGACGTGTAGTCTAGAGGAAATACAATGACATGAAGCAACCAGATCAGCTAAAACAGGTGCATGCCTCTTAGCACATTCTCAATATAAAGAAGATTCCAACAACGAGCCAAGCTCAATAAATGCTATAACACAGTTAAGACAGATATTCCAATTCGTTTATCATAGCATTTAGTTAGCAAAGGATGCAGGCTTCCCAATACAATGAATTACATATCCGAAAGCATACAGGCAACTAGTGTTGATTACAATTCTGTAGGCAGTTTTAAATTTAAACTATAGGACTGCATTGCCCTTGGTATGTTAAATACATTGTTCAGCTCCTCTTAGTTGATTGCTTAATTCTCTTAATGTTAAAAGTGGAGTTACACTTGTATTAAAGTTATATGTATGTATTATTTTATTACTTATGATAAATGTATTTAATATCAGTAGCTTCAAACTCATGCTGAAAGGCCATCTTTGGAAGGTCATAAAAAAGGTCTATAGAAGTGAAATAACCTTCACTATCTATCTGAATAAAACTAAAATCCTATATAAACCAGATATCCCATGAGAGAAAATCCAGGCACTAGACCAAAGGACGATCATAAGAAAACCTATAGACAGAATTAGAATACTACATCAAGGTAATAAAAGACAGGATATATTATTGTTATTAGTATGTTATTCTTTGTAAAAACAAGTTTCTTGACACTCAATCACATTGAAGTGCGTGTGGAATGCAAGACTTTGTATCTGGATCCTCCAGCTGCATTTACAGAGAGAAAGGATTCCAAATCAATTTGGCGTTGTGCTAATTGTACTGAAGGTACTAGACGAGGTTACCACAAACAACAGCATAACTATTGAGCAAAGCCCTATTTAACTCCAAATATAAACACTAATATTGAAACATATGGCATCTCCAACATCAATGTAATAAAATAAAATAGCTGCATGGACGACAACTCATGGGGAACCTTGGCTTACCGCCCGGCCGCTGCGTCCCCCATTTTGGTCCATTACTGACATCATGGATGGGTTGCAATATTGGAGGGTGACACACGGTCAGCGCCTCGAGCCCCCCCCCACCCGGCTGGTTAATGCGCTACTCATGACCTGGAGTCGCTACTTCTACATTAGTAGCTCCTCAATTGGCCCCCCAGGGACCTAACGAGGCTGAGTGCACACCTAGCCAGGTCTCCCAATGGGGGAAAAATCCCCACGCCGGTACTGAGCATTCCGATACTGTCAATGCTAAAATAGAACACATTACCATCTCTATTTTTCTATCCATACCGCAATACACAAGCATCCTACACCTTCCTACAGCCAAAAAAATGGAGCATAGTACAAGGATAATAGTGACGTGTAGTCTAGAGGAAATTCAATGCACAATGACATGAAGCAACCAAATCAGCTAAAACAGGTGCATGCCTCTTAGCATATGCGCAATATAAAGAATATTCCAACACCGAACCAAGCTCATTAAATACTATAACACAGTTAAGACAGATATTCCAATTCGTTTATCATAGCATTTAGTTAGCAATGGATGCAGACTTCCCAATACAGTGAATTACATACCCGAAACCATACAGGCAACTAGTGTTGATTACAATTCTGTAGGCAGTTTTAAATTTAAGCTATAGGACTGCATTGCCCTTGGTATGTTAAATACTTTGTTCAGCTCCTCTTACTTGATTGCTTAAATCTCTTAACATTATAAGTGGAGTTACACTTGTATTAAAGTTATATGTATGTGTTATTTTATTACTTATGATAAATGTATTTAATATCAGTAGCTTCAAACGCATGCTGAAAGGCCATCTTTGGCCAGGTCATAATAAAAGGTCTATAGAAGTGAAATAACCTTCACTATCTATCTGAGTAAAACTAAAATCCCATATAAACCTGATAGCCCATGAGAGAAAATCCAGGCACTAGACCAAAGGACGATCATAAGAACACCTATAGACAGAATTTGAATACTACATCAAGGTAATAAAAGACAGGATATATTATTGTTATTAGTATGTTATTCTTTGTAGATACAAGTTTCCTGACACTCAATCACATTGAAGTGCGTGTGGAATGCAAGACTTTGTATCTGGATCCTCCAGCTGCATTTACAGAGAGAAAGGATCCCAAATCAATTTGGCATTGTGCTAATTGTAATGAACTATTTGACTCCAAATATAAACACTAATATTGAAACATATGGCATCTCCAACATCAATGTAATAAAATAAAATAGTTGCATGGACGACAACTCACGGGGAACCTTGGCTTACCGCCCGGCCTACGCGTCCCCCATTTTGGTCCATTACTGACATCATGGATGGGGTGCAATATTGGAGGTTGACACATAGTGAGCGCCTCGAGCCCCCCCCCCCCAAACCAGCTGGTTAATGTGCTACTCATGACCTGGAGTCACTACTTCTACATTAGTAGCTCCTCAATTGGCCCCCCAGGGACCTAACAAGGCTGAGAGCACACCGGGCCAGGTCTCCCAATGGGGGAAAAATCCCCACGCCGGTATTGAGCATTCCGATACTGTCAATGATAAGATAGAACACATTACCATCTCTGTTTTTCTATCCATACCACAATACACTAGCATCCTATACCTTCCTACAGCTAAAAAAATGGAGCATAGTACAAGGATAAAAGTGACGTGTAGTCTAGAGGAAATACAATGCACAATGACATGAAGCAACCAGATCAGCTAAAACAGGTGCATGCCTCTTAGCACATTCTCAATATAAAGAAGATTCCAACAACGAGCCAAGCTCAATAAATGCTATAACACAGTTAAGACAGATATTCCAATTCGTTTATCATAGCATTTAGTTAGCAAAGGATGCAGACTTCCCAATACAATGAATTACATATCCGAAAGCATACAGGCAACTAGTGTTGATTACAATTCTGTAGGCAGTTTTAAATTTAAACTATAGGACTGCATTGCCCTTGGTATGTTAAATACATTGTTCAGCTCCTCTTAGTTGATTGCTTAATTCTCTTAATGTTAAAAGTGGAGTTACACTTGTATTAAAGTTATATGTATGTATTATTTTATTACTTATGATAAATGTATTTAATATCAGTAGCTTCAAACTCATGCTGAAAGGCCATCTTTGGAAGGTCATAAAAAAGGTCTATAGAAGTGAAATAACCTTCACTATCTATCTGAATAAAACTAAAATCCTATATAAACCAGATATCCCATGAGAGAAAATCCAGGCACTACACCAAAGGACGATCATAAGAAAACCTATACACAGAATTAGAATACTACATCAAGGTAATAAAAGACAGGATATATTATTGTTATTAGTATGTTATTCTTTGTAAAAACAAGTTTCTTGACACTCAATCACATTGAAGTGCGTGTGGAATGCAAGACTTTGTATCTGGATCCTCCAGCTGCATTTACAGAGAGAAAGGATCCCAAATCAATTTGGCGTTGTGCTAATTGTACTGAAGGTATTAGACGAGGTTACCACAAGCAACAGCATAACTATTGAGCAAAGCCCTATTTAACTCCAAATATAAACACTAATATTGAAACATATGGCATCTCCAACATCAATGTAATAAAATAAAATAGCTGCATGGACGACAACTCACGGGGAACCTTGGCTTACCGCCCGGCTGCTGCGTCCCCCATTTTGGTCCATTACTGACATCATGGATGGGTTGAAATATTGGAGGGTGACACACGGTGGGCGCCTCGAGGACCCCCCCCCCTCCCCAACCCGGCTGGTTAATGCGCTACTCATGACCTGGAGTCGCTACTTCTACATTAGTAGCTCCTCAATTGGCCCTCCAGAGACCTAACGAGGCTGAGTGCACACCTAGCCAGGTCTCCCAATGGGGGAAAAATCCCCACGCCGGTACTGAGCATTCCGATACTGTCAATGCTAAAATAGAACACATTACCATCTCTATTTTTCTATCCATACCGCAATACACAAGCATCCTACACCTTCCTACAGCCAAAAAAATAGAGCATAGTACAAGGATAATAGTGACGTGTAGTCTAGAGGAAATTCAATGCACAATGACATGAAGCAACCAAATCAGCTAAAACAGGTGCATTCCTCTTAGTACATGCGCAATATAAAGAAGATTTCAACACCGAACCAAGCTCATTAAATACTATAACACAGTTAAGACAGATATTCCAATTCGTTTACCATAGCATTTAGTTAGCAATGGATGCAGACTTCCCAATAAAGTGAATTACATATCCGATACCATACAGGCAACTAGTGTTGATTACAATTCTGTAGGCAGTTTTAAATTTAAGCTATAGGACTGCATTGCCCTTGGTATGTTAAATACTTTGTTCAGCTCCTCTTACTTGATTGCTTAAATCTCTTAACATTATAAGTGGAGTTACACTTGTATTAAAGTTATATGTATGTGTTATTTTATTACTTATGATAAATGTATTTAATATCAGTAGCTTCAAACGCATGCTGAAAGGCCATCTTTGGCCAGGTCATAATAAAAGGTCTATAGAAGTGAAATAACCTTCACTATCTATCTGAGTAAAACTAAAATCCCATATAAACCTGATAGCCCATGAGAGAAAATCCAGGCACTAGACCAAAGGACGATCATAAGAAAACCTATAGACAGAATTTGAATACTACATCAAGGTAATAAAAGACAGGATATATTATTGTTATTAGTATGTTATTCTTTGTAGATACAAGTTTCTTGACACTCAATCACATTGAAGTGCGTGTGGAATGCAAGACTTTGTATCTGGATCCTCCAGCTGCATTTACAGAGAGAAAGGATCCCAAATCAATTTGGCGTTGTGCTAATTGTAATGAACTATTTGACTCCAAATATAAACACTCATATTGAAACATATGGCATCTCCAACATCAATGTAATAAAATAAAATAGCTGCATGGACGACAACTCACGGGGAACCTTGGCTTACCGCCCGGCCGCTGCGTCCCCCATTTTGGTCCATTACTGACATCATGGATGGGTTGAAATATTGGAGGGTGACACACGGTGAGCGCCTCGAGCCCCCCCCTCTCCAACCCGGCTGGTTAATGCGCTACTCATGACCTGGAATCGCTACTTCTACATTAGTAGCTCCTCAATTGGCCCCCCAGGGACCTAACGAGGCTGAGTGCACACCTAGCCAGGTCTCCCAATGGGGGAAAAATCCCCACGCCGGTACTGAGCATTCCGATACTGTCAATGCTAAAATAGAACACATTACCATCTCTATTTTTCTATCCATACCGCAATACACAAGCATCCTACACCTTCCTACAGCCAAAAAAATGGAGCATAGTACAAGGATAATAGTGACGTGTAGTCTAGAGGAAATTCAATGCACAATGACATGAAGCAACCAAATCAGCTAAAACAGGTGCATGCCTCTTAGCATATGCGCAATATAAAGAATATTCCAACACCGAACCAAGCTCATTAAATACTATAACACAGTTAAGACAGATATTCCAATTCGTTTATCATAGCATTTAGTTAGCAATGGATGCAGACTTCCCAATACAGTGAATTACATATCCGAAACCATACAGGCAACTAGTGTTGATTACAATTCTGTAGGCAGTTTTAAATTTAAGCTATAGGACTGCATTGCCCTTGGTATGTTAAATACTTTGTTCAGCTCCTCTTACTTGATTGCTTAAATCTCTTAACATTATAAGTGGAGTTACACTTGTATTAAAGTTATATGTATGTGTTATTTTATTACTTATGATAAATGTATTTAATATCAGTAGCTTCAAACGCATGCTGAAAGGCCATCTTTGGCCAGGTCATAATAAAAGGTCTATAGAAGTGAAATAACCTTCACTATCTATCTGAGTAAAACTAAAATCCCATATAAACCTGATAGCCCATGAGAGAAAATCCAGGCACTAGACCAAAGGACGATCATAAGAAAACCTATAGACAGAATTTGAATACTACATCAAGGTAATAAAAGACAGGATATATTATTGTTATTAGTATGTTATTCTTTGTAGATACAAGTTTCTTGACACTCAATCACATTGAAGTGCGTGTGGAATGCAAGACTTTGTATCTGGATCCTCCAGCTGCATTTACAGAGAGAAAGGATCCCAAATCAATTTGGCGTTGTGCTAATTGTAATGAACTATTTGACTCCAAATATAAACACTCATATTGAAACATATGGCATCTCCAACATCAATGTAATAAAATAAAATAGCTGCATGGACGACAACTCACGGGGAACCTTGGCTTACCGCCCGGCCGCTGCGTCCCCCATTTTGGTCCATTACTGACATCATGGATGGGTTGAAATATTGGAGGGTGACACACGGTGAGCGCCTCGAGCCCCCCCCTCTCCAACCCGGCTGGTTAATGCGCTACTCATGACCTGGAATCGCTACTTCTACATTAGTAGCTCCTCAATTGGCCCCCCAGGGACCTAACGAGGCTGAGTGCACACCTAGCCAGGTCTCCCAATGGGGGAAAAATCCCCACGCCGGTACTGAGCATTCCGATACTGTCAATGCTAAAATAGAACACATTACCATCTCTATTTTTCTATCCATACCGCAATACACAAGCATCCTACACCTTCCTACAGCCAAAAAAATGGAGCATAGTACAAGGATAATAGTGACGTGTAGTCTAGAGGAAATTCAATGCACAATGACATGAAGCAACCAAATCAGCTAAAACAGGTGCATGCCTCTTAGCATATGCGCAATATAAAGAATATTCCAACACCGAACCAAGCTCATTAAATACTATAACACAGTTAAGACAGATATTCCAATTCGTTTATCATAGCATTTAGTTAGCAATGGATGCAGACTTCCCAATACAGTGAATTACATATCCGAAACCATACAGGCAACTAGTGTTGATTACAATTCTGTAGGCAGTTTTAAATTTAAGCTATAGGACTGCATTGCCCTTGGTATGTTAAATACTTTGTTCAGCTCCTCTTACTTGATTGCTTAAATCTCTTAACATTATAAGTGGAGTTACACTTGTATTAAAGTTATATGTATGTGTTATTTTATTACTTATGATAAATGTATTTAATATCAGTAGCTTCAAACGCATGCTGAAAGGCCATCTTTGGCCAGGTCATAATAAAAGGTCTATAGAAGTGAAATAACCTTCACTATCTATCTGAGTAAAACTAAAATCCCATATAAACCTGATAGCCCATGAGAGAAAATCCAGGCACTAGACCAAAGGACGATCATAAGAACACCTATAGACAGAATTTGAATACTACATCAAGGTAATAAAAGACAGGATATATTATTGTTATTAGTATGTTATTCTTTGTAGATACAAGTTTCCTGACACTCAATCACATTGAAGTGCGTGTGGAATGCAAGACTTTGTATCTGGATCCTCCAGCTGCATTTACAGAGAGAAAGGATCCCAAATCAATTTGGCATTGTGCTAATTGTAATGAACTATTTGACTCCAAATATAAACACTAATATTGAAACATATGGCATCTCCAATATCAATGTAATAAAATAAAATAGCTGCATGGACGACAACTCACTGGGAACCTTGGCTTACCGCCCGGCCGCTGCGTCCCCCATTTTGGTCCATTACTGACATCATGGATGGGTTGAAATATTGGAGGGTGACCCACGGTCAGCGCCTCGAGCCCCCCCCCCCAACCCGGCTGGTTAATGCGCTACTCATGACCTGGAGTCGCTACTTCTACATTAGTAGCTCCTCAATTGGCGCCCCAGGGACCTAACGAGGCTGAGTGCACACCTAGCCAGGTCTCCCAATGGGGGAAAAATCCCCACGCCGGTACTGAGCATTCCGATACTGTCAATGCTAAAATAGAACACATTACCATCTCTATTTTTCTATCCATACCGCAATACACAAGCATCCTACACCTTCCTACAGCCAAAAAAATGGAGCATAGTACAAGGATAATAGTGACGTGTAGTCTAGAGGAAATTCAATGCACAATGACATGAAGCAACCAAATCAGCTAAAACAGGTGCATGCCTCTTAGCACATGCGCAATATAAAGAAGATTCCAACACCGAACCAAGCTCATTAAATACTATAACACAGTTAAGACAGATATTCCAATTCGTTTATCATAGCATTTAGTTAGCAATGGATGCAGACTTCCCAATACAGTGAATTACATATCCGAAAGCATACAGGCAACTACTGTTGATTACAATTCTATAGGCAGTTTTAAATTTAAGCTATAGGACTGCATTGCCCTTGGTATGTTAAATACTTTGTTCAGCTCCTCTTACTTGATTGCTTAATTCTCTTAACATTATAAGTGGAGTTACACTTGTATTAAAGTTATATGTATGTGTTATTTTATTACTTATGATAAATGTATTTAATATCAGTAGCTTCAAACGCATGCTGAAAGGCCATCTTTGGCCAGGTCATAATAAAAGGTGTATAGAAGTGAAATAACCTTCACTATCTATCTGAGTAAAACTAAAATCCCATATAAACCAGATAGCCCATGAGAGAAAATCCAGGCAGTAGACCAAAGGACGATCATAAGAAAACCTATACACAGAATTTGAAAACTACATCAATGTAATAAAAGACAGGATATATTATTGTTATTAGTATGTTATTCTTTGTAAATACAAGTTTCTTGACAATCAATCACATTGAAGTGCATGTGGAATGCAAGACTTTGTATCTGGATCCTCCAGCTACATTTACAGAGAGAAAGTTTCCCAAATCAATTTGCGGTTGTGCTAATTGTACTGAAGGTATTAGACGAGGTTACCAAAAGCAACAGCATAACTATTGAGCAAAGCCCTATTTAACTCCAAATATAAACACTAATATTGAAACATATGGCATCTCCAACATCAATGTAATAAAATAAAATAGCTGCATGGACGACAACTCACGGGGAACCTTGGCTTACCGCCCGGCCGCTGCGTCCCCCATTTTGGTCCATTACTGACATCATGGATGGGTTGAAATATTGGAGGGTGACACACGGTGAGCGCCTCGAGCCCCCCCCTCTCCAACCCGGCTGGTTAATGCGCTACTCATGACCTGGAATCGCTACTTCTACATTAGTAGGTCCTCAATTGGCCCCCCAGGGACCTAATGAGGCTGAGAGCAGACCTAGCCAGGTCTCCCAATGGGGGAAAAATCCCCAAGCCGGTACTGAGCATTCCGATACTGTCAATGCTAAAATAGAACACATTACCATCTCTATTTTTCTATCCATACCGCAATACACAAGCATCCTACACCTTCCTACAGTCAAAAAAATGGAGCATAGTACAAGGATAATAGTGACGTGTAGTCTAGAGGAAATTCAATGCACAATGACATGAAGCAACCAAATCAGCTAAAACAGGTGCATTCCTCTTAGCACATGCGCAATATAAAGAAGATTCCAACACCGAACCAAGCTCATTAAATACTATAACACAGTTAAGACAGATATTCCAATTCGTTTACCATAGCATTTAGTTAGCAATGGATGCAGACTTCCCAATACAGTGAATTACATATCCGAAACCATACAGGCAACTAGTGTTGATTACAATTCTGTAGGCAGTTTTAAATTTAAGCTATAGGACTGCATTGCCCTTGGTATGTTAAATACTTTGTTCAGCTCCTCTTACTTGATTGCTTAAATCTCTTAACATTATAAGTGGAGTTACACTTGTATTAAAGTTATATGTATGTGTTATTTTATTACTTATGATAAATGTATTTAATATCAGTAGCTTCAAACGCATGCTGAAAGGCCATCTTTGGCCAGGTCATAATAAAAGGTCTATAGAAGTGAAATAACCTTCACTATCTATCTGAGTAAAACTAAAATCCCATATAAACCTGATAGCCCATGAGAGAAAATCCAGGCACTAGACCAAAGGACGATCATAAGAAAACCTATAGACAGAATTTGAATACTACATCATGGTAATAAAAGACAGGATATATTATTGTTATTAGTATGTTATTCTTTGTAGATACAAGTTTCTTGACACTCAATCACATTGAAGTGCGTGTGGAATGCAAGACTTTGTATCTGGATCCTCCAGCTGCATTTACAGAGAGAAAGGATCCCAAATCAATTTGGCGTTGTGCTAATTGTAATGAACTATTTGACTCCAAATATAAACACTAATATTGAAACATATGGCATCTCCAACATCAATGTAATAATATAAAATAGCTGCATGGACGACAACTCACGGGGAACCTTGGCTTACCGCCCGGCCGCTGCGTCCCCCATTTTGGTCCATTACTGACATCATGGATGGGTTGAAATATTGGAGGGTGACACACGGTCAGCGCCTCGAGCCCCCCCCCCCCCAACCCGGCTGGTTAATGCGCTACTCATGACCTGGAGTCGCTACTTCTACATTAGTAGCTCCTCAATTGGCCCCCCAGGGACCTAACGAGGCTGAGTGCACACCTAGCCAGGTCTCCCAATGGGGGAAAAATCCCCACGCCGGTACTGAGCATTCCGATACTGTCAATGCTAAAATAGAACACATTAGCATCTCTATTTTTCTATCCATACCGCAATACACAAGCATCCTACACCTTCCTACAGCCAAAAAAATGGAGCATAGTACAAGGATAATAGTGACGTGTAGTCTAGAGGAAATTCAATGCACAATGACATGAAGCAACCAAATCAGCTAAAACAGGTGCATGCCTCTTAGCACATGCGCAATATAAAGAAGATTCCAACACCGAACCAAGCTCATTAAATACTATAACACAGTTAAGACAGATATTCCGATTCGTTTATCATAGCATTTAGTTAGCAATGGATGCAGACTTCCCAATACAGTGAATTACATATCCGAAAGCATTCAGGCAACTAGTGTTGATTACAATTCTATAGGCAGTTTTAAATTTAAGCTATAGGACTGCATTGCCCTTGGTATGTTAAATACTTTGTTCAGCTCCTCTTACTTGATTGCTTAATTCTCTTAACATTATAAGTGGAGTTACACTTGTATTAAAGTTATATGTATGTGTTATTTTATTACTTATGATAAATGTATTTAATATCAGTAGCTTCAAACGCATGCTGAAAGGCCATCTTTGGCCAGGTCATAATAAAAGGTGTATAGAAGTGAAATAACCTTCACTATCTATCTGAGTAAAACTAAAATCCCATATAAACCAGATAGCCCATGAGAGAAAATCCAGGCAGTAGACCAAAGGACGATCATAAGAAAACCTATACACAGAATTTGAAAACTACATCAATGTAATAAAAGACAGGATATATTATTGTTATTAGTATGTTATTCTTTGTAAATACAAGTTTCTTGACACTCAATCACATTGAAGTGCATGTGGAATGCAAGACTTTGTATCTGGATCCTCCAGCTACATTTACAGAGAGAAAGGATCCCAAATCAATTTGGCGTTGTGCTAATTGTACTGAAGGTATTAGACGAGGTTACCAAAAGCAACAGCATAACTATTGAGCAAAGCCCTATTTAACTCCAAATATAAACACTAATATTGAAACATATGGCATCTCCAACTTCAATGTAATAAAATAAAATAGCTGCATGGACGACAACTCACGGGGAACCTTGGCTTACCGCCCGGCCGCTGCGTCCCCCATTTTGGTCCATTACTGACATCATGGATGGGTTGAAATATTGGAGGGTGACACACGGTCAGCGCCTCGAGCCCCCCCCTCTCCAACCCGGCTGGTTAATGCGCTACTCATGACCTGGAATCGCTACTTCTACATTAGTAGGTCCTCAATTGGCCCCCCAGGGACCTAATGAGGCTGAGAGCAGACCTAGCCAGGTCTCCCAATGGGGGAAAAATCCCCAAGCCGGTACTGAGCATTCCGATACTGTCAATGCTAAAATAGAACACATTACCATCTCTATTTTTCTATCCATACCGCAATACACAAGCATCCTACACCTTCCTACAGCCAAAAAAATGGAGCATAGTACAAGGATAATAGTGACGTGTAGTCTAGAGGAAATTCAATGCACAATGACATGAAGCAACCAAATCAGCTAAAACAGGTGCATTCCTCTTAGCACATGCGCAATATAAAGAAGATTCCAACACCGAACCAAGCTCATTAAATACTATAACACAGTTAAGACAGATATTCCAATTCGTTTACCATAGCATTTAGTTAGCAATGGATGCAGACTTCCCAATACAGTGAATTACATATCCGAAACCATACAGGCAACTAGTGTTGATTACAATTCTGTAGGCAGTTTTAAATTTAAGCTATAGGACTGCATTGCCCTTGGTATGTTAAATACTTTGTTCAGCTCCTCTTACTTGATTGCTTAAATCTCTTAACATTATAAGTGGAGTTACACTTGTATTAAAGTTATATGTATGTGTTATTTTATTACTTATGATAAATGTATTTAATATCAGTAGCTTCAAACGCATGCTGAAAGGCCATCTTTGGCCAGGTCATAATAAAAGGTCTATAGAAGTGAAATAACCTTCACTATCTATCTGAGTAAAACTAAAATCCCATATAAACCTGATAGCCCATGAGAGAAAATCCAGGCACTAGACCAAAGGACGATCATAAGAAAACCTATAGACAGAATTTGAATACTACATCAAGGTAATAAAAGACAGGATATATTATTGTTATTAGTATGTTATTCTTTGTAGATACAAGTTTCTTGACACTCAATCACATTGAAGTGCGTGTGGAATGCAAGACTTTGTATCTGGATCCTCCAGCTGCATTTACAGAGAGAAAGGATCCCAAATCAATTTGGCGTTGTGCTAATTGTAATGAACTATTTGACTCCAAATATAAACACTAATATTGAAACATATGGCATCTCCAACATCAATGTAATAATATAAAATAGCTGCATGGACGACAACTCACGGGGAACCTTGGCTTACCGCCCGGCCGCTGCGTCCCCCATTTTGGTCCATTACTGACATCATGGATGGGTTGAAATATTGGAGGGTGACACACGGTCAGCGCCTCGAGCCCCCCCCCCCCCCCCAACCCGGCTGGTTAATGCGCTACTCATGACCTGGAGTCGCTACTTCTACATTAGTAGCTCCTCAATTGGCCCCCCAGGGACCTAACGAGGCTGAGTGCACACCTAGCCAGGTCTCCCAATGGGGGAAAAATCCCCACGCCGGTACTGAGCATTCCGATACTGTCAATGCTAAAATAGAACACATTACCATCTCTATTTTTCTATCCATACCGCAATACACAAGCATCCTACACCTTCCTACAGCCAAAAAAATGGAGCATAGTACAAGGATAATAGTGACGTGTAGTCTAGAGGAAATTCAATGCACAATGACATGAAGCAACCAAATCAGCTAAAACAGGTGCATTCCTCTTAGCACATGCGCAATATAAAGAAGATTCCAACACCGAACCAAGCTCATTAAATACTATAACACAGTTAAGACAGATATTCCAATTCGTTTACCATAGCATTTAGTTAGCAATGGATGCAGACTTCCCAATACAGTGAATTACATATCCGAAACCATACAGGCAACTAGTGTTGATTACAATTCTGTAGGCAGTTTTAAATTTAAGCTATAGGACTGCATTGCCCTTGGTATGTTAAATACTTTGTTCAGCTCCTCTTACTTGATTGCTTAAATCTCTTAACATTATAAGTGGAGTTACACTTGTATTAAAGTTATATGTATGTGTTATTTTATTACTTATGATAAATGTATTTAATATCAGTAGCTTCAAACGCATGCTGAAAGGCCATCTTTGGCCAGGTCATAATAAAAGGTCTATAGAAGTGAAATAACCTTCACTATCTATCTGAGTAAAACTAAAATCCCATATAAACCTGATAGCCCATGAGAGAAAATCCAGGCACTAGACCAAAGGACGATCATAAGAAAACCTATAGACAGAATTTGAATACTACATCAAGGTAATAAAAGACAGGATATATTATTGTTATTAGTATGTTATTCTTTGTAGATACAAGTTTCTTGACACTCAATCACATTGAAGTGCGTGTGGAATGCAAGACTTTGTATCTGGATCCTCCAGCTGCATTTACAGAGAGAAAGGATCCCAAATCAATTTGGCGTTGTGCTAATTGTAATGAACTATTTGACTCCAAATATAAACACTAATATTGAAACATATGGCATCTCCAACATCAATGTAATAATATAAAATAGCTGCATGGACGACAACTCACGGGGAACCTTGGCTTACCGCCCGGCCGCTGCGTCCCCCATTTTGGTCCATTACTGACATCATGGATGGGTTGAAATATTGGAGGGTGACACACGGTCAGCGCCTCGAGCCCCCCCCCCCCAACCCGGCTGGTTAATGCGCTACTCATGACCTGGAGTCGCTACTTCTACATTAGTAGCTCCTCAATTGGCCCCCCAGGGACCTAACGAGGCTGAGTGCACACCTAGCCAGGTCTCCCAATGGGGGAAAAATCCCCACGCCGGTACTGAGCATTCCGATACTGTCAATGCTAAAATAGAACACATTACCATCTCTATTTTTCTATCCATACCGCAATACACAAGCATCCTACACCTTCCTACAGCCAAAAAAATGGAGCATAGTAAAAGGATAATAGTGACGTGTAGTCTAGAGGAAATTCAATGCACAATGACATGAAGCAACCAAATCAACTAAAACAGGTGCATGCCTCTTAGCACATGCGCAATATAAAGAAGATTCCAACACCGAACCAAGCTCATTAAATACTATAACACAGTTAAGACAGATATTCCAATTCGTTTACCATAGCATTTAGTTAGCAATGGATGCAGACTTCCCAATACAGTGAATTACATATCCGAAACCATACAGGCAACTAGTGTTGATTACAATTCTGTAGGCAGTTTTAAATTTAAGCTATAGGACTGCATTGCCCTTGGTATGTTAAATACTTTGTTCAGCTCCTCTTACTTGATTGCTTAAATCTCTTAACATTATAAGTGGAGTTACACTTGTATTAAAGTTATATGTATGTGTTATTTTATTACTTATGATAAATGTATTTAATATCAGTAGCTTCAAACGCATGCTGAAAGGCCATCTTTGGCCAGGTCATAATAAAAGGTCTATAGAAGTGAAATAACCTTCACTATCTATCTGAGTAAAACTAAAATCCCATATAAACCTGATAGCCCATGAGAGAAAATCCAGGCACTAGACCAAAGGACGATCATAAGAAAACCTATAGACAGAATTTGAATACTACATCAAGGTAATAAAAGACAGGATATATTATTGTTATTAGTATGTTATTCTTTGTAGATACAAGTTTCTTGACACTCAATCACATTGAAGTGCGTGTGGAATGCAAGACTTTGTATCTGGATCCTCCAGCTGCATTTACAGAGAGAAAGGATCCCAAATCAATTTGGCGTTGTGCTAATTGTAATGAACTATTTGACTCCAAATATAAACACTAATATTGAAACATATGGCATCTCCAACATCAATGTAATAATATAAAATAGCTGCATGGACGACAACTCACGGGGAACCTTGGCTTACCGCCCGGCCGCTGCGTCCCCCATTTTGGTCCATTACTGACATCATGGATGGGTTGAAATATTGGAGGGTGACACACGGTCAGCGCCTCGAGCCCCCCCCCCCAACCCGGCTGGTTAATGCGCTACTCATGACCTGGAGTCGCTACTTCTACATTAGTAGCTCCTCAATTGGCCCCCCAGGGACCTAACGAGGCTGAGTGCACACCTAGCCAGGTCTCCCAATGGGGGAAAAATCCCCACGCCGGTACTGAGCATTCCGATACTGTCAATGCTAAAATAGAACACATTACCATCTCTATTTTTCTATCCATACCGCAATACACAAGCATCCTACACCTTCCTACAGCCAAAAAAATGGAGCATAGTAAAAGGATAATAGTGACGTGTAGTCTAGAGGAAATTCAATGCACAATGACATGAAGCAACCAAATCAACTAAAACAGGTGCATGCCTCTTAGCACATGCGCAATATAAAGAAGATTCCAACACCGAACCAAGCTCATTAAATACTATAACACAGTTAAGACAGATATTCCAATTCGTTTATCATAGCATTTAGTTAGCAATGGATGCAGACTTCCCAATACAGTGAATTACATATCCGAAAGCATACAGGCAACTAGTGTTGATTACAATTCTATAGGCAGTTTTAAATTTAAGCTATAGGACTGCATTGCCCTTGGTATGTTAAATACTTTGTTCAGCTCCTCTTACTTGATTGCTTAATTCTCTTAACATTATAAGTGGAGTTACACTTGTATTAAAGTTATATGTATGTGTTATTTTATTACTTATGATAAATGTATTTAATATCAGTAGCTTCAAACGCATGCTGAAAGGCCATCTTTGGCCAGGTCATAATAAAAGGTCTATAGAAGTGAAATAACCTTCACTATCTATCTGAGTAAAACTAAAATCCCATATAAACCAGAAAGCCCATGAGAGAAAATCCAGGCAGTAGACCAAAGGACGATCATAAGAAAACCTATACACAGAATTTGAAAACTACATCAATGTAATAAAAGACAGGATATATTATTGTTATTAGTATGTTATTCTTTGTAAATACAAGTTTCTTGACACTCAATCACATTGAAGTGCATGTGGAATGCAAGACTTTGTATCTGGATCCTCCAGCTGCATTTACAGAGAGAAAGGATCCCAAATCAATTTGGCGTTGTGCTAATTGTACTGAAGGTATTAGACGAGGTTACCACAAGCAACAGCATAACTATTGAGCAAAGCCCTATTTAACTCCAAATATAAACACTAATATTGAAACATATGGCATCTCCAACATCAATGTAATAAAATAAAATAGCTGCATGGACGACAACTCACGGGGAACCTTGGCTTACCGCCCGGCCGCTGCGTCCCCCATTTTGGTCCATTACTGACATCATGGATGGGTTGAAATATTGGAGGGTGACACACGGTGAGCGCCTCGAGCCCCCCCCCCTCTCCAACCCGGCTGGTTAATGCGCTACTCATGACCTGGAATCGCTACTTCTACATTAGTAGGTCCTCAATTGGCCCCCCCAGGGACCTAATGAGGCTGAGAGCACACCTAGCCAGGTCTCCCAATGGGGGAAAAATCCCCACGCCGGTACTGAGCATTCCGATACTGTCAATGCTAAAATAGAACACATTACCATCTCTATTTTTCTATCCATACCGCAATACACAAGCATCCTACACCTTCCTACAGCCAAAAAAATGGAGCATAGTACAAGGATAATAGTGACATGTAGTCTAGAGGAAATTCAATGCACAATGACATGAAGCAACCAAATCAGCTAAAACAGGTGCATTCCTCTTAGCACATGCGCAATATAAAGAAGATTCCAACACCGAACCAAGCTCATTAAATACTATAACACAGTTAAGACAGATATTCCAATTCGTTTACCATAGCATTTAGT
Organism: Hymenopus coronatus; assembly: GCA_030762935.1. Lineage (NCBI taxonomy): Eukaryota > Metazoa > Arthropoda > Insecta > Mantodea > Hymenopodidae > Hymenopus > Hymenopus coronatus. Next base: position 98,986,079 of record CM060900.1, on the reverse strand, counting down.
TAGCAATGGATGCAGACTTCCCAATACAGTGAATTACATATCCGAAACCATACAGGCAACTAGTGTTGATTACAATTCTGTAGGCAGTTTTAAATTTAAGCTATAGGACTGCATTGCCCTTGGTATGTTAAATACTTTGTTCAGCTCCTCTTACTTGATTGCTTAAATCTCTTAACATTATAAGTGGAGTTACACTTGTATTAAAGTTATATGTATGTGTTATTTTATTACTTATGATAAATGTATTTAATATCAGTAGCTTCAAACGCATGCTGAAAGGCCATCTTTGGCCAGGTCATAATAAAAGGTCTATAGAAGTGAAATAACCTTCACTATCTATCTGAGTAAAACTAAAATCCCATATAAACCTGATAGCCCATGAGAGAAAATCCAGGCACTAGACCAAAGGACGATCATAAGAACACCTATAGACAGAATTTGAATACTACATCAAGGTAATAAAAGACAGGATATATTATTGTTATTAGTATGTTATTCTTTGTAGATACAAGTTTCCTGACACTCAATCACATTGAAGTGCGTGTGGAATGCAAGACTTTGTATCTGGATCCTCCAGCTGCATTTACAGAGAGAAAGGATCCCAAATCAATTTGGCATTGTGCTAATTGTAATGAACTATTTGACTCCAAATATAAACACTAATATTGAAACATATGGCATCTCCAATATCAATGTAATAAAATAAAATAGCTGCATGGACGACAACTCACTGGGAACCTTGGCTTACCGCCCGGCCGCTGCGTCCCCCATTTTGGTCCATTACTGACATCATGGATGGGTTGAAATATTGGAGGGTGACCCACGGTCAGCGCCTCGAGCCCCCCCCCCAACCCGGCTGGTTAATGCGCTACTCATGACCTGGAGTCGCTACTTCTACATTAGTAGCTCCTCAATTGGCCCCCCAGGGACCTAACGAGGCTGAGTGCACACCTAGCCAGGTCTCCCAATGGGGGAAAAATCCCCACGCCGGTACTGAGCATTCCGATACTGTCAATGCTAAAATAGAACACATTACCATCTCTATTTTTCTATCCATACCGCAATACACAAGCATCCTACACCTTCCTACAGCCAAAAAAATGGAGCATAGTACAAGGATAATAGTGACGTGTAGTCTAGAGGAAATTCAATGCACAATGACATGAAGCAACCAAATCAGCTAAAACAGGTGCATGCCTCTTAGCACATGCGCAATATAAAGAAGATTCCAACACCGAACCAAGCTCATTAAATACTATAACACAGTTAAGACAGATATTCCAATTCGTTTATCATAGCATTTAGTTAGCAATGGATGCAGACTTCCCAATACAGTGAATTACATATCCGAAAGCATACAGGCAACTACTGTTGATTACAATTCTATAGGCAGTTTTAAATTTAAGCTATAGGACTGCATTGCCCTTGGTATGTTAAATACTTTGTTCAGCTCCTCTTACTTGATTGCTTAATTCTCTTAACATTATAAGTGGAGTTACACTTGTATTAAAGTTATATGTATGTGTTATTTTATTACTTATGATAAATGTATTTAATATCAGTAGCTTCAAACGCATGCTGAAAGGCCATCTTTGGCCAGGTCATAATAAAAGGTGTATAGAAGTGAAATAACCTTCACTATCTATCTGAGTAAAACTAAAATCCCATATAAACCAGATAGCCCATGAGAGAAAATCCAGGCAGTAGACCAAAGGACGATCATAAGAAAACCTATACACAGAATTTGAAAACTACATCAATGTAATAAAAGACAGGATATATTATTGTTATTAGTATGTTATTCTTTGTAAATACAAGTTTCTTGACACTCAATCACATTGAAGTGCATGTGGAATGCAAGACTTTGTATCTGGATCCTCCAGCTACATTTACAGAGAGAAAGTTTCCCAAATCAATTTGGCGTTGTGCTAATTGTACTGAAGGTATTAGACGAGGTTACCAAAAGCAACAGCATAACTATTGAGCAAAGCCCTATTTAACTCCAAATATAAACACTAATATTGAAACATATGGCATCTCCAACATCAATGTAATAAAATAAAATAGCTGCATGGACGACAACTCACGGGGAACCTTGGCTTACCGCCCGGCCGCTGCGTCCCCCATTTTGGTCCATTACTGACATCATGGATGGGTTGAAATATTGGAGGGTGACACACGGTGAGCGCCTCGAGCCCCCCCCTCTCCAACCCGGCTGGTTAATGCGCTACTCATGACCTGGAATCGCTACTTCTACATTAGTAGGTCCTCAATTGGCCCCCCAGGGACCTAATGAGGCTGAGAGCAGACCTAGCCAGGTCTCCCAATGGGGGAAAAATCCCCAAGCCAGTACTGAGCATTCCGATACTGTCAATGCTAAAATAGAACACATTACCATCTCTATTTTTCTATCCATACCGCAATACACAAGCATCCTACACCTTCCTACAGCCAAAAAAATGGAGCATAGTACAAGGATAATAGTGACGTGTAGTCTAGAGGAAATTCAATGCACAATGACATGAAGCAACCAAATCAGCTAAAACAGGTGCATTCCTCTTAGCACATGCGCAATATAAAGAAGATTCCAACACCGAACCAAGCTCATTAAATACTATAACACAGTTAAGACAGATATTCCAATTCGTTTACCATAGCATTTAGTTAGCAATGGATGCAGACTTCCCAATACAGTGAATTACATATCCGAAACCATACAGGCAACTAGTGTTGATTACAATTCTGTAGGCAGTTTTAAATTTAAGCTATAGGACTGCATTGCCCTTGGTATGTTAAATACTTTGTTCAGCTCCTCTTACTTGATTGCTTAAATCTCTTAACATTATAAGTGGAGTTACACTTGTATTAAAGTTATATGTATGTGTTATTTTATTACTTATGATAAATGTATTTAATATCAGTAGCTTCAAACGCATGCTGAAAGGCCATCTTTGGCCAGGTCATAATAAAAGGTCTATAGAAGTGAAATAACCTTCACTATCTATCTGAGTAAAACTAAAATCCCATATAAACCTGATAGCCCATGAGAGAAAATCCAGGCACTAGACCAAAGGACGATCATAAGAAAACCTATAGACAGAATTTGAATACTACATCATGGTAATAAAAGACAGGATATATTATTGTTATTAGTATGTTATTCTTTGTAGATACAAGTTTCTTGACACTCAATCACATTGAAGTGCGTGTGGAATGCAAGACTTTGTATCTGGATCCTCCAGCTGCATTTACAGAGAGAAAGGATCCCAAATCAATTTGGCGTTGTGCTAATTGTAATGAACTATTTGACTCCAAATATAAACACTAATATTGAAACATATGGCATCTCCAACATCAATGTAATAATATAAAATAGCTGCATGGACGACAACTCACGGGGAACCTTGGCTTACCGCCCGGCCGCTGCGTCCCCCATTTTGGTCCATTACTGACATCATGGATGGGTTGAAATATTGGAGGGTGACACACGGTCAGCGCCTCGAGCCCCCCCCCCCCCAACCCGGCTGGTTAATGCGCTACTCATGACCTGGAGTCGCTACTTCTACATTAGTAGCTCCTCAATTGGCCCCCCAGGGACCTAACGAGGCTGAGTGCACACCTAGCCAGGTCTCCCAATGGGGGAAAAATCCCCACGCCGGTACTGAGCATTCCGATACTGTCAATGCTAAAATAGAACACATTAGCATCTCTATTTTTCTATCCATACCGCAATACACAAGCATCCTACACCTTCCTACAGCCAAAAAAATGGAGCATAGTACAAGGATAATAGTGACGTGTAGTCTAGAGGAAATTCAATGCACAATGACATGAAGCAACCAAATCAGCTAAAACAGGTGCATGCCTCTTAGCACATGCGCAATATAAAGAAGATTCCAACACCGAACCAAGCTCATTAAATACTATAACACAGTTAAGACAGATATTCCAATTCGTTTATCATAGCATTTAGTTAGCAATGGATGCAGACTTCCCAATACAGTGAATTACATATCCGAAAGCATTCAGGCAACTAGTGTTGATTACAATTCTATAGGCAGTTTTAAATTTAAGCTATAGGACTGCATTGCCCTTGGTATGTTAAATACTTTGTTCAGCTCCTCTTACTTGATTGCTTAATTCTCTTAACATTATAAGTGGAGTTACACTTGTATTAAAGTTATATGTATGTGTTATTTTATTACTTATGATAAATGTATTTAATATCAGTAGCTTCAAACGCATGCTGAAAGGCCATCTTTGGCCAGGTCATAATAAAAGGTGTATAGAAGTGAAATAACCTTCACTATCTATCTGAGTAAAACTAAAATCCCATATAAACCAGATAGCCCATGAGAGAAAATCCAGGCAGTAGACCAAAGGACGATCATAAGAAAACCTATACACAGAATTTGAAAACTACATCAATGTAATAAAAGACAGGATATATTATTCTTATTAGTATGTTATTCTTTGTAAATACAAGTTTCTTGACACTCAATCACATTGAAGTGCATGTGGAATGCAAGACTTTGTATCTGGATCCTCCAGCTACATTTACAGAGAGAAAGGATCCCAAATCAATTTGGCGTTGTGCTAATTGTACTGAAGGTATTAGACGAGGTTACCAAAAGCAACAGCATAACTATTGAGCAAAGCCCTATTTAACTCCAAATATAAACACTAATATTGAAACATATGGCATCTCCAACATCAATGTAATAAAATAAAATAGCTGCATGGACGACAACTCACGGGGAACCTTGGCTTACCGCCCGGCCGCTGCGTCCCCCATTTTGGTCCATTACTGACATCATGGATGGGTTGAAATATTGGAGGGTGACACACGGTCAGCGCCTCGAGCCCCCCCCTCTCCAACCCGGCTGGTTAATGCGCTACTCATGACCTGGAATCGCTACTTCTACATTAGTAGGTCCTCAATTGGCCCCCCAGGGACCTAATGAGGCTGAGAGCAGACCTAGCCAGGTCTCCCAATGGGGGAAAAATCCCCAAGCCGGTACTGAGCATTCCGATACTGTCAATGCTAAAATAGAACACATTACCATCTCTATTTTTCTATCCATACCGCAATACACAAGCATCCTACACCTTCCTACAGCCAAAAAAATGGAGCATAGTACAAGGATAATAGTGACGTGTAGTCTAGAGGAAATTCAATGCACAATGACATGAAGCAACCAAATCAGCTAAAACAGGTGCATTCCTCTTAGCACATGCGCAATATAAAGAAGATTCCAACACCGAACCAAGCTCATTAAATACTATAACACAGTTAAGACAGATATTCCAATTCGTTTACCATAGCATTTAGTTAGCAATGGATGCAGACTTCCCAATACAGTGAATTACATATCCGAAACCATACAGGCAACTAGTGTTGATTACAATTCTGTAGGCAGTTTTAAATTTAAGCTATAGGACTGCATTGCCCTTGGTATGTTAAATACTTTGTTCAGCTCCTCTTACTTGATTGCTTAAATCTCTTAACATTATAAGTGGAGTTACACTTGTATTAAAGTTATATGTATGTGTTATTTTATTACTTATGATAAATGTATTTAATATCAGTAGCTTCAAACGCATGCTGAAAGGCCATCTTTGGCCAGGTCATAATAAAAGGTCTATAGAAGTGAAATAACCTTCACTATCTATCTGAGTAAAACTAAAATCCCATATAAACCTGATAGCCCATGAGAGAAAATCCAGGCACTAGACCAAAGGACGATCATAAGAAAACCTATAGACAGAATTTGAATACTACATCAAGGTAATAAAAGACAGGATATATTATTGTTATTAGTATGTTATTCTTTGTAGATACAAGTTTCTTGACACTCAATCACATTGAAGTGCGTGTGGAATGCAAGACTTTGTATCTGGATCCTCCAGCTGCATTTACAGAGAGAAAGGATCCCAAATCAATTTGGCGTTGTGCTAATTGTAATGAACTATTTGACTCCAAATATAAACACTAATATTGAAACATATGGCATCTCCAACATCAATGTAATAATATAAAATAGCTGCATGGACGACAACTCACGGGGAACCTTGGCTTACCGCCCGGCCGCTGCGTCCCCCATTTTGGTCCATTACTGACATCATGGATGGGTTGAAATATTGGAGGGTGACACACGGTCAGCGCCTCGAGCCCCCCCCCCCCAACCCGGCTGGTTAATGCGCTACTCATGACCTGGAGTCGCTACTTCTACATTAGTAGCTCCTCAATTGGCCCCCCAGGGACCTAACGAGGCTGAGTGCACACCTAGCCAGGTCTCCCAATGGGGGAAAAATCCCCACGCCGGTACTGAGCATTCCGATACTGTCAATGCTAAAATAGAACACATTACCATCTCTATTTTTCTATCCATACCGCAATACACAAGCATCCTACACCTTCCTACAGCCAAAAAAATGGAGCATAGTACAAGGATAATAGTGACGTGTAGTCTAGAGGAAATTCAATGCACAATGACATGAAGCAACCAAATCAGCTAAAACAGGTGCATTCCTCTTAGCACATGCGCAATATAAAGAAGATTCCAACACCGAACCAAGCTCATTAAATACTATAACACAGTTAAGACAGATATTCCAATTCGTTTACCATAGCATTTAGTTAGCAATGGATGCAGACTTCCCAATACAGTGAATTACATATCCGAAACCATACAGGCAACTAGTGTTGATTACAATTCTGTAGGCAGTTTTAAATTTAAGCTATAGGACTGCATTGCCCTTGGTATGTTAAATACTTTGTTCAGCTCCTCTTACTTGATTGCTTAAATCTCTTAACATTATAAGTGGAGTTACACTTGTATTAAAGTTATATGTATGTGTTATTTTATTACTTATGATAAATGTATTTAATATCAGTAGCTTCAAACGCATGCTGAAAGGCCATCTTTGGCCAGGTCATAATAAAAGGTCTATAGAAGTGAAATAACCTTCACTATCTATCTGAGTAAAACTAAAATCCCATATAAACCTGATAGCCCATGAGAGAAAATCCAGGCACTAGACCAAAGGACGATCATAAGAAAACCTATAGACAGAATTTGAATACTACATCAAGGTAATAAAAGACAGGATATATTATTGTTATTAGTATGTTATTCTTTGTAGATACAAGTTTCTTCACACTCAATCACATTGAAGTGCGTGTGGAATGCAAGACTTTGTATCTGGATCCTCCAGCTGCATTTACAGAGAGAAAGGATCCCAAATCAATTTGGCGTTGTGCTAATTGTACTGAAGGTATTAGACGAGGTTACCACAAGCAACAGCATAACTATTGAGCAAAGCCCTATTTAACTCCAAATATAAACACTAATATTGAAACATATGGCATCTCCAACATCAATGTAATAAAATAAAATAGCTGCATGGACGACAACTCACGGGGAACCTTGGCTTACCGCCCGGCCGCTGCGTCCCCCATTTTGGTCCATTACTGACATCATGGATGGGTTGAAATATTGGAGGGTGACACACGGTGAGCGCCTCGAGCCCCCCCCCTCTCCAACCCGGCTGGTTAATGCGCTACTCATGACCTGGAATCGCTACTTCTACATTAGTAGGTCCTCAATTGGCCCCCCCAGGGACCTAATGAGGCTGAGAGCACACCTAGCCAGGTCTCCCAATGGGGGAAAAATCCCCACGCCGGTACTGAGCATTCCGATACTGTCAATGCTAAAATAGAACACATTACCATCTCTATTTTTCTATCCATACCGCAATACACAAGCATCCTACACCTTCCTACAGCCAAAAAAATGGAGCATAGTACAAGGATAATAGTGACATGTAGTCTAGAGGAAATTCAATGCACAATGACATGAAGCAACCAAATCAGCTAAAACAGGTGCATTCCTCTTAGCACATGCGCAATATAAAGAAGATTCCAACACCGAACCAAGCTCATTAAATACTATAACACAGTTAAGACAGATATTCCAATTCGTTTACCATAGCATTTAGTTAGCAATGGATGCAGACTTCCCAATACAGTGAATTACATATCCGAAACCATACAGGCAACTAGTGTTGATTACAATTCTGTAGGCAGTTTTAAATTTAAGCTATAGGACTGCATTGCCCTTGGTATGTTAAATACTTTGTTCAGCTCCTCTTACTTGATTGCTTAAATCTCTTAACATTATAAGTGGAGTTACACTTGTATTAAAGTTATATGTATGTGTTATTTTATTACTTATGATAAATGTATTTAATATCAGTAGCTTCAAACGCATGCACAAAGGCCATCTTTGGCCAGGTCATAATAAAAGGTCTATAGAAGTGAAATAACCTTCACTATCTATCTGAGTAAAACTAAAATCCCATATAAACCTGATAGCCCATGAGAGAAAATCCAGGCACTAGACCAAAGGACGATCATAAGAAAACCTATAGACAGAATTTGAATCCTACATCAAGGTAATAAAAGACAGGATATATTATTGTTATTAGTATGTTATTCTTTGTAGATACAAGTTTCTTGACACTCAATCACATTGAAGTGCGTGTGGAATGCAAGACTTTGTATCTGGATCCTCCAGCTGCATTTACAGAGAGAAAGGATCCCAAATCAATTTGGCGTTGTGCTAATTGTAATGAACTATTTGACTCCAAATATAAACACTAATATTGAAACATATGGCATCTCCAACATCAATGTAATAATATAAAATAGCTGCATGGACGACAACTCACGGGGAACCTTGGCTTACCGCCCGGCCGCTGCGTCCCCCATTTTGGTCCATTACTGACATCATGGATGGGTTGAAATATTGGAGGGTGACACCCGGTCAGCGCCTCGAGCCCCCCCCCCCAACCCGGCTGGTTAATGCGCTACTCATGACCTGGAGTCGCTACTTCTACATTAGTAGCTCCTCAATTGGCCCCCCAGGGACCTAACGAGGCTGAGTGCACACCTAGCCAGGTCTCCCAATGGGGGAAAAATCCCCACGCCGGTACTGAGCATTCCGATACTGTCAATGCTAAAATAGAACACATTACCATCTCTATTTTTCTATCCATACCGCAATACACAAGCATCCTACACCTTCCTACAGCCAAAAAAATGGAGCATAGTACAAGGATAATAGTGACGTGTAGTCTAGAGGAAATTCAATGCACAATGACATGAAGCAACCAAATCAGCTAAAACAGGTGCATTCCTCTTAGCACATGTGCAATATAAAGAAGATTCCAACACCGAACCAAGCTCATTAAATACTATAACACAGTTAAGACAGATATTCCAATTCGTTTACCATAGCATTTAGTTAGCAATGGATGCAGACTACCCAATACAGTGAATTACATATCCGAAAGCATACAGGCAACTAGTGTTGATTACAATTCTATAGGCAGTTTTAAATTTAAGCTATAGGACTGCATTGCCCTTGTATGCTAAATACTTTGTTCAGCTCCTCTTACTTGATTGCTTAATTCTCTTAACATTATAAGTGGAGTTACACTTGTATTAAAGTTATATGTATGTGTTATTTTATTACTTATGATAAATGTATTTAATATCAGTAGCTTCAAACGCATGCTGAAAGGCCATCTTTGGCAAGGTCATAATAAAAGATCTATAGAAGTGAAATAACCTTCACTATCTATCTGAGTAAAACTAAAATCCCATATAAACCAGATAGCCCATGAGAGAATATCCAGGCACTAGACCAAAGGACAATCATAAGAAAACCTATACACAGAATTTGAAAACTACATCAATGTAATAAAAGACAGGATATATTATTGTTATTAGTATGTTATTCTTTGTAAATACAAGTTTCTTGACACTCAATCACATTGAAGTGCATGTGGAATGCAAGACTTTGTATCTGGATCCTCCAGCTGCATTTACAGAGAGAAAGGATCCCAAATCAATTTGGCGTTGTGCTAATTGTACTGAAGGTATTAGACGAGGTTACCACAAGCAACAGCATAACTATTGAGCAAAGCCCTTTTAACTCCAAATATAAACACTAATATTGAAACATATGGCATCTCCAACATCAATGTAATAAAATAAAATAGCTGCATGGACGACAACTCACGGGGAACCTTGGCTTACCGCCCGGCCGCTGCGTGCCCCATTTTGGTCCATTACTGACATCATGGATGGGTTGAAATATTGGAGGGTGACACACGGTGAGTGCCTCGAGCCCCCCCCTCTCCAACCCGGCTGGTTAATGCGCTACTCATGACCTGGAATCGCTACTTCTACATTAGTAGGTCCTCAATTGGCCCCCCAGGGACCTAATGAGGCTGAGAGCACACCTAGCCAGGTCTCCCAATGGGGGAAAAATCCCCACGCCGGTACTGAGCATTCCGATACTGTCAATGCTAAAATAGAACACATTACCATCTCTATTTTTCTATCCATACCGCAATACACAAGCATCCTACACCTTCCTACAGCCAAAAAAATGGAGCATAGTACAAGGATAATAGTGACGTGTAGTCTAGAGGAAGTTCAATGCACAATGACATGAAGCAACCAAATCAGCTAAAACAGGTGCATTCCTCTTAGCACATGTGCAATATAAAGAAGATTCCAACACCGAACCAAGCTCATTAAATACTATAACACAGTTAAGACAGATATTCCAATTCGTTTACCATAGCATTTAGTTAGCAATGGATGCAGACTTCCCAATACAGTGAATTACATATCCGAAACCATACAGGCAACTAGTGTTGATTACAATTCTGTAGGCAGTTTTAAATTTAAGCTATAGGACTGCATTGCCCTTGGTATGTTAAATACTTTGTTCAGCTCCTCTTACTTGATTGCTTAAATCTCTTAACATTATAAGTGGAGTTACACTTGTATTAAAGTTATATGTATGTGTTATTTTATTACTTATGATAAATGTATTTAATATCAGTAGCTTCAAACGCATGCAGAAAGGCCATCTTTGGCCAGGTCATAATAAAAGGTCTATAGAAGTGAAATAACCTTCACTATCTATCTGAGTAAAACTAAAATCCCATATAAACCTGATAGCCCATGAGAGAAAATCCAGGCAGTAGACCAAAGGACGATCATAAGAAAACCTATACACAGAATTTGAATACTACATCAAGGTAATAAAAGACAGGATATATTATTGTTATTAGTATGTTATTCTTTGTAGATACAAGTTTCTTGACACTCAATCACATTGAAGTGCGTGTGGAATGCAAGACTTTGTATCTGGATCTTCCAGCTGCATTTACAGAGAGAAAGGATCCCAAATCAATTTGGCGTTGTGCTAATTGTAATGAACTATTTGACTCCAAATATAAACACTAATATTGAAACATATGGCATCTCCAACATCAATGTAATAAAATAAAATAGCTGCATGGACAACAACTCACGGGGAACCTTGGCTTACCGCCCGGCCGCTGCGTCCCCCATTTTGGTCCATTACTGACATCATGGATGGGTTGAAATATTGGAGGGTGACACACGGTGGGCGACTCGAGCCCCCCCCCTCCCCAACCCGGCTGGTTAATGCGCTACTCATGACCTGGAGTCGCTACTTCTACATTAGTAGCTCCTCAATTGGCCCCCCAGAGACCTAACGAGGCTGAGTGCACACCTAGCCAGGTCTCCCAATGGGGGAAAAATCCTCACGCCGGTACTGAGCATTCCGATACTGTCAATGCTAAAATAGAACACATTACCATCTCTATTTTTCTATCCATACCGCAATACACAAGCATCCTACACCTTCCTACAGCCAAAAAAATGGAGCATAGTACAAGGATAATAGTGACGTGTAGTCTAGAGGAAATTCAATGCACAATGACATGAAGCAACCAAATCAGCTAAAACAGGTGCATGCCTCTTAGCACATGCGCAATATAAAGAAGATTCCAACACCGAACCTAGCTCATTAAATACTATAACACAGTTAAGACAGATATTCCAATTCGTTTATCATAGCATTTAGTTAGCAATGGATGCAGACTTCCCAATACAGTGAATTACATATCCGAAAGCATACAGGCAACTAGTGTTGATTACAATTCTGTAGGCAGTTTTAAATTTAAGCTATAGGACTGCATTGCCCTTGGTATGTTAAATACTTTGTTCAGCTCCTCTTACTTGATTGCTTAAATCTCTTAACATTATAAGTGGAGTTACACTTGTATTAAAGTTATATGTATGTGTTATTTTATTACTTATGATAAATGTATTTAATATCAGTAGCTTCAAACGCATGCTGAAAGGCCATCTTTGGCCAGGTCATAATAAAAGGTCTATAGAAGTGAAATAACCTTCACTATCTATCTGAGTAAAACTAAAATCCCATATAAACCTGATAGCCCATGAGAGAAAATCCAGGCACTAGACCAAAGGACGATCATAAGAAAACCTATAGACAGAATTTGAATACTACATCAAGGTAATAAAAGACAGGATATATTATTGTTATTTGTATGTTATTCTTTGTAGATACAAGTTTCCTGACACTCAATCACATTGCAGTGCGTGTGGAATGCAAGACTTTGTATCTGGATCCTCCAGCTGCATTTACAGAGAGAAAGGATCCCAAATCAATTTGGCGTTGTGCTAATTGTAATGAACTATTTGACTCCAAATATAAACACTAATATTGAAACATATGGCATCTCCAACATCAATGTAATAAAATAAAATAGCTGCATGGACGACAACTCACTGGGAACCTTGGCTTACCGCCCGGCCGCTGCGTCCCCCATTTTGGTACATTACTGACATCATGGATGGGTTGAAATATTGGAGGGTGACACACAGTCAGCGCCTCGAGCCCCCCCCCCCCCCAACCCGGCTTGTTAATGCGCTACTCATGACCTGGAGTCGCTACTTCTACATTAGTAGCTCCTCAATTGGCCCCCCAGGGACCTAACGAGGCTGAGTGCACACCTAGCCAGGTCTCCCAATGGGGGAAAAATCCCCACGCCGGTACTGAGCATTCCGATACTGTCAATGCTAAAATAGAACACATTAGCATCTCTATTTTTCTATCCATACCGCAATACACAAGCATCCTACACCTTCCTACAGCCAAAAAAATGGAGCATAGTACAAGGATAATAGTGACGTGTAGTCTAGAGGAAATTCAATGCACAATGACATGAAGCAACCAAATCAGCTAAAACAGGTGCATGCCTCTTAGCACATGCGCAATATAAAGAAGATTCCAACACCGAACCAAGCTCATTAAATACTATAACACAGTTAAGACAGATATTCCAATTCGTTTATCATAGCATTTGGTTAGCAATGGATGCAGACTTCCCTATACAGTGAATTACATATCCGAAAGCATACAGGCAACTAGTGTTGATTACAATTCTATAGGCAGTTTTAAATTTAAGCTATAGGACTGCATTGCCCTTGGTATGTTAAATACTTTGTTCAGCCCCTCTTACTTGATTGCTTAATTCTCTTAACATTATAAGTGGAGTTACACTTGTATTAAAGTTATATGTATGTGTTATTTTATTACTTATGATAAATGTATTTAATATCAGTAGCTTCAAACGCATGCTGAAAGGCCATCTTTGGCCAGGTCATAATAAAAGGTCTATAGAAGTGAAATAACCTTCACTATCTATCTGAGTAAAACTAAAATCCCATATAAACCAGATAGCCCATGAGAGAAAATCCAGGCAGTAGACCAAAGGACGATCATAAGAAAACCTATACACAGAATTTGAAAACTACATCAATGTAATAAAAGACAGGATATATTATTGTTATTAGTATGTTATTCTTTGTAAATACAAGTTTCTTGACACTCAATCACATTGAAGTGCATGTGGAATGCAAGACTTTGTATCTGGATCCTCCAGCTGCATTTACAGAGAGAAAGGATCCCAAATCAATTTGGCGTTGTGCTAATTGTACTGAAGGTATTAGACGAGGTTACCACAAGCAACAGCATAACTATTGAGCAAAGCCCTATTTAACTCCAAATATAAACACTAATATTGAAACATATGGCATCTCCAACATCAATGTAATAAAATAAAATAGCTGCATGGACGACAACTCACGGGGAACCTTGGCTTACCGCCCGGCCGCTGCGTCCCCCATTTTGGTCCATTACTGACATCATGGATGGGTTGAAATATTGGAGGGTGACACACGGTGAGCGCCTCGAGCCCCCCCCCTCTCCAACCCGGCTGGTTAATGCGCTACTCATGACCTGGAATCGCTACTTCTACATTAGTAGGTCCTCAATTGGCCCCCCCAGGGACCTAATGAGGCTGAGAGCACACCTAGCCAGGTCTCCCAATGGGGGAAAAATCCCCACGCCGGTACTGAGCATTCCGATACTGTCAATGCTAAAATAGAACACATTACCATCTCTATTTTTCTATCCATACCGCAATACACAAGCATCCTACATCTTCCTACAGCCAAAAAAATGGAGCATAGTACAAGGATAATAGTGACGTGTAGTCTAGAGGAAATTCAATGCACAATGACATGAAGCAACCAAATCAGCTAAAACAGGTGCATTCCTCTTAGCACATGCGCAATATAAAGAAGATTCCAACACCGAACCAAGCTCATTAAATACTATAACACAGTTAAGACAGATATTCCAATTCGTTTACCATAGCATTTAGTTAGCAATGGATGCAGACTTCCCAATACAGTGAATTACATATCCGAAACCATACAGGCAACTAGTGTTGATTACAATTCTGTAGGCAGTTTTAAATTTAAGCTATAGGACTGCATTGCCCTTGGTATGTTAAATACTTTGTTCAGCTCCTCTTACTTGATTGCTTAAATCTCTTAACATTATAAGTGGAGTTACACTTGTATTAAAGTTATATGTATGTGTTATTTTATTACTTATGATAAATGTATTTAATATCAGTAGCTTCAAACGCATGCAGAAAGGCCATCTTTGGCCAGGTCATAATAAAAGGTCTATAGAAGTGAAATAACCTTCACTATCTATCTGAGTAAAACTAAAATCCCATATAAACCTGATAGCCCATGAAAGAAAATCCAGGCACTAGACCAAAGGACGATCATAAGAAAACCTATAGACAGAATTTGAATCCTACATCAAGGTAATAAAAGACAGGATATATTATTGTTATTAGTATGTTATTCTTTGTAGATACAAGTTTCTTGACACTCAATCACATTGAAGTGCGTGTGGAATGCAAGACTTTGTATCTGGATCCTCCAGCTGCATTTTCAGAGAGAAAGGATCCCAAATCAATTTGGCGTTGTGCTAATTGTAATGAACTATTTGACTCCAAATATAAACACTAATATTGAAACATATGGCATCTCCAACATCAATGTAATAATATAAAATAGCTGCATGGACGACAACTCACGGGGAACCTTGGCTTACCGCCCGGCCGCTGCGTCCCCCATTTTGGTCCATTACTGACATCATGGATGGGTTGAAATATTGGAGGGTGACACACGGTCAGCGCCTCGAGCCCCCCCCCCAACCCGGCTGGTTAATGCGCTACTCATGACCTGGAGTCGCTACTTCTACATTAGTAGCTCCTCAATTGGCCCCCCAGGGACCTAACGAGGCTGAGTGCACACCTAGCCAGGTCTCCCAATGGGGGAAAAATCCCCACGCCGGTACTGAGCATTCCGATACTGTCAATGCTAAAATAGAACACATTACCATCTCTATTTTTCTATCCATACCGCAATACACAAGCATCCTACACCTTCCTACAGCCAAAAAAATGGAGCATAGTACAAGGATAATAGTGACGTGTAGTCTAGAGGAAATTCAATGCACAATGACATGAAGCAACCAAATCAGCTAAAACAGGTGCATTCCTCTTAGCACATGTGCAATATAAAGAAGATTCCAACACCGAACCAAGCTCATTAAATACTATAACACAGTTAAGACAGATATTCCAATTCGTTTACCATAGCATTTAGTTAGCAATGGATGCAGACTTCCCAATACAGTGAATTACATATCCGAAACCATACAGGCAACTAGTGTTGATTACAATTCTGTAGGCAGTTTTAAATTTAAGCTATAGGACTGCATTGCCCTTGGTATGTTAAATACTTTGTTCAGCTCCTCTTACTTGATTGCTTAAATCTCTTAACATTATAAGTGGAGTTACACTTGTATTAAAGTTATATGTATGTGTTATTTTATTACTTATGATAAATGTATTTAATATCAGTAGCTTCAAACGCATGCAGAAAGGCCATCTTTGGCCAGGTCATAATAAAAGGTCTATAGAAGTGAAATAACCTTCACTATCTATCTGAGTAAAACTAAAATCCCATATAAACCTGATAGCCCATGAGAGAAAATCCAGGCAGTAGACCAAAGGACGATCATAAGAAAACCTATACACAGAATTTGAATACTACATCAAGGTAATAAAAGACAGGATATATTATTGTTATTAGTATGTTATTCTTTGTAGATACAAGTTTCTTGACACTCAATCACATTGAAGTGCGTGTGGAATGCAAGACTTTGTATCTGGATCCTCCAGCTGCATTTACAGAGAGAAAGGATCCCAAATCAATTTGGCGTTGTGCTAATTGTACTGAAGGTATTAGACGAGGTTACCACAAGCAACAGCATAACTATTGAGCAAAGCCCTATTTAACTCCAAATATAAACACTAATATTGAAACATATGGCATCTCCAACATCAATGTAATAAAATAAAATAGCTGCATGGACGACAACTCACGGGGAACCTTGGCTTACCGCCCGGCCGCTGCGTCCCCCATTTTGGTCCATTACTGACATCATGGATGGGTTGAAATATTGGAGGGTGACACACGGTGAGCGCCTCGAGCCCCCCCCCTCTCCAACCCGGCTGGTTAATGCGCTACTCATGACCTGGAATCGCTACTTCTACATTAGTAGGTCCTCAATTGGCCCCCCCAGGGACCTAATGAGGCTGAGAGCACACCTAGCCAGGTCTCCCAATGGGGGAAAAATCCCCACGCCGGTACTGAGCATTCCGATACTGTCAATGCTAAAATAGAACACATCACCATCTCTATTTTTCTATCCATACCGCAATACACAAGCATCCTACATCTTCCTACAGCCAAAAAAATGGAGCATAGTAAAAGGATAATAGTGACGTGTAGTCTAGAGGAAATTCAATGCACAATGACATGAAGCAACCAAATCAGCTAAAACAGGTGCATTCCTCTTAGCACATGCGCAATATAAAGAAGATTCCAACACCGAACCAAGCTCATTAAATACTATAACACAGTTAAGACAGATATTCCAATTCGTTTACCATAGCATTTAGTTAGCAATGGATGCAGACTTCCCAATACAGTGAATTACATATCCGAAACCATACAGGCAACTAGTGTTGATTACAATTCTGTAGGCAGTTTTAAATTTAAGCTATAGGACTGCATTGCCCTTGGTATGTTAAATACTTTGTTCAGCTCCTCTTACTTGATTGCTTAAATCTCTTAACATTATAAGTGGAGTTACACTTGTATTAAAGTTATATGTATGTGTTATTTTATTACTTATGATAAATGTATTTAATATCAGTAGCTTCAAACGCATGCAGAAAGGCCATCTTTGGCCAGGTCATAATAAAAGGTCTATAGAAGTGAAATAACCTTCACTATCTATCTGAGTAAAACTAAAATCCCATATAAACCTGATAGCCCATGAAAGAAAATCCAGGCACTAGACCAAAGGAC
This sequence comes from Hymenopus coronatus, assembly GCA_030762935.1. NCBI lineage: Eukaryota > Metazoa > Arthropoda > Insecta > Mantodea > Hymenopodidae > Hymenopus > Hymenopus coronatus. The sequence goes on along the minus strand of CM060900.1, from coordinate 98,968,354 downwards.
GATCATAAGAAAACCTATAGACAGAATTTGAATCCTACATCAAGGTAATAAAAGACAGGATATATTATTGTTATTAGTATGTTATTCTTTGTAGATACAAGTTTCTTGACACTCAATCACATTGAAGTGCGTGTGGAATGCAAGACTTTGTATCTGGATCCTCCAGCTGCATTTACAGAGAGAAAGGATCCCAAATCAATTTGGCGTTGTGCTAATTGTAATGAACTATTTGACTCCAAATATAAACACTAATATTGAAACATATGGCATCTCCAACATCAATGTAATAATATAAAATAGCTGCATGGACGACAACTCACGGGGAACCTTGGCTTACCGCCCGGCCGCTGCGTCCCCCATTTTGGTCCATTACTGACATCATGGATGGGTTGAAATATTGGAGGGTGACACACGGTCAGCGCCTCGAGCCCCCCCCCCCAACCCGGCTGGTTAATGCGCTACTCATGACCTGGAGTCGCTACTTCTACATTAGTAGCTCCTCAATTGGCCCCCCAGGGACCTAACGAGGCTGAGTGCACACCTAGCCAGGTCTCCCAATGGGGGAAAAATCCCCACGCCGGTACTGAGCATTCCGATACTGTCAATGCTAAAATAGAACACATTACCATCTCTATTTTTCTATCCATACCGCAATACACAAGCATCCTACACCTTCCTACAGCCAAAAAAATGGAGCATAGTACAAGGATAATAGTGACGTGTAGTCTAGAGGAAATTCAATGCACAATGACATGAAGCAACCAAATCAGCTAAAACAGGTGCATTCCTCTTAGCACATGTGCAATATAAAGAAGATTCCAACACCGAACCAAGCTCATTAAATACTATAACACAGTTAAGACAGATATTCCAATTCGTTTACCATAGCATTTAGTTAGCAATGGATGCAGACTTCCCAATACAGTGAATTACATATCCGAAACCATACAGGCAACTAGTGTTGATTACAATTCTGTAGGCAGTTTTAAATTTAAGCTATAGGACTGCATTGCCCTTGGTATGTTAAATACTTTGTTCAGCTCCTCTTACTTGATTGCTTAAATCTCTTAACATTATAAGTGGAGTTACACTTGTATTAAAGTTATATGTATGTGTTATTTTATTACTTATGATAAATGTATTTAATATCAGTAGCTTCAAACGCATGCAGAAAGGCCATCTTTGGCCAGGTCATAATAAAAGGTCTATAGAAGTGAAATAACCTTCACTATCTATCTGAGTAAAACTAAAATCCCATATAAACCTGATAGCCCATGAGAGAAAATCCAGGCAGTAGACCAAAGGACGATCATAAGAAAACCTATACACAGAATTTGAATACTACATCAAGGTAATAAAAGACAGGATATATTATTGTTATTAGTATGTTATTCTTTGTAGATACAAGTTTCTTGACACTCAATCACATTGAAGTGCGTGTGGAATGCAAGACTTTGTATCTGGATCCTCCAGCTGCATTTACAGAGAGAAAGGATCCCAAATCAATTTGGCGTTGTCCTAATTGTAATGAATTATTTGACTCCAAATATAAACACTAATATTGAAACATATGGCATCTCCAACATCAATGTAATAAAATAAAATAGCTGCATGGACGACAACTCACGGGGAACCTTGGCTTACCGCCCGGCCGCTGCGTCCCCCATTTTGGTCCATTACTGACATCATGGATGGGTTGAAATATTGGAGGGTGACACACGGTCAGCGCCTCGAGCCCCCCCCCCCAACCCGGCTGGTTAATGCGCTACTCATGACCTGGAGTCGCTACTTCTACATTAGTAGCTCCTCAATTGGCCCCCCAGAGACCTAACGAGGCTGAGTGCACACCTAGCCAGGTCTCCCAATGGGGGAAAAATCCCCACGCCGGTACTGAGCATTCCGATACTGTCAATGCTAAAATAGAACACATTACCATCTCTATTTTTCTATCCATACCGCAATACACAAGCATCCTACACCTTCCTACAGCCAAAAAAATGGAGCATAGTACAAGGATAATAGTGACGTGTAGTCTAGAGGAAATTCAATGCACAATGACATGAAGCAACCAAATCAGCTAAAACAGGTGCATGCCTCTTAGCACATGCGCAATATAAAGAAGATTCCAACACCGAACCTAGCTCATTAAATACTATAACACAGTTAAGACAGATATTCCAATTCGTTTATCATAGCATTTAGTTAGCAATGGATGCAGACTTCCCAATACAGTGAATTACATATCCGAAACCATACAGGCAACTAGTGTTGATTACAATTCTGTAGGCAGTTTTAAATTTAAGCTATAGGACTGCATTGCCCTTGGTATGTTAAATACTTTGTTCAGCTCCTCTTACTTGATTGCTTAAATCTCTTAACATTATAAGTGGAGTTACACTTGTATTAAAGTTATATGTATGTGTTATTTTATTACTTATGATAAATGTATTTAATATCAGTAGCTTCAAACGCATGCTGAAAGGCCATCTTTGGCCAGGTCATAATAAAAGGTCTATAGAAGTGAAATAACCTTCACTATCTATCTGAGTAAAACTAAAATCCCATATAAACCTGATAGCCCATGAGAGAAAATCCAGGCACTAGACCAAAGGACGATCATAAGAAAACCTATAGACAGAATTTGAATACTACATCAAGGTAATAAAAGACAGGATATATTATTGTTATTTGTATGTTATTCTTTGTAGATACAAGTTTCCTGACACTCAATCACATTGAAGTGCGTGTGGAATGCAAGACTTTGTATCTGGATCCTCCAGCTGCATTTACAGAGAGAAAGGATCCCAAATCAATTTGGCGTTGTGCTAATTGTAATGAACTATTTGACTCCAAATATAAACACTAATATTGAAACATATGGCATCTCCAACATCAATGTAATAAAATAAATAGCTGCATGGACGACAACTCACTGGGAACCTTGGCTTACCGCCCGGCCGCTGCGTCCCCCATTTTGGTCCATTACTGACATCATGGATGGGTTGAAATATTGGAGGGTGACACACAGTCAGCGCCTCGAGCCCCCCCCCCCCAACCCGGCTGGTTAATGCGCTACTCATGACCTGGAGTCGCTACTTCTACATTAGTAGCTCCTCAATTGGCCCCCCAGGGACCTAACGAGGCTGAGTGCACACCTAGCCAGGTCTCCCAATGGGGGAAAAATCCCCACGCCGGTACTGAGCATTCCGATACTGTCAATGCTAAAATAGAACACATTACCATCTCTATTTTTCTATCCATACCGCAATACACAAGCATCCTACACCTTCCTACAGCCAAAAAAATGGAGCATAGTACAAGGATAATAGTGGCGTGTAGTCTAGAGGAAATTCAATGCACAATGACATGAAGCAACCAAATCAGCTAAAACAGGTGCATGCCTCTTAGCACATGCGCAATATAAAGAAGATTCCAACACCGAACCAAGCTCATTAAATACTATAACACAGTTAAGACAGATATTCCAATTCGTTTATCATAGCATTTAGTTAGCAATGGATGCAGACTTCCCAATACAGTGAATTACATATCCGAAAGCATACAGGCAACTAGTGTTGATTACAATTCTATAGGCAGTTTTAAATTTAAGCTATAGGACTGCATTGCCCTTGGTATGTTAAATACTTTGTTCAGCTCCTCTTACTTGATTGCTTAATTCTCTTAACATTATAAGTGGAGTTACACTTGTATTAAAGTTATATGTATGTGTTATTTTATTACTTATGATAAATGTATTTAATATCAGTAGCTTCAAACACATGCTGAAAGGCCATCTTTGGCCAGGTCATAATAAAAGGTCTATAGAAGTGAAATAACCTTCACTATCTATCTGAGTAAAACTAAAATCCCATATAAACCAGATAGCCCATGAGAGAAAATCCAGGCAGTAGACCAAAGGACGATCATAAGAAAACCTATACACAGAATTTGAAAACTACATCAATGTAATAAAAGACAGGATATATTATTGTTATTAGTATGTTATTCTTTGTAAATACAAGTTTCTTGACACTCAATCACATTGAAGTGCATGTGGAATGCAAGACTTTGTATCTGGATCCTCCAGCTACATTTACAGAGAGAAAGGATCCCAAATCAATTTGGCGTTGTGCTAATTGTACTGAAGGTATTAGACGAGGTTACCACAAGCAACAGCATAACTATTGAGCAAAGCCCTATTTAACTCCAAATATAAACACTAATATTGAAACATATGGCATCTCCAACATCAATGTAATAAAATAAAATAGCTGCATGGACGACAACTCACTGGGAACCTTGGCTTACCGCCCGGCCGCTGCGTCCCCCATTTTGGTCCATTACTGACATCATGGATGGGTTGAAATATTGGAGGGTGACACACGGTGAGCGCCTCGAGCCCCCCCCTCTCCAACCCGGCTGGTTAATGCGCTACTCATGACCTGGAATCGCTACTTCTACATTAGTAGGTCCTCAATTGGCCCCCCCAGGGACCTAATGAGGCTGAGAGCACACCTAGCCAGGTCTCCCAATGGGGGAAAAATCCCCACGCCGGTACTGAGCATTCCGATACTGTCAATGCTAAAATAGAACACATTACCATCTCTATTTTTCTATCCATACCGCAATACACAAGCATCCTACACCTTCCTACAGCCAAAAAAATGGAGCATAGTACAAGGATAATAGTGACGTGTAGTCTAGAGGAAATTCAATGCACAATGACATGAAGCAACCAAATCAGCTAAAACAGGTGCATTCCTCTTAGCACATGCGCAATATAAAGAAGATTCCAACACCGAACCAAGCTCATTAAATACTATAACACAGTTAAGACAGATATTCCAATTCGTTTACCATAGCATTTAGTTAGCAATGGATGCAGACTTCCCAATACAGTGAATTACATATCCGAAACCATACAGGCAACTAGTGTTGATTACAATTCTGTAGGCAGTTTTAAATTTAAGCTATAGGACTGCATTGCCCTTGGTATGTTAAATACTTTGTTCAGCTCCTCTTACTTGATTGCTTAAATCTCTTAACATTATAAGTGGAGTTACACTTGTATTAAAGTTATATGTATGTGTTATTTTATTACTTATGATAAATGTATTTAATATCAGTAGCTTCAAACGCATGCTGAAAGGCCATCTTTGGCCAGGTCATAATAAAAGGTCTATAGAAGTGAAATAACCTTCACTATCTATCTGAGTAAAACTAAAATCCCATATAAACCTGATAGCCCATGAGAGAAAATCCAGGCACTAGACCAAAGGACGATCATAAGAAAACCTATAGACAGAATTTGAATACTACATCAAGGTAATAAAAGACAGGATATATTATTGTTATTTGTATGTTATTCTTTGTAGATACAAGTTTCCTGACACTCAATCACATTGAAGTGCGTGTGGAATGCAAGACTTTGTATCTGGATCCTCCAGCTGCATTTACAGAGAGAAAGGATCCCAAATCAATTTGGCGTTGTGCTAATTGTAATGAACTATTTGACTCCAAATATAAACACTAATATTGAAACATATGGCATCTCCAACATCAATGTAATAAAATAAAATAGCTGCATGGACGACAACTCACTGGGAACCTTGGCTTACCGCCCGGCCGCTGCGTCCCCCATTTTGGTCCATTACTGACATCATGGATGGGTTGAAATATTGGAGGGTGACACACGGTGAGCGCCTCGAGCCCCCCCCCTCTCCAACCCGGCTGGTTAATGCGCTACTCATGACCTGGAGTCGCTACTTCTACATTAGTAGCTCCTCAATTGGCCCCCCAGGGACCTAACGAGGCTGAGTGCACACCTAGCCAGGTCTCCCAATGGGGGAAAAATCCCCACGCCGGTACTGAGCATTCCGATACTGTCAATGCTAAAATAGAACACATTAGCATCTCTATTTTTCTATCCATACCACAATACACAAGCATCCTACACCTTCCTACAGCCAAAAAAATGGAGCATAGTACAAGGATAATAGTGACGTGTAGTCTAGAGGAAATTCAATGCACAATGACATGAAGCAACCAAATCAGCTAAAACAGGTGCATGCCTCTTAGCACATGCGCAATTTAAAGAAGATTCCAACACCGAACCAAGCTCATTAAATACTATAACACAGTTAAGACAGATATTCCAATTCGTTTATCATAGCATTTAGTTAGCAATGGATGCAGACTTCCCAATACAGTGAATTACATATCCGAAAGCATACAGGCAACTAGTGTTGATTACAATTCTATAGGCAGTTTTAAATTTAAGCTATAGGACTGCATTGCCCTTGGTATGTTAAATACTTTGTTCAGCTCCTCTTACTTGATTGCTTAATTCTCTTAACATTATAAGTGGAGTTACACTTGTATTAAAGTTATATGTATGTGTTATTTTATTACTTATGATAAATGTATTTAATATCAGTAGCTTCAAACGCATGCTGAAAGGCCATCTTTGGCCAGGTCATAATAAAAGGTCTATAGAAGTGAAATAACCTTCACTATCTATCTGAGTAAAACTAAAATCCCATATAAACCTGATAGCCCATGAGAGAAAATCCAGGCACTAGACCAAAGGACGATCATAAGAAAACCTATAGACAGAATTTGAATACTACATCAAGGTGATAAAAGACAGGATATATTATTGTTATTAGTATGTTATTCTTTGTAAATACAAGTTTCTTGACACTCAATCACATTGAAGTGTGTGTGGAATGCAAGACTTTGTATCTGGATCCTCCAGCTGCATTTACAGAGAGAAAGGATCCCAAATCAATTTGGCGTTGTGCTAATTGTACTGAAGGTACTAGACGAGGTTACCACAAGCAACAGCATAACTATTGAGCTAAGCCCTGTTTAACTCCAAATATAAACACTAATATTGAAACATATGGCATCTCCAACATCAATGTAATATAATAAAATAGCTGCATGGACGACAACTCACGGGGAACCTTGGCTTACCGCCCGGCCGCTGCGTCCCCCATTTTGGTCCATTACTGACATCATGGATGGGGTGCAATATTGGAGGTTGACACACAGTGAGCGCCTCGGCCCCCCCCCCCAACCCAGCTGGTTAATGTGCTACTCATGACCTGGAGTCACTACTTCTACATTAGTAGCTCCTCAATTGGCCCCCCAGGGACCTAACAAGGCTGAGAGCACACCGGGCCAGGTCTCCCAATGGGGGAAAAATCCCCACGCTGGTATTGAGCATTCCGATACTGTCAATGATAAGATAGAACACATTACCATCTCTGTTTTTCTATCCATACCGCAATACACTAGCATCCTATACCTTCCTACAGCTAAAAAAATGGAGCATAGTACAAGGATAAAAGTGACGTGTAGTCTAGAGGAAATACAATGCACAATGACATGAAGCAACCAGATCAGCTAAAACAGGTGCATGCCTCTTAGCACATTCTCAATATAAAGAAGATTCCAACAACGAGCCAAGCTCAATAAATGCTATAACACAGTTAAGACAGATATTCCAATTCGTTTATCATAGCATTTAGTTAGCAAAGGATGCAGACTTCCCAATACAATGAATTACATATCCGAAAGCATACAGGCAACTAGTGTTGATTACAATTCTGTAGGCAGTTTTAAATTTAAACTATAGGACTGCATTGCCCTTGGTATGTTAAATACATTGTTCAGCTCCTCTTAGTTGATTGCTTAATTCTCTTAATGTTAAAAGTGGAGTTACACTTGTATTAAAGTTATATGTATGTATTATTTTATTACTTATGATAAATGTATTTAATATCAGTAGCTTCAAACTCATGCTGAAAGGCCATCTTTGGAAGGTCATAAAAAAGGTCTATAGAAGTGAAATAACCTTCACTATCTATCTGAATAAAACTAAAATCCTATATAAACCAGATATCCCATGAGAGAAAATCCAGGCACTAGACCAAAGGACGATCATAAGAAAACCTATAGACAGAATTAGAATACTACATCAAGGTAATAAAAGACAGGATATATTATTGTTATTAGTATGTTATTCTTTGTAAAAACAAGTTTCTTAACACTCAATCACATTGAAGTGCGTGTGGAATGCAAGACTTTGTATCTGGATCCTCCAGCTGCATTTACAGAGAGAAAGGATTCCAAATCAATTTGGCGTTGTGCTAATTGTACTGAAGGTACTAGACGAGGTTACCACAAACAACAGCATAACTATTGAGCAAAGCCCTATTTAACTCCAAATATAAACACTAATATTGAAACATATGGCATCTCCAACATCAATGTAATAAAATAAAATAGCTGCATGGACGACAACTCATGGGGAACCTTGGCTTACCGCCCGGCCGCTGCGTCCCCCATTTTGGTCCATTACTGACATCATGGATGGGTTGCAATATTGGAGGGTGACACACGGTCAGCGCCTCGAGCCCCCCCCCCCCCACCCGGCTGGTTAATGCGCTACTCATGACCTGGAGTCGCTACTTCTACATTAGTAGCTCCTCAATTGGCCCCCCAGGGACCTAACGAGGCTGAGTGCACACCTAGCCAGGTCTCCCAATGGGGGAAAAATCCCCACGCCGGTACTGAGCATTCCGATACTGTCAATGCTAAAATAGAACACATTACCATCTCTATTTTTCTATCCATACCGCAATACACAAGCATCCTACACCTTCCTACAGCCAAAAAAATGGAGCATAGTACAAGGATAATAGTGACGTGTAGTCTAGAGGAAATTCAATGCACAATGACATGAAGCAACCAAATCAGCTAAAACAGGTGCATGCCTCTTAGCATATGCGCAATATAAAGAATATTCCAACACCGAACCAAGCTCATTAAATACTATAACACAGTTAAGACAGATATTCCAATTCGTTTATCATAGCATTTAGTTAGCAATGGATGCAGACTTCCCAATACAGTGAATTACATATCCGAAAGCATACAGGCAACTAGTGTTGATTACAATTCTGTAGGCAGTTTTAAATTTAAACTATAGGACTGCATTGCCCTTGGTATGTTAAATACATTGTTCAGCTCCTCTTAGTTGATTGCTTAATTCTCTTAACGTTAAAAGTGGAGTTACACTTGTATTAAAGTTATATGTATGTATTATTTTATTACTTATGACCAGGGGCGGCTCGTCCTTACGTGCTGAAGAGCTGCAGCACGCTACTTTTTTTTCTTCTAAATTACATAACAGACATGCTGAAGGACCATGTAACAAACATAACACATTATGGTAGTAATAAGAAAGGCAGCACTGCCAATGACGAACTCTCGAAGCAAGGTAAACACGCAAGTTTAGGTAATGGAATGCATCCACGTGCTCAAAGCGATCAAGCACGGTAGGTGAATATTGCGCTTGCGTAGAACCTTCCCCTCTTACCCCCCCTGACGGTCGCTGCCCCATCGTTTTCGCACTGCTACGTGCTGCGTTTGGCTAAAGCACGGAATCAATGAAATCGCTACGAGTGTTAGTTCTTTTCCTTATAATCGTTTTGGCAGCAGACGAAACAGCCCTGCCACACTGACCTAAGTGCCACACTAAACATCAGAATTTAGTGAAATTAATTAAAGCGTATTACAACGTTTTATTTTAGTTATAATAACTAATTATATCTTTGTGATACAAACTGAGCCATAAAAGGACTATTATCTCCATACCTTATTCACATTGGAACGTACAGAACATTGTTTGTTAACATTGGTAACCATAAGTTCATATTGGCGCAATGTGTTACTTCTGCAAATGTGAAATCTAACAGGCCCACGTGTATCACATTGAAACAAAGTGTTCTTTTGTGTAAATGTTATTCAGTGTCAGTTTTCAGTTTATTTCCAACTGAGATCGCACTTTATTATATTTCAGTATCATTCAGTGTAGGTTTGTGTTACTTTCATAGGTAAGAAAACTTTAGTCATACATAATGAATATAGTTGATGAGCTGTTAAAAACTCCCTTTTCAAGGCGATCGTTAGATGAAAAGATCAGGATAAAAAATTTAGGGCGACCTACTCCTGATCTAAAAATTGAACAGAAAGCAAAAGGAAGTAAAAATTCTATTTACACAAGAAAGTTTAACACAAATATATATGACAACAGTGACTGGATCTGTGGTTGTGAAATCAGAAACGCGCTCTTTTGCTTTCCTTGCCTCTTGTTTGGAAGTACAGATTCGTGGTCTACGACTGGTGTTAAAGATCTAGGTCATGTTAATGAATATATAAAAAAACATTCAAATAGCAAGAAGCATATGAAAAACTCGCTTGACTTCTCAATGCTTGGAGGTGTAAATATTGCAACGCAGCTAAGCAGGGCATATCAAGATGCTACACAAAAACATAATGAACAGGTTGAGAAAAATAGATACATATTATCCAGGATAATAGACTGCATCAAATTTTGTGGGGCCTTTGAGCTTGCTTTGCGTGGACATGATGAGACGGAAACGTCAGATAATCCCGGCGTGTTTTTAGGCCTTATAAATCTATTGGGCAGTATAGACAGTGCGATGAAAGAGCATACCGAAAGCAATAAGGTGTTCAAAGGATTATCTACGACCATCCAGAATGAACTACTTGATTGCATGTTGGAAGTGTGCCACGAAGAAATTGAAAGAGAAATGAAGGAGGCAGCCTATGTTGCTATCATGGCAGACGAAACCACTGATATCACTGAAAAAATTCAGTTGGCATTAATTTTTAGATATGAAAGGAACGGCTTTATTTATGAACGGTTTTGGGGATTTTTTAATCCATCTGATCAGACCGCTAATTCTATTGCCGGTTGTATTTTGAAAGAAGTGGACACCCTTTTTAAGGATGATCGCCATAAAATCATCGCCCAGACTTATGACGGTGCGTCTGTAATGAGCGGCAACACAGGAGGCGTGCAGATCAAGGTGAAAGAACACTATCCTCTCGCACAGTATGTACATTGTTGCGCCCATCAATTAAATCTGGTTATGGAGAAAGCAGCTTCTCAAAATCAGTCCGCCAGAATATTCTTCTGCAGTCTCTCAGCTTTTCCAGCATTTTTTTTCAAGATCTCCACAGCGTTTAGCAGCATTGGAAGCAACTGTTGCTCGAAGAGTTCCTCGAGGATCTGCAACAAGATGGAATTTCAAGTCTAGGACTGTTAACACCGTATATGAACACAGAGAATCTCTGATCGATTGTTTTGACGAATTAGAACAATCTTTATCAGATAGGACAGTGCAAGAAGCTCGTGGCCTGCGGCATAATTTGGAGGATGGAGAATTTAATTTCTGGCTTGCTTTTTTTCAGAAAATAATGCCACATGTAGACATTTTGTATAATCAGCTACAAGCAAGACAGATGGATGCAGTGAAGGCAAAAAATGCAGTCCAATCTTTTGCCAAAGCAATTGATGCCGTGCGAAGTAGAACGGATGATATAGCACACCAGATTCAGACATCTAACGTCCACGTTACAAAAAGACGTCGTAGGGAAACTAACTTAGGAGTAGATGCCAAGGAAGTATGTGACCGAATAATATCGGAGGTACACAGCCGCTTTGAGTCCACAGAACATCTTGATGCTGCAAAACTATTGGATGCAAAAAACTTTGAATTATTTTCTCAAGTTTTTCCTGAAACAGAACTCGGCATTGTCTGTGATCGATACAAAGATCTCGACAAAAACAAGCTCCGAACCGAACTTAGCATTTTATATGAGCATCCGGAATTCAGGAAAGTAGAAGGTGCTCTTCCACTCTTGCAGTTGACACTAAAAAATAATCTGCAAAAAACTTTTAGTGAAGGGACAAAGGTTTTAAGAATTGTTGTGACTATTCCCATGTCAACTGCAGAACCAGAACGATGTTTCTCCTCTTTGAAGAGGATAAAAACCTTTCTGAGGAACACCATGTGTCAGGATCGCCTTACCTCTCTGGCCATGCTATCCATAGAGAAGAAATTCGTTACAAATATCAGGGATTTCAACGTCAGAGTGATGGACAAATTCTGCATGAAGAAACATCGGCGTATGGACTTCATTTTTCGAAACTAGGTGAGTTGCATGCATTTTTTTTCCCCCGTGCAGCACGCTACTTGTTTTAGGCACGAGCCGCCACTGCTTATGACAATTGTATTTAATATCAGTAGCTTCAAACGCATGCTGAAAGGCCATCTTTGGCCAGGTCATAAAAAAGGTCTATAGAAGTGAAATAACCTTCACTATCTATCTGAATAAAACTAAAATCCCATATAAACCAGATAGCCCATGAGAGAAAATCCAGGCACTAGACCAAAGGACGATCATAAGAAAACCTATAGACAGAATTTGAATACTACATCAAGGTAATAAAAGACAGGATATATTATTGTTATTAGTATGTTATTCTTTGTAAATACAAGTTTCTTGACACTCAATCACATTGAAGTGCGTGTGGAATGCAAGACTTTGTATCTGGATCCTCCAGCTGCATTTACAGAGAGAAAGGATCCCAAATCAATTTGGCGTTGTGCTAATTGTACTGAAGCTACTAGACGAGGTTACCACAAGCAACAGCATAACTATTGAGCAAAGCCCTATTTAACTCCAAATATAAACACTAATATTGAAACATATGGCATCTCCAACATCAATGTAATAAAATAAAATAGCTGCATGGACGACAACTCACGGGGAACCTTGGCTTACCGCCCGGCCGCTGCGTCCCCCATTTTGGTCCATTACTGACATCATGGATGGGTTGAAATATTGGAGGGTGACACACCGTCAGCGCCTCGAGCCCCCCCCCAACCCGGCTGGCTAATGCGCTACTCATGACCTTGAGTCGCTACTTCGACATTAGTAGCTCCTCAATTGGCCCCCCAGGGACCTAACGAGGCTGAGTGCACACCTAGCCAGGTCTCCCAATGGGGGAAAAATCACACGCCGGTACTGAGCATTCCGATACTGTCAATGCTAAAATAGAACACATTACCATCTCCATTTTTCTATCCATACCGCAATACACAAGCATCCTACACCTTCCTACAGCCAAAAAAATGGAGCATAGTACAAGGATAATAGTGACGTGTAGTATAGAGGAACTTCAATGCACAATGACATGAAGCAACCAAATCAGCTAAAACAGGTGCATGCCTCTTAGCACATGCGCAATATAAAGAAGATTCCAACACCGAACCAAGCTCATTAAATACTATAACACAGTTAAGACAGATATTCCAATTCGTTTATCATAGCATTTAGTTAGCAATGGATGCAGACTTCCCAATACAGTGAATAACATATCCGAAAGCATACAGGCAACTATGGTTGATTACAATTCTGTAGGCAGTTTTAAATTTAAGCTATAGGACTGCATTGCCCTTGGTATGTTAAATACTTTGTTCAGCTCCTCTTACTTGATTGCTTAATTCTCTTAACATTATAAGTGGAGTTACACTTGTATTAAAGTTATATGTATGTGTTATTTTATTACTTATGATAAATGTACTTAATATCAGTAGCTTGAAACGCATGCTGAAAGGCCATCTTTGGCCAGGTCATAATAAAAGGTCTATAGAAGTGAAATAACCTTCACTATCTATCTTGAGTAAAACTAAAATCCCATATAAACCAGATAGCCCATGAGAGAAAATCCAGGCACTAGACCAAAGGACGATCATAAGAAAACCTATAGACAGAATTTGAATACTACATCAATGTAATAAAAGACAGGATATATTATTGTTATTAGTATGTTATTCTTTGTAAATACAAGTTTCTTGACACTCAATCACATTGAAGTGCGTGTGGAATGCAAGACTTTGTATCTGGATCTTCCAGCTGCATTTACAGAGAGAAAGGATTCCAAATCAATTTGGCGTTGTGCTAATTGTACTGAAGGTACTAGACGAGGTTACCACAAGCAACAGCATAACTATTGAGCAAAGCCCTATTTAACTCCAAATATAAATACTAATATTGAAACATATGGCATCTCCAACATCAATGTAATAAAATAAAATAGCTGCATGGACGACAACTCACGGGGAACCTTGGCTTACCGCCCGGCCGCTGCGTCCCCCATTTTGGTCCATTACTGACATCATGGATGGGGTGCAATATTGGAGGGTGACACATAGTCAGCGCCTCGAGCCCCCCCCCCCCAACCGGGCTGGTTAATGCGCTACTCATGACCTGGAGTCACTACTTCTACATTAGTAGCTCCTCAATTGGCCCCCCAGGGACCTAACAAGGCTGAGAGCACACCGGGCCAGGTCTCCCAATGGGGGAAAAATCCCCACGCCGGTACGGAGCATTCCGATACCGTCAATGATAAGATAGAACACATTACCATCTCTGTTTTTCTATCCATACCGCAATACACAAGCATCCTATACCTTCCTACAGCTATAAAAAATGGAGCATAGTACAAGGATAAAAGTGACGTGTAGTCTAGAGGAAATTCAATGCACAACGACATGAAGCAACCAAATCAGCTAAAACAGGTGCATGCCTCTTAGCACATTCTCAATATAAAGAAGATTCCAACAAAGAGCCAAGCTCAATAAATGCTATAACACAGTTAAGACAGATATTCCAATTCGTTTATCATATCATTTAGTTAGCAATGGATGCAGACTTCCCAATACAGTGAATTACATACCCGAAAGTATACAGGCAACTAGTGTTGATTACAATTCTGTAGGCAGTTTTAAATTTAAGCTATAGGACTGCATTGCCCTGGTATGTTAAATACTTTGTTCAGCTCCTCTTACTTGATTGCTTAATTCTCTTAACGTTAAAAGTGGAGTTACACTTGTATTAAAGCTATATGTATGTATTATTTTATTACTTATGACAAATGTATTGAATATGAGTAGCTACAAACGCATGCTGAAAGGCCATCTTTGGCCAGGTCATAAAAAAGGTCTATAGAAGTGAAATAACCTTCACTATCTATCTGAATAAACCTAAAATCCCATATAAACCAGATAGCCCATGAGAGAAAATCCAGGCACTAGACCAAAGGACGATCATAAGAAAACCTATAGACAGAATTTGAATACTACATCAAGGTAATAAAATGACAGGATATATTATTGTTATTAGTATGTTAATCTTTGTAAATACAAGTTTCTTGACACTCGATCACATTGAAGTGCGTGTGGAATGCAAGACTTTGTATCTGGATCCTCCAGCTGCATTTACAGAGAGAAAGGATCCCAAATCAATTTGGCGTTGTGCTAATTGTACTGAAGGTACTAGACGAGGTTACCACAAGCAACAGCATAACTATTGAGCAAAGCCCTATTTAACTCCAAATATAAACACTAATATTGAAACATATGGCATCTACAACATCAATGTAATAAAATAAACTAGCTGCATGGACGACAACTCACGGGGAACCTTGGCTTATCGCCCGGCCGCTGCGTCCCCCATTTTGGTCCATTACTGACATCATGGATGGGGTGCAATATTGGAGGGTGACACGTGGTCAGCGCCTTGAGCCTCCCCCCCCCCAACCCGGCTGGTTAATGCGCTACTCATGACCTGGAGTCACTACTTCTACATTAGTAGCTCCTCAATTGGCCCCCCAGGGATCTAACAAGGCTGAGAGCACACCGGGCCTGGTCTCCCAATGGGGGAAAAATCCCCACGCCGGTACTGAGCATTCCGATACTGTCAATGCTAAGATAGAACACATTACCATCTGTGTTTTTCTATCCATACCGCAATACACAAGCATCCTATACTTTTACAGCCAAAAAAATGGAGCATAGTACAAGGATAAAAGTGACGTGTAGTCTAGAGGAAATTCAATGCACAACGACTTGAAGCAACCAAATTAACTAAAACAGGTGCATGCCTTTTAGCACATTCTCAATATAAAAAAGATTCCAACAACGAGCCAAGCTCAATAATTACTATAACACAGTTAAGACAGATATTCCAATTCGTTTATCATAGCATTTAGTTAGCAATGGATGCAGACTACCCAATACAATGAATTACATATCCGAAAGCACACAGGCAACCAGAGTTGATGAATAACTTGATTACAATTCTGTAGGCAGCTTTTAATTTAAACTAGAAGACTGCATTGCCCTTGGTATGTTAAATACATTGTTCAGCTCCTCTTAGTTGATTGCTTAATTCTCTTAACGTTAAAAGTGGAGTTACACTTGTATTAAAGTTATATGTATGTATTATTTTATTACTTATGACAAATGTATTTAATATCAGTAGCTTCAAACGCATGCTAAAAGGCCATCTTTGGCCAGGTCATAAAAAAGGTCTATAGAAGTGAAATAACCTTCACTATCTATCTGAATAAAACTAAAATCCCATATAAACCAGATAGCCCATGAGAGAAAATCCAGGCACTAGACCAAAGGACGATCATAAGAAAACCTATAGACAGAATTTGAATACTACATCAAGGTAATAAAAGACAGGATATATTATTGTTATTAGTATGTTATTCTATGTAAATACAAGTTTCTTGACACTCAATCACATTGAAGAGCGTGTGGAATGCAAGACTTTGTATCTGGATCCTCCAGCTGCATTTACAGAGAGAAAGGATCCCAAATCAATTTGGCGTTGTGCTAATTGTACTGAAGCTACTAGACGAGGTTACCACAAGCAACAGCATAACTATTGAGCAAAGCCCTATTTAACTCCAAATATAAACACTAATATTGAAACATATGGCATCTCCAACATCAATGTAATAAAATAAAATAGCTGCATGGACGACAACTCACGGGGAACCTTGGCTTACCGCCCGGCCGCTGCGTCCCCCATTTTGGTCCATTACTGACATCATGAATGGGGTGCAATATTGGAGGGTGACACATGGTCAGCGCCTCGAGCCCCCACCCAACCCGGCTGGTTAATGCGCTACTCATGACCTGGAGACACTACTTCTACATTAGTAGCTCCTCAATTGGCCCCCCAGGGACCTAACGAGGCTGAGTGCACAGCGGGCCAGGTCTCCCAATGGGGGAAAAATCCCCACGCCGGTACTGAGCATTCCGATACTGTCAATGCTAAGATAGAACAGATTACCATCTCTGTTTTTCTAACCATACCGCAATACACAAGCATCCTATACCTTCATACAGCCAAAAAAATGGAGCATAGTACAAGGATAAAAGTGACGTGTAGTCTAGAGGAAATTCAATGCACAATGACATGAAGCAACCAAATCAGCTAAAACAGGTGCATGCCTCTTAGCACATGCGCAATATAAAGAAGATTCCAACACCGAACCAAGCTCATTAAATACTATAACACAGTTAAGACAGATATTCCAATTCGTTTATCATAGCATTTAGTTAGCAATGGATGCAGACTTCCCAATACAGTGAATTACATATCCGAAAGCATACAGGCAACTAGTGTAGATTACAATTCTGTAGGCAGCCTTAAATTTAAACTTAAGACTGCATTGCCCTTGGTATGTTAAATACATTTTTCAGCTCCTCTTACTTGATTGCTTAATTTTATTAACATTATAAGTGGAGTTACACTTGTATTAAAGTTATATGTATGTGTTATTTTATTACTTACGATAAATGTATTTAATATCAGTAGCTTCAAACGCATGCTGAAAGGCCATCTTTGGCCAGGTCATAATAAAAGGTCTATAGAAGTGAAATAACCTTCACTATCTATTTGAGTAAAACTAAAATCCCATATAAACCACATAGCCCATGAGAGAAAATCCAGGCACTAGACCAAAGGACGATCATAAGAAAACCTATAGACAGAATTTGAATACTACATCAATGTAATAAAAGACAGGATATATTATTGTTAATAGTATGTTATTCTTTGTAAATACAAGTTTCTTGACACTCAATCACATTGAAGTGCGTGTGGAATGCAAGACTTTGTATCTGGATCCTCCAGCTGCATTTACAGAGAGAAAGGATCCCAAATCAATTTGGCGTTGTGCTAATTGTACTGAAGGTACTAGACGAGGTTAGCACAAGCAACAGCATAACTTTTGAACAAAGCCCTATTTAACTCCAAATATAAACACTAATATTGAAACATATGGCATCTCCAACATCAATGTAATAAAATAAAATAGCTGCATGGACGACAACTCACAGGGAACCTTGGCTTACCGCCCGGCCGCTGCGCCCCCCATTTTGGTCCATTACTGACATCAATAAGGATGATTGATATTTCAATACTTTTTGAATGCAAATCAAATGTTATATTTAACTACAACCCTTATTTTATTAATTTTAACACTAACTATTATGCAATGATGACGAGATGTAATCCGAGAAAGAACATATCAAGGATGAAATAAAAAATTTATAGATAAAGGTAAAAATCTCCTTCATGCCAAATATATTAATGGATGGGGTGCAATATTGGAGGGTGACACGTGATCAGCGCCTCGAGCCCCCCTCCAACCCGGCTGGTTAATGCGCTACTCATGACCTGGGGTCACTACTTCTACATTAGTAGCTCCTCAATTGGCCCCCCAGGGACCTAACGAGGCTGAGTGCACACCGGGCCAGGTTTCCCAATAGGGGGTAAAATCCCCACGCCGGAACTGACCATTCCGATACTGTCAATGCTAAGATAGAACACATTACCATCTCTGTTTTTCTACCCATACCGCAATACACAAGCATCCTATACCTTCCTACAGCCAAACAAATGGAGCATAGTACAAGGATAAAAGTGACATGTAGTCTAGAGGAAATTCAATGCACAATGACATGAAGCAACCAAATCAGCTAAAACAGGTGCATGCCTTTTAGCACATGTGAAATATAAAGAAGATTTCAACACCGAACCAAGCTCATTAATTACTATAACACAGTTAAGACACATATTCCATTTCGTTTATCATAGCATTTAGTTAGCAATGGATGAGGACTTCCCAATACAGTGAATTACATATCCGAAAGCATACAGGCAACCAGTGTTGATTACAATTCTGTAGGCAGTTTTAAATTTAAACTATAAGACTGCATTGCCCTCGGTATGTCAAATACATTGTTCACCTCCTCTTACTTGATTGCTTAATTCTCTTAACATCAAGTGGAGTTACACTTGTATTAAAGTTATATGTATGTATTATTTTATTACTTATGATAAATGTATTTAATATCAGTAGATTCAAACGCATGCTGAAAGGCCATCTTTGGCCAGGTCATAATAAAAGGTCTATAGAAGTGAAATAACCTTCACTATCTATTTGAGTAAAACTAAAATCCCATATAAACCACATAGCCCATGAGAGAAAATCCAGGCACTAGACCAAAGGACGATCATAAGAAAACCTATAGACAGAATTTGAATACTACATCAATGTAATAAAAGACAGGATATATTATTGTTATTAGTATGTTATTCTTTGTAAATACAAGTTTCTTGACACTCAATCACATTGAAGTGCGTGTGGAATGCAAGACTTTGTATCTGGATCCTCCAGCTGCATTTACAGAGAGAAAGGATCCCAAATCAATTTGGCGTTGTGCTAATTGTACTGAAGGTACTAGACGAGGTTAGCACAAGCAACAGCATAACTTTTGAACAAAGCCCTATTTAACTCCAAATATAAACACTAATATTGAAACATATGGCATCTCCAACATCAATGTAATAAAATAAAATAGCTGCATGGACGACAACTCACAGGGAACCTTGGCTTACCGCCCGGCCGCTGCGCCCCCCATTTTGGTCCATTACTGACATCAATAAGGATGATTGATATTTCAATACTTTTTGAATGCAAATCAAATGTTATATTTAACTACAACCCTTATTTTATTAATTTTAACACTAACTATTATGCAATGATGACGAGATGTAATCCGAGAAAGAACATATCAAGGATGAAATAAAAAATTTATAGATAAAGGTAAAAATCTCCTTCATGCCAAATATATTAATGGATGGGGTGCAATATTGGAGGGTGACACGTGATCAGCGCCTCGAGCCCCCCTCCAACCCGGCTGGTTAATGCGCTACTCATGACCTGGGGTCACTACTTCTACATTAGTAGCTCCTCAATTGGCCCCCCAGGGACCTAACGAGGCTGAGTGCACACCGGGCCAGGTTTCCCAATAGGGGGTAAAATCCCCACGCCGGAACTGACCATTCCGATACTGTCAATGCTAAGATAGAACACATTACCATCTCTGTTTTTCTACCCATACCGCAATACACAAGCATCCTATACCTTCCTACAGCCAAACAAATGGAGCATAGTACAAGGATAAAAGTGACATGTAGTCTAGAGGAAATTCAATGCACAATGACATGAAGCAACCAAATCAGCTAAAACAGGTGCATGCCTTTTAGCACATGTGAAATATAAAGAAGATTTCAACACCGAACCAAGCTCATTAATTACTATAACACAGTTAAGACACATATTCCATTTCGTTTATCATAGCATTTAGTTAGCAATGGATGAGGACTTCCCAATACAGTGAATTACATATCCGAAAGCATACATGCAACCAGTGTTGATTACAATTCTGTAGGCAGTTTTAAATTTAAACTATAAGACTGCATTGCCCTCGGTATGTCAAATACATTGTTCACCTCCTCTTACTTGATTGCTTAATTCTCTTAACATCAAGTGGAGTTACACTTGTATTAAAGTTATATGTATGTATTATTTTATTACTTATGATAAATGTATTTAATATCAGTAGATTCAAACGCATGCTGAAAGGCCATCTCTGGCCAGGTCATAAAAAAGATATATAGAAGTGAAATAACCTCCACTATCTATCTGAATAAAACAAAAATCCCATATAAACCAGATAGCCCATGAGACAAAATCCAGGCACTAGACCAAAGGACGATCATAAGAAACCTTATAGACAGAATTTGAATACAATATCAATGTAATAAAAGACAGGATATATTATTGTTATTAGTATGTTATTCTTTGTAAATACAAGTTTCTTGACACTCAATCACATTGAAGTGCGTGTGGAATGCAAGACTTTGTATCTGGATCTTCCAGCTGCATTTACAGAGAGAAAGGATCTCAAATCAATTTGGCGTTGTGCTAATTGTACTGCAGGTACTAGACGAGGTAACCACAAGCAACAGCATAGCTATTGAGCAAAGCCCTATTTAACTCTAAATATAAACACTAATATTGAAACATATGCCATCTCCAACATCAATGTAATAAAATAAAATAGCCGCATGGACGACAACTCACGGGGAACCTTGCCTTACCGCCCGGCCGCTGCGTCCCCCATTTTGGTCCATTACTGACATCAATAAGGATGATTGATATTTCAATACTTTTTGAATGCAAATCAAATGTTATATTTAACTACAATCCTTATTTTATTAATTTTAACATTAACTATTATTCAATGATGACGAGATGTAATCCGAGAAAGAACATAACAAGGATGAAATAAAAAATTTAAAGATAAAGGTAAAAATCTCCTTCATGCCAAATATATTAATGGATGGGGTGCAATATTGGAGGGTGACACGTGGTCAGCGCCTCGAGCCCCAACCAACCCGGCTGGTTAATGCGCTACTCATGACCTGAGGTCACTACTTCTACATTAGTAGCTCCTCAATTGGCCCCCCAGGGACCTAACGAGGCTGAGTGCACACCGGGCCAGGTCCCCTAATGGGGGAAAAATCCCCAGGCCGGTACTGACCATTCCGATACTGTCAATGCTAAGATAGAACACATTACCATCTCTGTTTTTCTATCCATTCCGCAATACACAAGCATCCTATACCTTCCTACAGCCAAACAAATGGAGCATAGTACAAGGATAAAAGTGACGTGTAGTCTAGAGGAAATTCAATGCACAATGACATGAAGCAACCAAATCAGCTAAAACAGGTGCATGCCTCTTAGCACATGCGCAGTATAAACAAGATTCCAACACCGAACCAAGCTCATTAATTACTATAACACAGTCAAGACAGATATTCCAATTCGTTTATCATAGCATTTAGTTAGCAATGGATGCAGACTTCCTAATACAGTGAACTACATATCCGAAAGCATACAGGCAACTTGTGTTGATTACAATTCTGTAGGCAGTTTTAAATTTAAACTATAGGACTGCATTGCCCTTGGTATGTTAAATACATTGTTCAGCTCCTCTTACTTGATTGCTTAATTCTCTTAACATTATAAGTGGAGTTACACTTGTATTAAAGTTATATGTATGTATTATATTATTACTTATGATAAATGTATTTAATATCAGTAGCTTCAAACGCATGCTGAAAGCCCATCTTTGGCCAGGTCATAAAAAAGGTCTATAGAAGTGAAATATCCTTCACTATCTATCTGAATATAACTAAAATCCCATATAAACCAGATAGCAATGAGAGAAAATCCAGGCACTAGACCAAAGGACGATCATAAGAAAACCTAAAGACAGAATTTGAATACTACATCAATGTAATAAAAGACAGGATATATTATTGTTATTAGTATGTCATACTTTGTAAATACAAGTTTCTTGACACTCAACCACATTGAAGTGCGTGTGGAATGCAAGACTTTGTATCTGGATCTTCCAGCTGCATTTACAGAGAGAAAGGATCCCAAATCAATTTGGCGTTGTGCTAATTGTACTGAAGGTACTAGACGAGGTTACCACAAGCAACAGCATAACTATTGAGCAAAGCCCTATTTGACTCCAAATATAAACACTAATATTGAAACATATGGCATCTACAACATCAATGTAATAAAATAAACTAGCTGCATGGACGACAACTCACGGGGAACCTTGGCTTATCGCCCGGCCGCTGCGTCCCCCATTTTGGTCCATTACTGACATCATGGATGGGGTGCAATTTTGGAGGGTGACACGTGGTCAGCGCCTCGAGCATCCCCCCAACCCGGCTGCTTATTGCGCTACTCATGACCTGGAGTCACTACTTCTACATTAGTAGCTCCTCAATTGGCCCCCAGGGACCTAACGAGGCTGAGTGCACACCGGGCCACGTCTCCCAATGGGGGAAAAATCCCCCCGCCGGTACTGAGCATTCCGATACTGTCAATGCTAAGATAGAACACATTACCATCTCTGTTTTTCTATCCATACCGCAATACACAAGCATCCTATACCTTCCTACAGCCAAACAAAAGGAGCATAGTACAAGGATAATAGTGACGTGTAGTCTAGAGGAAATTCAATGCACAATGACATGAAGCAACCAAATCAGCTAAAACAGGTGCATGCCTCTTAGCACATGCGCAGTATAAAGAAGATTCCAACACAGAACCAAGCTCATTAATTACTATAACACAGTCAAGACAGATATTCCAATTCGTTTATCATAGCATTTAGTTAGCAATGGATGCAGACTTCCCAATACAGTGAATTACATATCCGAAAGCAGACAGGCAACTAGTGTTGATTACAATTCTGTAGGCAGTTTTAAATTTAAACTATAGGACTGCATTGCCCTTGGTATGTTAAATACAATGTTCAGCTCCTCTTAGTTTATTGCTTAATTCTCGTAACATTATAAGTGGAGTTACACTTGTATTAAAGTTATATGTATGTATTATTTTATTACTTATGATAAATGTATTTAATATCAGTAGCTTCAAACGCATGCTGAAAGGCCATCTTTGGGCAGGTCAAAAAAAAGGTCTATAGAAGTGAAATAACCTTCAATATCTATCTGAATAAAACTAAAATCCCATATAAACCAGATAGCCCATGAGAGAAAATCCAGGCACTAGACCAAAGGACGATCATAAGTAAACCTATAGACAGAATTTGAATACAACATCAATGTAATAAAAGACAGGATATATTATTGTTATTAGTATGTTATTCTTTGTAAATACAAGTTTCTTGACACTCAATCACATTGAAGTGCGTGTGGAATGCAAGACTATGTATCTGGATCTTCCAGCTGCATTTACAGAGAGAAAGGATCTCAAATCAATTTGGCGTTGTGCTAATTGTACTGCAGGTACTAGACGAGGTTACCACAAGCAACAGCATAACTATTGAGCAAAGCCCTATTTAACTCTAAATATAAACACTAATATTGAAACATATGGCATCTCCAACATCAATGTAATAAAATAAAATAGCTGCATGGACGACAACTCACGGGGAACCTTGGCTTACCGCCCGGCCGCTGCGTCCCCCATTTTGGTCCATTACTGACATCAATAAGGATGATTGATATTTCAATACTTTTTGAATGCAAATCAAATGTTATATTTAACTACAACCCTTATTTTATTAATTTTAACACTAACTATTATGCAATGATGACGAGATGTAATCCGAGAAAGAACATATCAAGGATGAAATAAAAAATTTATAGATAAAGGTAAAAATCTCCTTCATGCCAAATATATTAATGGATGGGGTGCAATATTGGAGGGTGACACGTGGTCAGCGCCTCGAGCCCCCCTCCAACCCGGCTGGTTAATGCGCTACTCATGACCTGGGGTCACTACTTCTACATTAGTAGCTCCTCAATTGGCCCCCCAGGGACCTAACGAGGCTGAGTGCACACCGGGCCAGGTTTCCCAATAGGGGGTAAAATCCCAACGCCGGTACTGACCATTCCAATACTGTCAATGCTAAGATAGAACACATTACCATCTCTGTTTTTCTACCCATACCGCAATACACAAGCATCCTATACCTTCCTACAGCCAAACAAATGGAGCATAGTACAAGGATAAAAGTGACATGTAGTCTAGAGGAAATTCAATGCACAATGACATGAAGCAACCAAATCAGCTAAAACAGGTGCATGCATTTTAGCACATGTGAAATATAAAGAAGATTTCAACACCGAACCAAGCTCATTAATTACTATAACACAGTTAAGACAGATATTCCATTTCGTTTATCATAGCATTTAGTTAGCAATGGATGCAGACTTCCCAATACAGTGAATTACATACCCGAAAGTATACAGGCAACTAGTGTTGATTACAATTCTGTAGGCAGTTTTAAATTTAAGCTATAGGACTGCATTGCCCTGGTATGTTAAATACTTTGTTCAGCTCCTCTTACTTGATTGCTTAATTCTCTTAACGTTAAAAGTGGAGTTACACTTGTATTAAAGCTATATGTATGTATTATTTTATTACTTATGACAAATGTATTGAATATGAGTAGCTACAAACGCATGCTGAAAGGCCATCTTTGGCCAGGTCATAAAAAAGGTCTATAGAAGTGAAATAACCTTCACTATCTATCTGAATAAACCTAAAATCCCATATAAACCAGATAGCCCATGAGAGAAAATCCAGGCACTAGACCAAAGGACGATCATAAGAAAACCTATAGACAGAATTTGAATACTACATCAAGGTAATAAAATGACAGGATATATTATTGTTATTAGTATGTTAATCTTTGTAAATACAAGTTTCTTGACACTCGATCACATTGAAGTGCGTGTGGAATGCAAGACTTTGTATCTGGATCCTCCAGCTGCATTTACAGAGAGAAAGGATCCCAAATCAATTTGGCGTTGTGCTAATTGTACTGAAGGTACTAGACGAGGTTACCACAAGCAACAGCATAACTATTGAGCAAAGCCCTATTTAACTCCAAATATAAACACTAATATTGAAACATATGGCATCTACAACATCAATGTAATAAAATAAACTAGCTGCATGGACGACAACTCACGGGGAACCTTGGCTTATCGCCCGGCTGCTGCGTCCCCCATTTTGGTCCATTACTGACATCATGGATGGGGTGCAATATTGGAGGGTGACACGTGGTCAGCGCCTTGAGCCTCCCCCCCCCCCAACCCGGCTGGTTAATGCGCTACTCATGACCTGGAGTCACTACTTCTACATTAGTAGCTCCTCAATTGGCCCCCCAGGGATCTAACAAGGCTGAGAGCACACCGGGCCTGGTCTCCCAATGGGGGAAAAATCCCCACGCCGGTACTGAGCATTCCGATACTGTCAATGCTAAGATAGAACACATTACCATCTGTGTTTTTCTATCCATACCGCAATACACAAGCATCCTATACCTTTTACAGCCAAAAAAATGGAGCATAGTACAAGGATAAAAGTGACGTGTAGTCTAGAGGAAATTCAATGCACAACGACTTGAAGCAACCAAATTAACTAAAACAGGTGCATGCCTTTTAGCACATTCTCAATATAAAAAAGATTCCAACAACGAGCCAAGCTCAATAATTACTATAACACAGTTAAGACAGATATTCCAATTCGTTTATCATAGCATTTAGTTAGCAATGGATGCAGACTTCCCAATACAATGAATTACATATCCGAAAGCACACAGGCAACCAGAGTTGATGAATAACTTGATTACAATTCTGTAGGCAGCTTTTAATTTAAACTAGAAGACTGCATTGCCCTTGGTATGTTAAATACATTGTTCAGCTCCTCTTAGTTGATTGCTTAATTCTCTTAACGTTAAAAGTGGAGTTACACTTGTATTAAAGTTATATGTATGTATTATTTTATTACTTATGACAAATGTATTTAATATCAGTAGCTTCAAACGCATGCTGAAAGGCCATCTTTGGCCAGGTCATAAAAAAGGTCTATAGAAGTGAAATAGCCTTCACTATCTATCTGAATAAAACTAAAATCCCATATAAACCAGATAGCCCATGAGAGAAAATCCAGGCACTAGACCAAAGGACGATCATAAGAAAACCTATAGACAGAATTTGAATACTACATCAAGGTAATAAAAGACAGGATATATTATTGTTATTAGTATGTTATTCTATGTAAATACAAGTTTCTTGACACTCAATCACATTGAAGAGCGTGTGGAATGCAAGACTTTGTATCTGGATCCTCCAGCTGCATTTACAGAGAGAAAGGATCCCAAATCAATTTGGCGTTGTGCTAATTGTACTGAAGCTACTAGACGAGGTTACCACAAGCAACAGCATAACTATTGAGCAAAGCCCTATTTAACTCCAAATATAAACACTAATATTGAAACATATGGCATCTCCAACATCAATGTAATAAAATAAAATAGCTGCATGGACGACAACTCACGGGGAACCTTGGCTTACCGCCCGGCCGCTGCGTCCCCCATTTTGGTCCATTACTGACATCATGAATGGGGTGCAATATTGGAGGGTGACACATGGTCAGCGCCTCGAGCCCCCACCCAACCCGGCTGGTTAATGCGCTACTCATGACCTGGAGACACTACTTCTACATTAGTAGCTCCTCAATTGGCCCCCCAGGGACCTAACGAGGCTGAGTGCACAGCGGGCCAGGTCTCCCAATGGGGGAAAAATCCCCACGCCGGTACTGAGCATTCCGATACTGTCAATGCTAAGATAGAACAGATTACCATCTCTGTTTTTCTAACCATACCGCAATACACAAGCATCCTATACCTTCATACAGCCAAAAAAATGGAGCATAGTACAAGGATAAAAGTGACGTGTAGTCTAGAGGAAATTCAATGCACAATGACATGAAGCAACCAAATCAGCTAAAACAGGTGCATGCCTCTTAGCACATGCGCAATATAAAGAAGATTCCAACACCGAACCAAGCTCATTAAATACTATAACACAGTTAAGACAGATATTCCAATTCGTTTATCATAGCATTTAGTTAGCAATGGATGCAGACTTCCCAATACAGTGAATTACATATCCGAAAGCATACAGGCAACTAGTGTTGATTACAATTCTGTAGGCAGCCTTAAATTTAAACTTAAGACTGCATTGCCCTTGGTATGTTAAATACATTTTTCAGCTCCTCTTACTTGATTGCTTAATTCTATTAACATTATAAGTGGAGTTACACTTGTATTAAAGTTATATGTATGTGTTATTTTATTACTTACGATAAATGTATTTAATATCAGTAGCTTCAAACGCATGCTGAAAGGCCATCTTTGGCCAGGTCATAATAAAAGGTCTATAGAAGTGAAATAACCTTCACTATCTATTTGAGTAAAACTAAAATCCCATATAAACCACATAGCCCATGAGAGAAAATCCAGGCACTAGACCAAAGGACGATCATAAGAAAACCTATAGACAGAATTTGAATACTACATCAATGTAATAAAAGACAGGATATATTATTGTTATTAGTATGTTATTCTTTGTAAATACAAGTTTCTTGACACTCAATCACATTGAAGTGCGTGTGGAATGCAAGACTTTGTATCTGGATCCTCCAGCTGCATTTACAGAGAGAAAGGATCCCAAATCAATTTGGCGTTGTGCTAATTGTACTGAAGGTACTAGACGAGGTTAGCACAAGCAACAGCATAACTTTTGAACAAAGCCCTATTTAACTCCAAATATAAACACTAATATTGAAACATATGGCATCTCCAACATCAATGTAATAAAATAAAATAGCTGCATGGACGACAACTCACAGGGAACCTTGGCTTACCGCCCGGCCGCTGCGCCCCCCATTTTGGTCCATTACTGACATCAATAAGGATGATTGATATTTCAATACTTTTTGAATGCAAATCAAATGTTATATTTAACTACAACCCTTATTTTATTAATTTTAACACTAACTATTATGCAATGATGACGAGATGTAATCCGAGAAAGAACATATCAAGGATGAAATAAAAAATTTATAGATAAAGGTAAAAATCTCCTTCATGCCAAATATATTAATGGATGGGGTGCAATATTGGAGGGTGACACGTGATCAGCGCCTCGAGCCCCCCTCCAACCCGGCTGGTTAATGCGCTACTCATGACCTGGGGTCACTACTTCTACATTAGTAGCTCCTCAATTGGCCCCCCAGGGACCTAACGAGGCTGAGTGCACACCGGGCCAGGTTTCCCAATAGGGGGTAAAATCCCCACGCCGGAACTGACCATTCCGATACTGTCAATGCTAAGATAGAACACATTACCATCTCTGTTTTTCTACCCATACCGCAATACACAAGCATCCTATACCTTCCTACAGCCAAACAAATGGAGCATAGTACAAGGATAAAAGTGACATGTAGTCTAGAGGAAATTCAATGCACAATGACATGAAGCAACCAAATCAGCTAAAACAGGTGCATGCCTTTTAGCACATGTGAAATATAAAGAAGATTTCAACACCGAACCAAGCTCATTAATTACTATAACACAGTTAAGACACATATTCCATTTCGTTTATCATAGCATTTAGTTAGCAATGGATGAGGACTTCCCAATACAGTGAATTACATATCCGAAAGCATACAGGCAACCAGTGTTGATTACAATTCTGTAGGCAGTTTTAAATTTAAACTATAAGACTGCATTGCCCTCGGTATGTCAAATACATTGTTCACCTCCTCTTACTTGATTGCTTAATTCTCTTAACATCAAGTGGAGTTACACTTGTATTAAAGTTATATGTATGTATTATTTTATTACTTATGATAAATGTATTTAATATCAGTAGATTCAAACGCATGCTGAAAGGCCATCTCTGGCCAGGTCATAAAAAAGATATATAGAAGTGAAATAACCTCCACTATCTATCTGAATAAAACAAAAATCCCATATAAACCAGATAGCCCATGAGACAAAATCCAGGCACTAGACCAAAGGACGATCATAAGAAACCTTATAGACAGAATTTGAATACAATATCAATGTAATAAAAGACAGGATATATTATTGTTATTAGTATGTTATTCTTTGTAAATACAAGTTTCTTGACACTCAATCACATTGAAGTGCGTGTGGAATGCAAGACTTTGTATCTGGATCTTCCATCTGCATTTACAGAGAGAAAGGATCTCAAATCAATTTGGCGTTGTGCTAATTGTACTGCAGGTACTAGACGAGGTAACCACAAGCAACAGCATAGCTATTGAGCAAAGCCCTATTTAACTCTAAATATAAACACTAATATTGAAACATATGCCATCTCCAACATCAATGTAATAAAATAAAATAGCTGCATGGACGACAACTCACGGGGAACCTTGCCTTACCGCCCGGCCGCTGCGTCCCCCATTTTGGTCCATTACTGACATCAATAAGGATGATTGATATTTCAATACTTTTTGAATGCAAATCAAATGTTATATTTAACTACAATCCTTATTTTATTAATTTTAACATTAACTATTATTCAATGATGACGAGATGTAATCCGAGAAAGAACATAACAAGGATGAAATAAAAAATTTAAAGATAAAGGTAAAAATCTCCTTCATGCCAAATATATTAATGGATGGGGTGCAATATTGGAGGGTGACACGTGGTCAGCGCCTCGAGCCCCAACCAACCCGGCTGGTTAATGCGCTACTCATGACCTGAGGTCACTACTTCTACATTAGTAGCTCCTCAATTGGCCCCCCAGGGACCTAACGAGGCTGAGTGCACACCGGGCCAGGTCCCCTAATGGGGGAAAAATCCCCAGGCCGGTACTGACCATTCCGATGCTGTCAATGCTAAGATAGAACACATTACCATCTCTGTTTTTCTATCCATTCCGCAATACACAAGCATCCTATACCTTCCTACAGCCAAACAAATGGAGCATAGTACAAGGATAAAAGTGACGTGTAGTCTAGAGGAAATTCAATGCACAATGACATGAAGCAACCAAATCAGCTAAAACAGGTGCATGCCTCTTAGCACATGCGCAGTATAAACAAGATTCCAACACCGAACCAAGCTCATTAATTACTATAACACAGTCAAGACAGATATTCCAATTCGTTTATCATAGCATTTAGTTAGCAATGGATGCAGACTTCCTAATACAGTGAACTACATATCCGAAAGCATACAGGCAACTAGTGTTGATTACAATTCTGTAGGCAGTTTTAAATTTAAACTATAGGACTGCATTGCCCTTGGTATGTTAAATACATTGTTCAGCTCCTCTTACTTGATTGCTTAATTCTCTTAACATTATAAGTGGAGTTACACTTGTATTAAAGTTATATGTATGTATTATATTATTACTTATGATAAATGTATTTAATATCAGTAGCTTCAAACGCATGCTGAAAGCCCATCTTTGGCCAGGTCATAAAAAAGGTCTATAGAAGTGAAATATCCTTCACTATCTATCTGAATATAACTAAAATCCCATATAAACCAGATAGCAATGAGAGAAAATCCAGGCACTAGACCAAAGGACGATCATAAGAAAACCTAAAGACAGAATTTGAATACTACATCAATGTAATAAAAGACAGGATATATTATTGTTATTAGTATGTCATACTTTGTAAATACAAGTTTCTTGACACTCAACCACATTGAAGTGCGTGTGGAATGCAAGACTTTGTATCTGGATCTTCCAGCTGCATTTACAGAGAGAAAGGATCCCAAATCAATTTGGCGTTGTGCTAATTGTACTGAAGTTACTAGACGAGGTTACTACAAGAACCAGTATAACTATTGAGCAAAGCCCTATTTGACTCCAAATATAAACACTAATATTGAAACATATGGCATCTCCAACATCAACGTAATAAAATAAAATAGCTGCATGGACGACAACTCACGGGGAACCTTGGCTTACCGCCCGGCCGCTGCGTCCCCAATTTTGGTCCATTACAGACATCATGGATGGGGTGCAATTTTGGAGGGTGACACGTGGTCAGCGCCTCGAGCATCCCCCCAACCCGGCTGCTTATTGCGCTACTCATGACCTGGAGTCACTACTTCTACATTAGTAGCTCCTCAATTGGCCCCCAGGGACCTAACGAGGCTGAGTGCACACCGGGCCACGTCTCCCAATGGGGGAAAAATCCCCCCGCCGGTACTGAGCATTCCGATACTGTCAATGCTAAGATAGAACACATTACCATCTCTGTTTTTCTATCCATACCGCAATACACAAGCATCCTATACCTTCCTACAGCCAAACAAAAGGAGCATAGTACAAGGATAATAGTGACGTGTAGTCTAGAGGAAATTCAATGCACAATGACATGAAGCAACCAAATCAGCTAAAACAGGTGCATGCCTCTTAGCACATGCGCAGTATAAAGAAGATTCCAACACAGAACCAAGCTCATTAATTACTATAACACAGTCAAGACAGATATTCCAATTCGTTTATCATAGCATTTAGTTAGCAATGGATGCAGACTTCCCAATACAGTGAATTACATATCCGAAAGCAGACAGGCAACTAGTGTTGATTACAATTCTGTAGGCAGTTTTAAATTTAAACTATAGGACTGCATTGCCCTTGGTATGTTAAATACAATGTTCAGCTCCTCTTAGTTTATTGCTTAATTCTCGTAACATTATAAGTGGAGTTACACTTGTATTAAAGTTATATGTATGTATTATTTTATTACTTATGATAAATGTATTTAATATCAGTAGCTTCAAACGCATGCTGAAAGGCCATCTTTGGGCAGGTCAAAAAAAAGGTCTATAGAAGTGAAATAACCTTCAATATCTATCTGAATAAAACTAAAATCCCATATAAACCAGATAGCCCATGAGAGAAAATCCAGGCACTAGACCAAAGGACGATCATAAGTAAACCTATAGACAGAATTTGAATACAACATCAATGTAATAAAAGACAGGATATATTATTGTTATTAGTATGTTATTCTTTGTAAATACAAGTTTCTTGACACTCAATCACATTGAAGTGCGTGTGGAATGCAAGACTATGTATCTGGATCTTCCAGCTGCATTTACAGAGAGAAAGGATCTCAAATCAATTTGGCGTTGTGCTAATTGTACTGCAGGTACTAGACGAGGTTACCACAAGCAACAGCATAACTATTGAGCAAAGCCCTATTTAACTCTAAATATAAACACTAATATTGAAACATATGGCATCTCCAACATCAATGTAATAAAATAAAATAGCTGCATGGACGACAACTCACGGGGAACCTTGGCTTACCGCCCGGCCGCTGCGTCCCCCATTTTGGTCCATTACTGACATCAATAAGGATGATTGATATTTCAATACTTTTTGAATGCAAATCAAATGTTATATTTAACTACAACCCTTATTTTATTAATTTTAACACTAACTATTATGCAATGATGACGAGATGTAATCCGAGAAAGAACATATCAAGGATGAAATAAAAAATTTATAGATAAAGGTAAAAATCTCCTTCATGCCAAATATATTAATGGATGGGGTGCAATATTGGAGGGTGACACGTGGTCAGCGCCTCGAGCCCCCCTCCAACCCGGCTGGTTAATGCGCTACTCATGACCTGGGGTCACTACTTCTACATTAGTAGCTCCTCAATTGGCCCCCCAGGGACCTAACGAGGCTGAGTGCACACCGGGCCAGGTTTCCCAATAGGGGGTAAAATCCCCACGCCGGTACTGACCATTCCGATACTGTCAATGCTAAGATAGAACACATTACCATCTCTGTTTTTCTACCCATACCGCAATACACAAGCATCCTATACCTTCCTACAGCCAAACAAATGGAGCATAGTACAAGGATAAAAGTGAC
This sequence comes from Hymenopus coronatus, assembly GCA_030762935.1. Taxonomy (NCBI): domain Eukaryota; kingdom Metazoa; phylum Arthropoda; class Insecta; order Mantodea; family Hymenopodidae; genus Hymenopus; species Hymenopus coronatus. The sequence goes on along the minus strand of CM060900.1, from coordinate 98,934,958 downwards.
ATGTAGTCTAGAGGAAATTCAATGCACAATGACATGAAGCAACCAAATCAGCTAAAACAGGTGCATGCCTTTTAGCACATGTGAAATATAAAGAAGATTTCAACACCGAACCAAGCTCATTAATTACTATAACACAGTTAAGACAGATATTCCATTTCGTTTATCATAGCATTTAGTTAGCAATGGATGAGGACTTCCCAATACAGTGAATTACATATCCGAAAGCATACAGGCAACCATTGTTGATTACAATTCTGTAGGCAGTTTTAAATTTAAACTATAAGACTGCATTGCCCTCGGTATGTTAAATACATTGTTCACCTCCTCTTACTTGATTGCTTAATTCTCTTAACATCAAGTGGAGTTACACTTGTATTAAAGTTATATGTATGTATTATTTTATTACTTATGATAAATGTATTTAATATCAGTAGATTCAAACGCATGCTGAAAGGCCATCTCTGGCCAGGTCATAAAAAAGATCTATAGAAGTGAAATAACCTCCACTATCTATCTGAATAAAACAAAAATCCCATATAAACCAGATAGCCCATGAGACAAAATCCAGGCACTAGACCAAAGGACGATCATAAGAAACCTTATAGACAGAATTTGAATACAATATCAATGTAATAAAAGACAGGATATATTATTGTTATTAGTATGTTATTCTTTGTAAATACAAGTTTCTTGACACTCAATCACATTGAAGTGCGTGTGGAATGCAAGACTTTGTATCTGGATCTTCCAGCTGCATTTACAGAGAGAAAGGATCTCAAATCAATTTGGCGTTGTGCTAATTGTACTGCAGGTACTAGACGAGGTTACCACAAGCAACAGCATAACTATTGAGCAAAGCCCTATTTAACTCTAAATATAAACACTAATATTGAAACATATGCCATCTCCAACATCAATGTAATAAAATAAAATAGCTGCATGGACGACAACTCACGGGGAACCTTGCCTTACCGCCCGGCCGCTGCGTCCCCCATTTTGGTCCATTACTGACATCAATAAGGATGATTGATATTTCAATACTTTTTGAATGCAAATCAAATGTTATATTTAACTACAATCCTTATTTTATTAATTTTAACATTAACTATTATCCAATGATGACGAGATGTAATCCGAGAAAGAACATAACAAGGATGAAATAAAAAATTTAAAGATAAAGGTAAAAATCTCCTTCATGCCAAATATATTAATGGATGGGGTGCAATATTGGAGGGTGACACGTGGTCAGCGCCTCGAGCCCCACCCAACCCGGCTGGTTAATGCGCTACTCATGACCTGAGGTCACTACTTCTACATTAGTAGCTCCTAAATTGGCCCCCCAGGGACCTAACGAGGCTGAGTGCACACCGGGCCAGGTCCCCTAATGGGGGAAAAATCCCCAGGCCGGTACTGACCATTCCGATACTGTCAATGCTAAGATAGAACACATTACCATCTCTGTTTTTCTATCCATACCGCAATACACAAGCATCCTATACCTTCTTACAGCCAAACAAATGGAGCATAGTACAAGGATAAAAATGACGTGTAGTCTAGAGGAAATTCAATGCACAATGACATGAAGCAACCAAATCAGCTAAAACAGGTGCATGCCTCTTAGCACATGCGCAGTATAAACAAGATTCCAACACCGAACCAAGCTCATTAATTACTATAACACAGTCAAGACAGATATTCCAATTCGTTTATCATAGCATTTAGTTAGCAATGGATGCAGACTTCCTAATACAGTGAACTACATATCCGAAAGCATACAGGCAACTAGTGTTGATTACAATTCTGTAGGCAGTTTTAAATTTAAACTATAGGACTGCATTGCCCTTGGTATGTTAAATACATTGTTCAGCTCCTCTTACTTGATTGCTTAATTCTCTTAACATTATAAGTGGAGTTACACTTGTATTAAAGTTATATGTATGTATTATGTTATTACTTATGATAAATGTATTTAATATCAGTAGCTTCAAACGCATGCTGAAAGCCCATCTTTGGCCAGGTCATAAAAAAGGTCTATAGAAGTGAAATATCCTTCACTATCTATCTGAATATAACTAAAATCCCATATAAACCAGATAGCAATGAGAGAAAATCCAGGCACTAGACCAAAGGACGATCATAAGAAAACCTAAAGACAGAATTTGAATACTACATCAATGTAATAAAAGACAGGATATATTATTGTTATTAGTATGTCATTCTTTGTAAATACAAGTTTCTTGACACTCAATCACATTGAAGTGCGTGTGGAATGCAAGACTTTGTATCTGGATCTTCCAGCTGCATTTACAGAGAGAAAGGATCCCAAATCAATTTGGCGTTGTGCTAATTGTACTGAAGTTACTAGACGAGGTTACTACAAGAACCAGTATAACTATTGAGCAAAGCCCTATTTAACTCCAAATATAAACACTAATATTGAAACATATGGCATCTCCAACATCAACGTAATAAAATAAAATAGCTGCATGGACGACAACTCACGGGGCACCTTGGCTTACCGCCCGGCCGCTGCGTCACCAATTTTGGTCCATTACAGACATCATGGATGGGGTGCAATATTGGAGGGTGACACGTGGTCAGCGCCTCGAGCATCCCCCCAACCCGGCTGCTTATTGCGCTACTCATGACCTGGAGTCACTACTTCTACATTAGTAGCTCCTCAATTGGCCCCCAGGGACCTAACGAGGCTGAGTGCACACCGGGCCACGTCTCCCAATGGGGGAAAAATCCCCACGCCGGTACTGAGCATTCCGATACTGTCAATGCTAAGATAGAACACATTACCATCTCTGTTTTTCTATCCATACCGCAATACACAAGCATCCTATACCTTCCTACAGCCAAACAAAAGGAGCATAGTACAAGGATAATAGTGACGTGTAGTCTAGAGGAAATTCAATGCACAATGACATGAAGCAACCAAATCAGCTAAAACAGGTGCATGCCTCTTAGCACATGCGCAGTATAAAGAAGATTCCAACACCGAATCAAGCTCATTAATTACTATAACACAGTCAAGACAGATATTCCAATTCGTTTATCATAGCATTTAGTTAGCAATGGATGCAGACTTCCCAATACAGTGAATTACATATCCGAAAGCAGACAGGCAACTAGTGTTGATTACAATTCTGTAGGCAGTTTTAAATTTAAACTATAGGACTGCATTGCCCTTGGTATGTTAAATACAATGTTCAGCTCCTCTTAGTTTATTGCTTAATTCTCGTAACATTATAAGTGGAGTTACACTTGTATTAAAGTTATATGTATGTATTATTTTATTACTTATGATAAATGTATTTAATATCAGTAGCTTCAAACGCATGCTGAAAGGCCATCTTTGGACAGGTCAAAAAAAAAGGTCTATAGAAGTGAAATAACCTTCAATATCTATCTGAATAAAACTAAAATCCCATATAAACCAGATAGCCCATGAGAGAAAATCCAGGCACTAGACCAAAGGACGATCATAAGAAAACCTAAAGACAGAATTTGAATACTACATCAATGTAATAAAAGACAGGATATATTATTGTTATTAGTATGTCATTCTTTGTAAATACAAGTTTCTTGACACTCATTCACATTGAAGTGCGTGTGGAATGCAAGACTTTGTATCTGGATCTTCCAGCTGCATTTACAGAGAGAAAGGATCCCAAATCAATTTGGCGTTGTGCTAATTGTACTGAAGTTACTAGACGAGGTTACTACAAGCAACAGCATAACTATTGAGCAAAGCCCTATTTAACTCCAAATATAAACACTAATATTGAAACATATGGCATCTCCAACATCAATGTAATAAAATAAAATTGCTGTATGGACGACAACTCACGGGGAAACTTGCCTTACCGCCCGGCCGCTGTGTCCCCCATTTTGGTCCATTACTGACATCAATAAGGATGATTGATATTTCAATACTTTTTGAATGCAAATCAAATGTTAATTTAACTACAACCCTTATTTTATTAATTTTAACATTAACTATTATCCAATGATGACGAGATGTAATCCGAGAAAGAACATATCAAGGATGAAATAAAAAATTTACAGATAAAGGTAAAAATCTCCTTCATGCCAAATATATTAATGGATGGGGTGCAATATTGGAGGGTGACACGTGGTTAGCGCCTCGAGCCCCCCCCCCCCCCAGACCGGCTGGTTAATGCGCTACTCATGACCTGGGGTCACTACTTCTACATTAGTAGCTCCTCAATTGGCCCCCCAGGGACCTAACGAGGCTGAGTGCACACCGGGCCAGGTCTCCCAATGGGGGAAAACTCCCCACGCTGGTACTGACCATTCCGATACTGTCAATGCTAAGATAGAACACATTTCCATCTCTGTTTTTCTATCCATACCGCAATACACAAGCATCCTATACCTTCCTACAGCCAAACAAAACGAGCATAGTACAAGGATAATAGTGACGTGTAGTCTAGAGGAAATTCAATGCACAATGACATGAAGCAACCAAATCAGCTAAAACAGGTGCATGCCTCTTAGCACATGCGCAGTATAAAGAAGATTCCAACACCGAACCAAGCTCATTAATTACTTTAACACAGTCAAGACAGATATTCCAATTCCTTTATCATAGCATTTAGTTAGCAATGGATGCAGACTTCCCAATACAGTGAATTACATATCCGAAAGCAGACAGGCAACTAGTGTTGATTACAATTCTGTAGGCAGTTTTAAATTTAAACTATAGGACTGCATTGCCCTTGGTATGTTAAATACAATGTTCAGCTCCTCTTAGTTTATTGCTTAATTCTCGTAACATTATAAGTGGAGTTACACTTGTATTAAAGTTATATGTATGTATTATTTTATTACTTATGATAAATGTATTTAATATCAGTAGCTTCAAACGCATGCTGAAAGGCCATCTTTGGACAGGTCAAAAAAAAGGTCTATAAAAATCAAATAACCTTCACTATCTATCTGAATAAAACTAAAATCCCATATAAACCAGATAGCCTATGAGAGAAAATCCAGGCACTAGACGAAAGGACGATCATAAGAAAACCTATAGACAGAATTTGAATACAACATCAATGTAATAAAAGACAGGATATATTATTCTTATTAGTATGTTATTCTTTGTAAACACAAGTTTGTTGACAATCAACCACATTGAAGTGCGTCTGGAATGCAAGACTTTGTATCTGGATCTTCCAGCTGCATTTACAGAGAGAAAGGATCCCAAATCAATTTGGCGTTGTGCTAATTGTACCGCAGGTACTAGACGAGGTTACCACAAGCAACAGCATAACTATTGAGCAAAGCCCTGTTTAACTCCAAATATAAACACTAACATTGAAACATATGGCATCTCCAACATCAATGTAATAAAATAAAATAGCTGCATGGACAACTCACGGGGAACCTTGGCTTACCGCCCGGCCGCTGCGTCCCCCATTTTGGTCCATTACTGACATCATGGATTGGGTGCAATATTGGAGGGTGACACGTGGTCAGCGCCTCGAGCCCTCACCCAAACCCGGCTGGTTAATGCGCTACTCATGACCTGGAGTCGCTACTTCTACATTAGTAGCGCCTCAATTGGCCCCCCAGGGACCTAACGAGGCTGAGTGCACACCGGGCCAGGTCTCCCAATGGGGGAAAAATCCCCATGCCAGTACTGAGCATTCCGATACTGTCAATGCTAAAATAGAACACATTACCATCTCTGTTTTCTATCCATACCGCAAAACACAAGCTCTACTATACCTTCCTGCGGCCAAAAAAATGGAGCATAGTACAAGGGTAATAGTGACGTGTAGTCTAGAGGAATATCAATGCACAATGACATGAAGCAAACAAATAAGCTAAAACAGGTGCATGCCTCTTAGCACATGTGAAATATAAAGAAGATTTCGACACCGAACCAAGCTCATTAATTACTATAACACAGTTAAGACAGATTTTCCATTTCGTTTATCATAGCATTTAGTTAGCAATGGATGAGGACTTCCCAATACAGTGAATTACATATCCGAAAGCATACAGGCAACTAGTGTTGATTACAATTCTGTAGGCAGTTTTAAATTTAAACTATAAGACTGCATTGCCCTTGGTATGTTAAATACATTGTTCAGCTCCTCTTACTTGATTGCTTAATTCTCTTAACATTAAGTGGAGTTACACTTGTATTAAAGTTATATGTATGTATTATTTTATTACTTATGATAAATGTATTTAATATCAGTAGATTCAAACGCATGCTGAAAGGCCATCTCTGGCCAGGTCATAAAAAAGATCTATAGGAGTGAAATAACCTCCACTATCTATCTGATTAAAACAAAAATCCCATAGAAACCAGATAGCCCATGAGAGAAAATCCAGGCACTAGACCAAAGGACGATCATAAGAAAACCTATAGACAGAATTTGAATACTACATCAATGTAATAAAAGACAGGATATATTATTGTTATTAGTATGTTATTCTTTGCAAATACAAGTTTCTTGACACTCAATCACATTGAAGTGAGTGTGGAATGCAAGACTTTGTATCTGGATCTTCCAGCTGCATTTACAGAGAGAAAGGATCTCAAATCAATTTGGCGTTGTGCTAATTGTACTGCAGGTACTAGACGAGGTTACCACAAGCAACAGCATAGCTATTGAGCAAAGCCCTATTTAACTCCAAATATAAACACTAATATTGAAACATATGCCATCTCCAACATCAATGAAATAAAATAAAATAGCTGCATGGACGACAACTCACGGGGAACCTTGGCTTACCGCCCGGCCGCTGCGTCCCCCATTTTGGTCCATTACTGACATCATGGATGGGGTGCAATATTGGAGGGTGACGCGTGTCAGCGCCTAGAGCCCCTACCCCAACCCGGCTGGTTATTGCGCCACTCATGACCTGGAGTCGCTACTGCTACATTAGTTGCTCCTCAATTGGCCCCCCAGGGACCTAACGAGGCTGAGTGCACACCGGGCCAGGTCTCCCAATGGGGAAAAATTCCCACGCCGGTACTGAGCATTTCGATACTGTCAATGCCAAAATGGAACACATTGGCATCTCTCTTTTTCTATCGTTACCGGAATACACAAGCATCCTATACCTTCTTACAGCCAAAAAAATAGAGCATAGTACAAGGATAATAGTGACGTGTAGTCTAGAATATTTTCAATGCACAATGACATGAAGCAACCAAATTAACTAAAACAGGTGCATGCCTTTTAGCACATTCTCAATATAAAGAAGATTCCAACAACGAACCAAGCTCAATAAATACTACAATACAGTTAAGACAGATATTCCAATTCGTTTATCATAGCATTTAGTTAGCAATGGATGCAGACTTCCCAATACAATGAATTACATATCCGAAAGCATACAGGCAACAAGAGTTGATGAATAACTTGATTACAATTCTGTAGGCAGCTTTAAATTTAAACTATAAGACTGCATTGCCCTTGGTATGTTAAATACATTGTTCAGCTCCTCTTACTTGATTGCTTAATTCTCTTAACATTGTAAGTGGAGTTACACTTGTATTAAAGTTATATGTATGTATTATTTTATTACTTATGATAAATGTATTTAATATCAGTAGCTTCAAATGCATGCTGAAAGACCATCTTTGGACAGGTCAAAAAAAAAAAAAAAAAAGGTATATAGAAATGAAATAACCTTCACTATCTATCTGAATAAAAGGAAAATCCCATACAAACCAGACAGCCTATGAGAGAAAATCCAGGCACTAGACGAAAGGACGATCATAAGAAAACCTATAGACAGAATTTGAATACAACATCAATGTAATAAAAGACAGGATATATTATTGATATTAGTATGTTATTCTTTGTAAATACAAGTTTCTTGACACTCAATCACACTGAAGTGCGTGTGGAATGCAAGACTTTGTATCTGGATCTTCCAGCTGCATTTACAGAAAGGATCCCAAATCAATTTGGCGTTGTGCTAATTGTACTGAAGGTACTAGACGAGGTTACCACAAGCAACAGCATTACTATTGAGCAAAGCCCTATTTAACTCCAAATATAAACACTAATATTGAAACATATGGCATCTCTAACATCAATGTAATAAAATAAAATAGCTGCATGGACGACAACTCACGGGGAACCTTGGCTTACCGCCCGGCCGCTGCGTCCCTCATTTTGGTCCATTACTGACATCATGGATGGGGTGCAGTATTGGAGGGTGACACGTGGTCAGCGCCTCGAGCCCCCCCCCCAAACCGGCTGGTTAATGCGCTACGCATGACCTGGAGTCGCTACTTCTTTATTAGTAGCTCCTCAATTGGCCCCCCAGGGACCTAACGAGGCTGAGTGCACACCGGGCCAGGTCTCCCAATGGGGGAAAAATCCCCAAGCCGGTACTGAGCAATCTGACACTGTCAATGCTAACATAGAACACATTACCACATCTGTTTTTATATCCATACCGCAATACACAAGCATCCTATACCTTCCCACAGCCAAAAAAATGCAGCATAGTACAAGGAGAAAAGTTACGTGTAGTCTAGAGGAAATTCAATGCACAATGACATGAAGCAACCAAATTGACTAAAACAGGTGCATGCCTTTTAGCACATTCTCAAGCAATTCCTTCATGCAATAAAGAATCACTATGGCAGTGGAACAACCATCCCTAACTACCTATATAAAGAAAAGGCCAACTGTAAACAAGGTAGCCCAAGGAAGAAAATAATCCTGGCACTGCACAAAAATATCATAACAATACAGACAAGAAGCATTATGAAAAGTTGAATAAAGGTAGAATATTCTGGGGAACCATCTGGTGCACTAAACCTTCAAGGGATATTTAGAAATCCAGCAATTCCAAACTATTGTTAACTCGGTCTAATGCATTATCAGGTGCAGAAAAACAGTCATTGACCAACGTTAGACAGCTGGAGATTCATAAGTAGAAAGATGAGAATGATCTTCAAGAAATGCTGGAGGACGATTTATCACATATGATATGCAGGCACTTGGATAAAGGTGCTCTCAATCAAATTGTAGAGTATTGTGTCATCAACCTCCAGTTGCATTTGTGAAGATGAATGATCAGAAATCAGCTTGGTGCTGTGCTAACTGAACTGAAGCTAAAAACCAAGTTTATCACAAACAACAGCAAAACCACTAAGCAGCATCTTCCCATCAAATGCACAAATATAAATAATATTAAAACATAATTGTATATGATATACTGGATATTATTATAAGTATTACTATTCTTGATAAGTTTCACTCAAGTTTAATTTCAATCAAATGTAAGCATCAGTGGAGTACAAGTGTCATCAACTTCCAGCTGCAATGCCAGAGGTAAAAGATCCGAAATCAGCTTGGTGCTGTGCTAACTTTACTGAAGTTACAAAACAAGTCTAAAACAAGTAACAGCAAAACCCTTGAGCCCACTCCACAAATATTAATATTGAAACATATGTCATGTCCAAAATCAATGTTACGATATTTCTATAACTAATTTCCACCAAAATGCCCTGCAACTTCGCGCTCTACATCACCAGGGCATCCAACCGCTGATGCCTCAGTGGCATATAGCGGTGCTACTGCTCCGCGGATGCAGCCGCAATCGCCAACACCGCCGCCCCGGTTCAGTGTCGTGGTCCGGGGGGTCCCTCGGCACCTCTCAGCCCGGCACGTCTTCACCGCAGCTAGCTTTCAGAGGCCTTCCTGTGTGAGGGCCATACGCATCACGAGCGACCGGAGACCCACACCGCTGGTACGAATAGAGCAAGCGACCCGGCAGACCGGGAAGCTGCCTTGACGGTGGACTTCACTTATTAGGGCGTCGCCTGTCTGTCGAGGTCAGCCGAATGGAAAGCCACAGGCCCTGCAGTCCCTGCTGTGGCTACGGACACTGCCTGGAGACCTGTTCTGCACCACCGAGATTCCATTATTGTGGCACCTATTCCATCACCGCGGAGTGCACTGAGAATGACCTTCGCAGACACATTATACTGAGCGAACTCAGTGCCCCGAATATCCGAAGAGCAGGCATCAGCGCCCACCTCCACCAGCCCCGACATCGACACCTGCGCTGCCCTACCAGGCAACGCAGACAGACACACAGCCTCAACATCCCGAGCAGCCACCTCAGGACACGTCTGAGCTCCTCCTGTAACTCAACGTAATTTACTCCCTCCTCCAGGAAACCTACGACGTCCACACGAGTATCTTGAAGACAGGCACGGACCTCCATGCGGAAGTGCTGGACCTGCCTAAACGCCTGACTGTTCTGGAATAGCTGCTCACCACCAAGCTGAACGACAACCTCGCCGAAACCACAAAGTGCTACTCAGCCGTCCTTGACAACCAGGAGCTTGAGTGCACAACGTCGCCGAACTCATCGCCAACAGCCAGAGACAGATGCTTCAGAAAATTTGTAATCCACAGCAGTCTACATACACCCGAGAACAGCAGCTATCAGCAAATGCCAGAAGCCACCATAATTCACAGTACAGCGGGCATCATTACAGGAGTTGACGCCCCGAAATACACAGATATTTTGTTTAGTTTTTGACGATGTTTAAAGAAACTCATCACCGCCAACTCCATCCAAAGCCCCAAGCTCTCCCTACCCAATCCGATCACTAACCTAGTGCTATAATCAGGGCCTTCGGGTCATGTTTATAGCCTAGTTAACCCAACCTTTTAATTGCTGCAGCCCTTCCGGTAGCAGTAATAGCATCACCGCCATTTACGGAAGTGCATTTACGGAACTCCCTTATCCCCATATACTTTCACTCCCATATCCTCCTACCTTCTTTCCCAAAACATATCCTAACTCAAAAGAAAAAAAAAAAACCTGTTAACTGTATTGTCCAACTCTTCTTACTTGGCTGCTTAGTGATTTTATATTATAAATGGTCTTACATGTTGTTAAGAATTATTTGTATGTATTATTTTATTACTTAAGATTCATGCATTCACAAGCAGTGGGTTTAAAAGAACACTCCAGGACAATTCTGGACGAAGCAATAAAGAATACTATGCCAGTAAAACAACCATCCCTAATTACCTATATAAAGACAAAGCCAACTATAAACAAGGTAGCCCAAGGAAGAAAATCCTGGCACTGCACAAAAATATCATAACAATACAGACAAGAAGCATTATGAAAAGTTGAATAAAGGTAGAATATTCTGGGGAACCATCTGGTGCACTAAACCTTCAAGGGATATTTAGAAATCCAGCAATTCCAAACTATTGTTAACTCGGTCTAATGCATTATCAGGTGCAGAAAAACAGTCATTGACCAACGTTAGACAGCTGGAGATTCATAAGTAGAAAGATGAGAATGATCTTCAAGAAATGCTGGAGGACGATTTATCACATATGATATGCAGGCACTTGGATAAAGGTGCTCTCAATCAAATTGTAGAGTATTGTGTCATCAACCTCCAGTTGCATTTGTGAAGATGAATGATCAGAAATCAGCTTGGTGCTGTGCTAACTGAACTGAAGCTACAAACCAAGTTTATCACAAACAACAGCAAAACCACTAAGCAGCATCTTCCCATCAAATGCACAAAGATAAATTACAATATTGAAACATATTTGTATACATCAATGTAATGATATACTGGATATTATTATAAGTATTACTATTCTTGATAAGTTTCACTCAAGTTTAATTTCAATCAAATGTAAGCATCAGTGGAGTACAAGTGTCATCAACTTCCAGTTGCAATGCCAGAGGTACAAGATCCTAAATCAGCTTGGTGCTGTGCTAACTTTACTGAAGTTACAAAACCAGTCTATCACAAGTATCAGCAAAACCTTTGAGCCGACTCCACAAATATTAATATTGAAACATATGTCATGTCCAAAATCAATGTTACGATATTACTATTATTAATTTCCACCAAAGTGTTAGCATCTTCCAGAATGACAGAATAAAGTTTTGAATTTCAGAATTAAAAGAATATCTAAATTCTTAATAGACAAAAGTTTAGATTTAACAGTGGTACTGGACCTTCTTCATCAGTGGTTCTGACCATGTCCTATTCTAAGTCTGCTGTAGCATGCTTATACTGTCAACACTATTGAACCCAATGCCATTTATATTTTTCTAGCCATACAGCTATGCACATTCAATATCTATTTTCCTAATAGCCAAATGAATGGAGCATAGTACAAGGACAAAGCGACGTTAGTAAACAGCAAACATAATGCACATCAGCAAAAAGCCACCTGGAGTAGTTACAACAGATGCATGACTTTGGTGGGTTCTGAATCTGAAGAAGATTCAAATGAAAAACACAACTCAGGAAATTCTCTTCATCCAGATAAAAAGATTTGTTGACATGTACCATAGCCATGTTTGCAGGCTTTCTAATAAAGTAAATCAAATAACAGAAAACATACGGATGATCAGTATTGATAAATACTGATTAATGATTTTATAATATAAATGATCTTACAGGCTGTTAAAGCGTTATTTGTATGTAATGTTTTATCACTTTGTGTATTTATATGCATTCTTTAATTAAAACTTGTCCATCAGTTGCTCTAAACATGTTTTTTTTTATTTAGGTGATTACAATTGTCTACCAAATCTATCAAGTTCTACCTCAGCATCCTATTATACTCAATGCTATCATAGAAACTACTGCCTCTGTTATTTTAAACCACACAGCAATGACTATGTAAACCCAACGGGCGCCATTACATCTTTGCTGGATAAACGTGTGTCAAGATAACACTCTTGGAGTGAATTCTGCACACACAAGGATTCATTTGCATTACAACTAATGTATTCTAAATCTGAGGCTTCGAAAAAGCACTGGAGGTTGATTCTTGATGAACCATAAGAAGCCATATGGCAGTAAAGGACCTTCACAAGCCCTAAATAAAAGGAAAGCCACCTGTACACAAGATAGCCAAAGAAAGAACATCCAGGCCCTGGACAAAATCAGGATCATAAGAATACCGACAAGAAGCATTATGCAAAGTTGGATAAAATTGATATTGGTGTATACTCTGGGTGCAAGGAATTAACCTGCAAGTGATGTTAATAAATAAGCAATTCCAAAAAATTATTGTTAACTGGATCTAAAACACCATTAGGTGCAGTAAAACAAGTCATTGACCAACAGAGCTGGAAGATTATAAGCAGAGGATGAGAATGATTTTGTTCTGGAAATTCTGAAACACCATTTGTCAAATATGTTATGAAGAAACATGGATGTAGGTGCTCTCAGTCTATGTGGAGTGCAACAGTTGGTGTCATCAACATCCACTTGCATTGGCGAAAATAAATTATCCTAAATCAGCTTGGTGGTGTGCTAACTGCAGTGAAGCTACAAACTGAGTTTATCACAAGCAACAGCAAAACCTTTAAGCAGCAACTCTTCATCAACTCCATAAATATAAATAATGTTACTGAAACACATTCATATACAACATCAATGTACCAATATACAGTATATAATTATTGTTAATATTATTTTTATTCTTGATAAGTTTCATCAAAGTTTAATCTAAATCAAATTTAAGTGTAGGTGGAGTGTAAGAGTTTGTATCATCAATTTTCAGTTGCATTTGGAGAGATGGATAATCCTAAAATGGCTTGGTGCAGACCTAACTGTAATGAAGCTACAAAATGAGGCTGTCACAAGCAACAGTGAAACCATTGAGCAAAATCCTAATCAACTACAAAAATATAAATAACGATAATGAAACATATGTCAAGTGCAACGTCAATTTAATGATATACTGTAATAATAAAAATATTCTTATATTAGTGTTATTAACTATCACCAAAGTTTTAGCATCATGAAGAATGGCAGAATAAACTTTTGAATTTTAGAACGTATATTATAAAGAAATTATAATATCTAAATTCCTAATAAGTTTAGATCTAACACTGCTACTGGACCTTGTTCTGCAGTGGCTCTGACCGGTCTTATCCTACGTCTGCCACACCATTCTACTACTGTCCATCCTAACATAGAAACCACTGCCATCTCTGTTTTTCTAACCATACATCTGTGCATATGCGATATATACCTTCCTAATGGCCAAGTGAAAGGATTATAGTGTAAGGACAAAGGCGACGTGTAGCCAACAGCTAATGCACATCAGCAAGAAATCACCAACTACAACAGGTGCATGCCTTTCCCAGATTCTGAATCTCAAGATGATATAAATGAAGAACGCAACTCATTAAAAGCTCTTAACCCAGGTAAGAGTCAGATTCATAGTCATGTATCATTGCTATTAGATAGCCGTATATGCAGACTTTCTGATACAGTAAATCTAGTAACATATACCGACAACCAGTGTTGAAAAATACCTTTGTAAATAATTCTGGAAGCAGCATTACATTTAAAACTAGCAGATTGTATTGCCCTTAGCAATCTCCATCCCCTTCGCTGCGAGATGGCGAGGAGGAAACATCAATGCAGACTCGCAGCTACTACAGCAGCCACCACCCAACCGGCACCTGCCGGAAGGGGACCTTCTTCCTCAGCATCTCCAAAACCTGCCGCTAAGCCGGCAGCGAGCGCAGCAACTTCACGCTCTACATCACTAGCGCAACCAGCCGCTGATGCCTCCCTAGCATATAGCGGTGCTACTGGTCTGCGGATGCAGCCGCAATCACCAACCTCGCCGAGCTCCACACCGCCGCCCCGATTCAGTGTCGTGTTCCGAAGGGTCCCTCGGGATCTCTCGGCCCGGCACGTCTTCACCGCAGGTAGATTCCAATTGCCTTCCTGTGTGAGGGCCACACGCATCACGAGCGACCGGGACCCCACACCGCTGGTACGTCTAGGGCTAACGGACTCGGCAGACCTGGAAGCTGCCTTGACGGTGGGCTTGCCCTTAATAGGTCAGCCGAATGGAACGCCAAAGGCCCTGCAGACGTTGCTGTGGCTACGGACACTGCCTGGAGACCTGTTCTGCACCACCTAGATGCCATTATTGTGGCGCCGATTCCATCACCGCGGAGTGCACTGAGCATGACCTTTGCATACGCCGCCGGTTCTGTGCCTCTTGTGGAGGCACAGGACATTATACCGGGCAAGCTCAGTGCCCCGAATATCCGAAGAGCAGGAATCAACGCCCACCTCAACCAGCCCGGACATCGACAACTGCGCTGCCCTCCCAGGCAACGCAGACAGACGCACAGCCTCAACATCCCGAGCAGCCACCTCAGGACACGTCTGAGTTCCTCCTGGAACTCAATGTAATTTACACCCTCCTCCATGAAACCTAATACGCCCACACCAGTATCTTGGAGGCAAGCACGGACCTCCATGCGGAACTGCTGAACCTGCCTAAACGCCTGACTGATCTGGAATAACTGCTCACCACCAAGCTGAACGACAACCGCGCCGAAACCACAAAGTGCTACTCAGCCGTCCTTGACAACCAGGAGCTTGAGTGAACAACATCGCCAACAGCCAAAGGCAGATGCTTCAGAACCTTGGTAATCCACTGCAGTCTACATGCACCCGAGAATCGCAGCCATCAGCAAATACCAGAAGCCACAACAATGCACAACACAGCGGGCATCATTACAGGCGCTGCAGCCCTACCGGTAGCAGGAATAGCATCACCGCCACTTACGGAGGTGTGTTTGCGGAACTCCCTTATCCCCATATACTTTCCCTGCTATATCCTCCTACCTTCTTTCCCTGCACATATGCTGACATCTAGCTAAACACTGAAGTTTTCAAAAATCACAATATTTTATTCATTAGATAATAATTCATTGCATATTATTGCAATGAAAGATGTCATTAAACACAAATGCATACAATGCACCTTGATACAGCTTTCACTGTTTGAATTACATGGCAAAGTTCCAAACTTCCAAAAAAAAGGTAAACAACTTATGCTTGGAAATTAGGCCATGCTTTGTTAAAACTAAGAGGGTAATACTTTCTAAAGTGTGCACTGTTATTCCTAACCACATGATTTGATATAGATTTTCTGACCTATGGAATTATATCAGTATCATCTATATCATACATTAGGGCTGGTCATCAAATGCAATAAATGCTAATACAGCTGGTTACCTATCCAATTGTATGAGCAAGTAAACACACCACAGACATACCAGTAACTGATATAACTAAAAACAAAGTAGAAATAAGCAAAACTGCCACTGAACACAAAGGAAACACTTCGGGTTATCGCTACCTAAAACCCACCAGATGACCTTGAAGACGACCTGGATGCACTACTCAAACACCACCCACAGGTTCTCATAATAGGTGACCTTAATTGCAAACACCTGCTGTAGAACTGTGCCACCTGCAACAATGACGACACCAGGCAGATCTGGAAGAACTTCACAGAATAAATGCTGCTGTATGCAAACTAACAGAATGCCAGCCACTCTTATGGACCTTGAGAAACAAACAGTCTGTCACATTGCCAAATGACTCGCCCATCAAACCACAAATATTCCATCACTACACCACAACCAGCACATAGCCACCACCAGTGTTGTAAAGGCAGAGGCCCTTGCCAATGCCCTTCAGGGGTCCCTCATGCCGAACCCACAGTCAGTTGACCCTGCCTTTGTGGAAGAGACAATGGCGCTAACTGCAGACTTCTGAATTTGGCGAATGCACAACCTTCAAGAAATACTTGCCTGTCAGAAATAGCATGGATCATCAAACAGTTGCATAACAAGAAAGCCCCAGTCTCAGACCACATCTCCAACATTATGCTAAAGCACCTACTACACTGTGCCCTTCAGGCGCTGACAGCTATATTCAAATTTGCTCTGCAGCATGGGACATTTCCAGAGAGATGGGAAGTCCACTAAAAGCTTGCACTTCCCCAAAAAGAACAAAGATCTCACTAACCCTCAAAACTAAAGACCCATCAGCCTCCTTGATACTCTCGGCAAACCCCTGGAGAAAGTCATACTAAGTGCATCAATGCACATCTCACATGGCGCAACATACTCATTTCTGAGCAATTTGGCCTCTGCACCATACACTTCACCATGCTAACCTACTTTGCACTACTGAGCACATCACCTATGGGTTCAACACTCGCAAAATCATGGGTGCTGTGTTCCTAGTCATGGAGCAGGCATTCGACCTGGTATGGCATGAGGGACTGCTACGAAAACTAAACCAGTATAACTTTCAAGACACAGCCAACAAGCTCTTAGCTCTAACTACCTGCAATCCAGTCTTGTGTGAACTCCTCCATTTGCACCTCATGACCCATTTAAGCAGCTGTGCCCAGTTCTGTTCACAATTTACATAAACGACATACCAAACACAAGCAACACCATCCTACCACTGTGTGCAGATGACATGGCCATCATGCCTCAATCTGGTGACCTCAAGACTCCTCTCCACTCACCTGCAGCACACCCTCACTGAGTTTGAGGCCTGGCTGACATAATGGTGTATCAAGTGAACCTCACAAAATCCCAGACCATAGTTTTCACCAAGCAGGTCAAACACTGCCAGCAGGCATGAACCCACCCATCCCATGGACCAACACTGTCACCTATTTGGATGTAGTAATGGACCAGGGCCTCACCTGGAGACAGTACATGCTCAAAGTGTGCAACTGTGCAAACTGTACCTACTCAACTACAACAGCACACCACATGGGACTTACACCTTTCAAAGCACTGCTCCGCCCTCTTTTCACATGCGCTTCCCCAGTCTGGGGATATGTGGCAAAAACTTACCCTCTATGCAAATGTGCCAAAAACTCTAATCTGCTAATACAAACACCGGGCACCTATGAAATCACCATCAACAAAAATAAGTGATCACTCTCATTTTTTTATCTGAACGTAACCAATGACACCCCCACAGAAGCAGTTCTCAATCACATGAACCAACTGGTACCATAACTACTTCCTCAAACTATAGCCAATAATTAGTGCTCTCAATTTCAAGAAACAGACCCTGACAGATCACCACATGACACCCAGAAGCGAGGCAGATCGCATCACTACAGCACCCAATCGCACCAGGATCCAGCACCACAGACACTCAGCTAAGGACGACCAGGCCACTGCAACAACCAATGGTAACACACATAGCTCACCAGTAATTGCATGCCTTTAACACTAGTACCATCTCATGCTGCGACAACCGATGGTAACATCCACACCTCACTACTAATTTGTAATTACATGCCTTTAACATTGTGCCATCTCATTTAGACCTAAGCTGTAGCTTTTCAAGCATCCCTTCCCTATTCCATTCCCAGATAACAGCATATACTAAGCCCTGGGCGCCAGTCAGGACTTGTCATGAGTAGAACTAACCTGATTACTAGAGTGCTTCCACAGACCCCAAACACCTAGCTCACTATTCCTTCCATGTGCAACGGCACGCCTACTACTGACAAAACACACCCCTCCCTTGTTGCATACATGTTTAGGTGCTAATAGCATGTACATGGGGAGACGATATAGCCTTCTGCAGATGATCATCACCAGGGGCAGCACAGGTATGGGGCTGACTCCTTATATTATATATCTCTCTCAATGAGGGGATTCCAGATAGCTGATGCAAGAGCAAACTTATCTGTCTCTAGATGCTCAAATTTTGTTGATCTCACATCAAACTACAGGAACCTCATAATGATTTTGAATCTGTTGCAAGACATTGAGTGAAGAATATTGGGCTCCAATATTTGATGAACACAAATCATTGACTGGAAAATTTTTTGCCCTGTAAACACCTCTTACATTAAGACAAATGCATCTGTTTCATTTACAGAAATAGAGCAAATGTTTTTATAGTTGACAACATGCTTCAGTCTCTGTACATTGTTGGACATGGTGAATCATTGTATCAAATGCCAAGCATTCAGTACACTGCCTTCTTTGATATTTCTTTTTACATATAAAGTAGGTTCTGATGTTTCAGCAAGACATTCTTCCCACATCTTCCTGCGGCCATTCCAGGTTGAAATACTTGCCATACACTTCTTTAGAATGCTCCTCAGAATACATTGGTAAGTATAACTGGTACTAACAGTGATAGGTTCATTTGGTGATGAACCTGGTTGTCCCTCTATGTACTGTCTGATGCCCATAGGTTTATGTTATTCACATAGTGGTGGTTCTCAAAGTAGACTACTGCAGGAGATGGAAAATCAACAGGTCTCCTTTCAGTAAAACTCATGAGGCTATCTCTAGGAAACTTAGTAGCTCAATGACTACATATGCTATATGTAACCTTTGTGTAACCTGAGAGTCAGATGTAGAAGGCCTAATGTTGATTTCATCCACCCTGTCTGCAGCACTGCAGACTAACTGCATAATTATTTGGAGGCATATTGTCTTCTCCCTCAGTTTCACAATCATTACTATTATCACTCACCTAAATTACTTTCACCTATTCAAGGTAATTCTTGCAGAATTTTTTCATCAGTTATAACTCGTCTTCCATTCATCTTTCATCTCTACAGTTGTACCATAAACTGAGCTCCGAAATCTCTAAGCATAACTTGCATCAGTATTGCAACAGAAAAAAACTGAAATGTCAATTGTTGCAAGATTTGAAATTTTCATGGCAATGATTATTGATTAGAGCTTCTTGGGTTACCAGCCGTGTGATATTGATAAAATTGCTCAAGCTTTCAGCCATAATAACTCTATGGCCTTCTTCAGGCTCTAATCAATGTTGATTGTTAGCACACTTATTAAGCGTCAAAGAGAGATATTAGTTGTTGCATTTTACTTGGTAGTTTATGCCTCACTACCTCTAATGACATCATACTTTCATAAATACAGTAACAATGTGGTATTTGAGCAAAATACCATAGGCATCTTTTTGATCCCTCAGATATTCTAGGTAGTGACATCGATATATACATTTATATTAAAAGTTAAAAATTCTCAATTTTTAAGGATGTAAATTTACATCAAATAAAAGTCATAACATATTTGGACAGTTGAATCACCATTAAATGAGATCTTGACTTTAAAAAATTGCAAACGTATCAAAATGATCCCTCTGACATTCCAGTGTTAAAATATGCATACAGGGTTCAGAGTTGTTTTTCATTGTCTCCAAATGTAGCAAATGTTTTGGAAACCAGTCAAAAAAGTGTCTACAGAGAAGAATTGAATGTACCAATATATTCACTACACAGCTTATGTTCGGCTAATTTGAAGAACTCTTTGTGACATCACTGTATAGTATGATTTTATTTTGTTACTTTATACCTGGGCAATTTTTCCATAATCAAAATTGAGCTAATTTCCACTAACAAAATACTGTTTTGTTTTTATATGAAAAGATATTGTATTTAGGTACTTAGGTATAAGTATACTATCAATTGTTCATAAGGACTAAAAGCTATAATTGACTTTTCTTTGGGCATTTTTGTTTATAATTTAATACCAATCACAAGAGGAATATTAAACCATGTATAACATAGCTTATGACTTATTCCTTCTCCACTATCTCTATCCCATCAATTTTTAATATTTTAATGGTAAGGCAACTAGAGATTACCGAATGCCTCTCTGTGAAGTAGTGATTAATTCTTAGCTGTAAACCTCACTGGCACAGTCAGTGACCTTCAACGCCTTGTGCACAATACACAGACAACATGCTTGAAAGTTGGTTGTCTCTGTGTTAGGTAAATAAATTGTATGTGACACAAAAAATTTAATGAGTCATAATTTGGTAATTTTAATATATGAGCTATCAACAGCAATTATTGTAGAAAATGGTGTTACATATTATTTTGTATAGCTAGAAGAGAACCTGGGTTAGTCCCCAAGTATAAACAATGTACTGTGGAATAGGGTAAGACTGATCATGGGACGGGGACAAGTTTGATCAATGTTCATCTGATTATGGCTGATTCTAAGCGTGATTTCTTTGTATATTGCTAATTAGTTTTAGTTTATTTTTTTTCTGTTATTCAGGCCATTCAATATTTGTGTTGAAATTTATATGCAAATAGGAAGATGAAGAGTGATCAAACTTACACATCCAAGATCAATCTCAACCCACTCCAAGGTAAGAGACTAGTAGAATTAAACAAATAAGCCTTTGCAAATAACGTGTATGACAGAATGAACACACTCTAGGATTTCATTTGGAATACAAAGCTTAAATTTTTGCTGGAACACACAAGCGAGCATGAGAGAAATCTGATGAGACAATTCCACACACATTCATTAAAATGGACTTACATTAAGCTGGGCAGTTAGTCATGAAATAATCTAGCCATTATATGCAAGGTTAAATATATGTTATTTTCTGGTTTTAGCACCCCTTCAACTCAACATATTTATCTTTCATGTATTGAAGAAAATCTTTTGAGTTTCTTCCAAAGTGAATTTGGTTCTTTTCAATTGTCTTTAAAATATTCCAGCTAACACATCAAAAGTAAAGTCACTGTAATAATAATAATAATAATAATAATAATAATAATAATAATAATAATAATAATAATAATAATTTTGAAAAAAAGGTAGGTTCTGCTTATGTATTATTGGAGCAGTAATAGTTACTTAATTGATATTTATTTCATAGCCATAACAAATTGCAGTGTTTCAAATGACTGTCAGGGGAAATGCAGTAAAAAATATGTTCTGTTATAGATTTTTCCTTTTGACACAATTACAAGGGCCATACTGAAAGTAATGAGCAACAATTTTTAAACCTCTTAATATGTATGTTTTAGAGAAACCAAATACATCATCGTAATCTAGACATTTCTCTCACTTTTGAACAGAGCCTTCATTTCTTTGTACAATTTTTCCTCATTATTCTACAAGTTTGAAAATAACTTTATGATGGAACTACATTCCAGCTGCATGAAGACACTGAAGCAATGCTTTCTGAATATCTTCCAACATCTCATAGTGTTAGCCTAATACCGGTTCCTTAATAGAATCAAAAAGATGGTTATAAGAGGGTGCCCAGTCGGGACTGTAGGAAGGATGTGGAAGACTTTCCCATCCCAATGTTCTAATCTTCACCATTGTGACATGGGCAGTGTGAGGACATGCATTATCCTGTAGCAGAATTATCTTTTGCTTATCGTGCAATAAACAACTGAGCTTCCAAAGTGTCTCGATATACTGGGCAGCATTTATGGTTTGTCCAGGTTCAAGAAAATCGACCAGAATGCAACTCTGTGTATCCCAGCAGATCACATTGTCTTCGCTTTCTTTTTTGATTGTGAATCCAAATGCTGCCATTCCATACTCTGGCATTTTGTTTTATACTTGTAATGATGGAATCAGCTTTCATCACCTGTCACAATACTCATCAAAAAATCACCACCTTCATTCTGAAATCTCTGAAGAAGGATTTGGCTGGTGGTTTCTCTGAAGTTTGTGATTTTTAGTCAGTAAACACGGGACACAAAGGGGCACAAACTTTTTGATAACCTAAGCTTTGTATATTTTCTTGTACTGCACTATGTCCTACTGCAAGTTGTGCAGCAATTTCCTCCACAGTAATGAGTCTATCTGCTCTAATGATCTCATTGACTCTTTCCTTGTTACGTTCTGCAGAGGTAGTTCACAGGCAACCACTGCTCATTTTGGATACTCATTTTCCGATCTTTGAAATCTTTCACCCATCTCCTAACTGGTAGCACCCATGCAGACATCTCCAGAGGCACGTTGAAGTCTGAGGTGAATTTCAGCAGTGGGTTTTCCCTTTAACACGGAATTCAATGGCAGCACACTGTCGAAACGAAGCATCGGTCTGCCATTTTGGAAATACTACCTGTGGTTATGTGATAGAATCTGATGATATAATATGATTAGGGTCCATAGATTATGTCCTGCAGTCTTTTTTTTTTTTATTGTTGGAATCTGAGTTTTAGCATGGCTTGCTCAAGACTTTTAGTATAACCATCATATGTATTTACACTAATCTATCTTTTTTTATTTGTCAAAATCACTTAATTTTCTGTAAAACCCATTCTGGATATTTTCCATTATGTATTTTATACTTGAATTAATGTTACTTCCAAACGCTGACAGCTTGTCTGGCATGCATCCTATGGTGGCCATATGACAATGTTATGTTTGCTTTAGTAGTATTCTTGTATGGTTGCACTGTGGCGCAACATTAAATCAGTTTAAGCATATAATCAGTTAACTGTAAATCATATTGCCGTGTACTATCTTACTTTTTCTAGTACTAAGCATCAGTCATACTACAGTGAATGACAGATATTGTGCCCATTATTTTAGATTTTTAAAGCTCTTCTGCAATTCCTGTGAGAGTGACAATGTCTGATTCTGGGAACAATACTTAATGAAACTATGGTTTTCAATGCTACAATTATTTTTTGGGAGTACCTAAAATGAATATCCATTTAAAATTCGAAGTTTCTCTTATAAATTTGAAAGTTAAAAATACAGGTAAGAACATGAATTTCAAATTAAATATGGCATTTAGCTTGAATAAGTAAGCATTATTGCTCCTGTTCTGAAATTTTCACAATGATATTTAAAAACTGGTTTGTGACATATTCTGAAATTGTAATTAATAATGTGAGAAACATATGAAAAAGTAAGAAATATAAACTTTATAATAAGCATAACATCAGTGCACAAACATTTAAATCACATGGCAGCAGTTACAAAGTATCAAAATGAAAAAGAATATGTGCTTCCACTTGCAAGACATGCAAAATGAACTCATCCAAAAGTTTACTGTCAAGTTGTACACCATTTTCTTTTGCTATTATAACATGGAGAGATTTTTACTATACAGATTGTTAGATCAAAATTTCTTTATTCATCAAAGCATGGTTTTAATCCCTTTATGGTTATATATTGTTAGATAACTCTCACAAAGTTTTATCTTAGTTTACTACTTCTGTTCTGCTTGGCTGACTGAACACCAACAACATTGCATGTTTTGCTTGAGCACAGCAGGAATGCACATGCCAGGAAAGGAAATGTCAGAATTTGGAAGTGATATTAACTCAAGCATAAGTATGTCCTAACCAAAGATTCATGAAAATGTAAAAATCCAAAAATGTAATACTAGGGGGCAGATGATTAAATGTTATCTTCTTGCTTTCCAAATAAGAACAATCCCCAGTAATATTAATATGCATTGTAAGTTGTAACAAAGCACAATCATGGATTTTTATATTACTCTTCCCCACCTTTGGTTTGAAAAATCATTGAGTGGTATGAATAAAAGTAACACACCTCGTAAAACAGAAATTTGCAAAACATGTCACATTTTCTAATGAATAAAACTTGATTCAAGCTGGAGGTGTTCAAGATCATGACCTACAAAGATCATGACCTACATCTCACTTGCTTAGGTAATGAAATTCATCTCAGGTTTTGGGATAAATAAAACAGAGTTGCATCTGCAGATTTGTTGTCACCTCAGTAGGTATCTCAACACATGAGAAGCAGGTTCATGCAATAAATTATTGGCAGATTTGGTACCATTTTTGATGTTTTCAGAGCACAGAAGGAAGCTCTATAAAACAGGGAGGGATTCTTATAAAGTACATTGTAACAAACTTTATAGACTTAAACAAAATGTGCAATGGCTGCATAATATTTTCTTCCAAAAACAGAAAAAAGAGGTGGAGTTTTATGCAAAGAAACAAGAAATCAGAATATTGTGGCAGTGTTTCAGTGTGGCATCGCAGAAGATACATGGGCCTCTTGGAATTCAGTATCCAAAACATTTTGAAATTTGTGTGCTGTAATTGCAAATTTCTGGCAAAAACTACTGCACTTCAAGCAATAACATGGTATGGCAGTAGAGCTATACATTTCCTGATGCAATTAAAGCTTTGGATTATACCGATATTTCAATCACGAAACTGGAAGAAGAATACATTACCAAAAAAGGCATTGTATGCAAGTGATGATGCAAAATGACCTGGTTCTATTCACAAACAAGATTCTGATAGCTGCAGAATTAATAATAATAATAATAATAACAATGATAGCAATAACAATAATAATAATAATAATAATAATAATAATAATAATAATAATATAGGGATGTGGGTTATGGAGAGCACACGTATATATTGAATTGAATTTATTTCCACTTAATAATACAAGTTTCTATAATATTGTTTTACAATCTTGACCACACAAAGAAAATACAGCAATGTTAAATACTAGTGACTGCTCCTGAGTTGCTGTGTAACCAAGTGGCCTGGGTAGTATCAACCTTGTGGTTATTCAATTATCAGGCCAATTTACATCTAGTAATGACCTCCATCTATCTATATTAAATTAAGCTTCTAGCTGGCCTAGTTCCCAATTTTTGTTTACTTCCTTTAACCATTTTCTTTTAACATTGTCTAGATAATTTTCATACTCAAGATTTCATGCCTAGCTTTCATATTAACCAACATTTCCCCTATATCTCTGATGGTAAATTAGCCCACTTCTCAATTCTAAGCTTTGCTCTGCACTCATTTCTTTAGTTTCTTCGCATTCCATTGATTGCATGCCAATAGTTGCGTTATATTCCACAAATCAGGCACTGCTCTTCATTTTAAACCTCCTCTTGATCCTTCCAATTTCACTAGCCCTGTTTAGACCCATGCAGATACTTCCCTCATCCACTTGTCACCATTATCTACACAATTTTCTCTATCCCACGTTTCCTTTAGCTCCCTGTACACCCTCAATGACTTTTTGTTGGTGAATTTCCAGATCATCAACTCTTCGTTTAACTTCTTTCCAAAAGCCACTTTCCTTGCTCTCTACAGGGGGTGGTCATTAAGTTTTATCACTTTGAAAAAATAAGTTTAAGTAATTATTTTTTTTTTTTTCTGAAGTCCCCAGGCCACATCACCATAGCACACCACTAGAAGGGTCGCTACGTAGTTGAGTGGTTAGACCACTCGCCTCTCACCTAGACAGCCTGGGTTCGATACCAAGCGACAGCATGTGAGATTTGTGATAAGACAAAGCAGCGCAGGGGTGGGTTTTCTCCGGGTTCTCCAGTTTCCTCCACCATCGCATTTCACCGGTGCTCCATCTTCATTCATGTATCATCAGTGCCATTGCCTGCAGTGCCACAAGTAGTTAAAGTGGGTGTTAAACACTACCAAAAAAAAAAAAAAAAAAAAAAAAAAAAAACTAGTCAAAACAAAATGGTGCAAGCCCACTGATTAAGTGGAGCATCATGTGGTAATTTGTTTCTTGCATTTGAAGGGGAACAATGTCGCAACAATCCATGCTGAGTTGGTGGAAATGTATGGCAACAATGCACCATCATATGAGACAGTGGTCAGATGGCACAGATGCTTTCAGAGTGGTCAAACAAGTCCAAAAAATGCGAAGATCCAACCATCATCGGGCAAGATGATGCTGAGTGTTTTTTGGGACATCCAGGGTGTGGTGCTGACAGGTTACGCTTCAGAAGGGGCAAAGCATCACAGAACATATTACTGAAATATCTTGAGTTTAGGGGAGGCTATAAAGAACAAAGCATTATGGGGAAAGCTGTCCAAGTGGGTCCTTCTGCCTCATGACAATACCCCAGCTCATTCTGCAGAAGACACAGTCACACATGCTGCTTCTTTAGGCTATCAAATTTTGCCTCACCCCCCGTATTCCCCTGATATGGCACCCAGTGTTCCTTCCTCTTTCCTCGGATGAAGAAACCATTGTGTGGCAGGCATTTCAAGAATGATGAGGTGATTTATGAGGTGCAACATTTCCTGAACAGCCAAAATGCTAACTTCTATAACCAAGGCCTCAGTCAAGTCATCCATCGGGAGAAATGCTTAGCGTTGAAGAGTGCATATGTAGAGAAGGACTAATACCATCATCAAGTTTCGTGGTCACAGCTTAGTTTTTTTTTGAGGTGATTATTAAAACTTTATGACTACCCCTCGAATATCACGCCACACCATACCCAAGCCAATTTTTTTCATGGTCTTATTAATTCTATTAACCCAGGTATTTCTTCTTCTCATTTTCTCTTGTCACTAGAAATGCTTCAATATGTTACTCTCTTCTCAATTCTTGATCCTAAACCCAACATTTCAGGGTGGTTGTCACTATTTTTCCTTTGCTCCATATTCTGCCTAATTCAGTTTGTGCAACCCCATTTGGTGAGCTTTTAGGTAGCCCCAAAATTTGTTTAGAAAAATTCTTGTGAATCAAATCCAAATTTAGCTATCCCTCATCAATGCCCCAGACGTCTATTACAAATATAATTTTAGCATCTATTACTGTGCATATATTATCTCCAACAACTTTATATGCATTTCTGATACCTGTGCCTATAGGCACTAATAGCTTTCAAAGCTAATTTTCCTTATGCTAAACTGGCTTTTTTTGCTCCCTCCACCCTCAAATCGTACTAAGCCTAATACCCAAATAGTGAAATTTATTTAACTATCTCAATTTCTGTCCCTGCCTAATACCATTTTTCATTATCACATAGCTTGTTTCCATTCTTAAGTACCATGACTTTTTATTTCCAAGTATTTATTCTTAGTTGCCACTTCTTACGAAATTTAGATATTGCTTTGATACCTTTCCCTAGGCCAATGTTACTAACTGATCCCACTACTAAGTATTTGGCAAATGTATGTAGGTATCTTGCCAAGGAATGTATTATATTACAAAGATATTTTGGCCATCCAAAACAAGTCTTTCCAATACTTCAATAAAAAGTAAGATTAGCTACATAGCACCTTCATTTATCGTATGTTGTTGATAAAAGCAAAATATAGCCAAACATCTCCAGGATGATGATCACAAGATTCCTGTGGTGCAAAACAGAAGAGTTAAAGCAGGAAAAGTGGCTAATGATGACAATCATGAACATGAAGGTGATGGACAAGGAGCAGGTATATTAGAGAAAGGGGACTGGAAAAAAGGATCAAATTCCAAGAATGATAACAGATTTTCAATAGTGGTTATACGAGTACACTTTTGTAGCAAAAACAACAGTATTACAATAACATGTGTAATAATTATTTTTAATAAGTACCACCCTCTGAATTATTTCAATTAAGTTATTATCAGAGCCATTAAATTATTGCTATTTTATTCCATACAGTTATTAATTCATATAGCTCATCCTCGTCTATTATGGCATTTCTTTCATGAGATACAACACTCTTATTATGTTCTGTAATAAAGCTAAGTTGACTGTCTCTGCTGTCAAGGGGTCAGTACTCTGGTTTCTGAGCCCAGAGGTCCTGGGTTCAATTCCCAGCTGGGGCAGGGAATTTTTCTTTTACAAGAATCATTCCCTATCCTGCACAGAGTCTGGAGGTATAAATTTGGGAGTGAGTGGGTGTGTGTTAAATAGTATAATACTGGGGGGGGGGGGGGGGGGGGGAGAGAAGGGAAAAAAGCTGATGTTATCAAACCCTACAGTTCAGTCAGAAAAACTCCAGCAATTGTGTTTAAAGTCAAAGCTGATAGGATCATAGAAACTATGGGGGCTGTATAAATAAAACAATTATAACAAGAAGAAAATTTTAAAAAAATAAATAATAATATTAAAAATAATTAAGTTTGCACTCCTGAACACAGCAAAACTTTTATAGAACCATCCCTATATAAAAGTGAATAAATAATAGATACATAAAATAATCCGCCTTTTATTGTTTTATTCTTAGCTTTCAGTGTTTCACAAAGATTTGTTTCTCCTATCAGATCCAAGGACTTTCTTTTCATTCTATTGGGTATAAAGGCTTGTTGTCCTTTCTGATGCATCTGCTTTTGTTTTATTCTGAATTTCATATTCCTTATTTTCCTAACCAATTTTCCCTATAATCCAAGTCAAGAATTGAATATTCTTGACACTTGTTTCAAGCTAGCCATTGCAGTAGAATTCCTTTAATAATTCTTTGACAATTACGATTTCATTAAATGGGTTTTAGAACATCTATGAAACACGGTTGAGAATGTAATGTATTCTCCATTTTGACTACATCAACTAAAATCACACTTGCTGCATAGCTTTTCTCCAAACATGCAATGACCTTGTACAGCTGTTTACGTACAGCTAGTATCAGGACGTATGAGATGTGCATGGCACATCTCATGTTTTCTCCTCTGGGTGTCTTATAAGACGCATCTCACTTTTGCTCATACTACCCCCATTATTTCATGTTATTTGTCATTTTAGAATATTTTTATCAGTTTTAGATTTTGTGATCATTTAAGTGTAAACTACAAAAGTGCATATTTTTCATAGTCAAACAAAGTGAACAGCAGTACTGGTGGTTATATAAAAAATAGTCTTAATGGTTACAGAACCAGTATCTTATCTTTGTTCTTCAATATGAGTACAAGATTAAACTCTCCCATAAGGGTGCATGGGCGTTTTAAGAGATCACAACAGCTGAATGGAATGACTCACTGACCTTGTCACGCATAGCATTCTTTATGAAAATTCTCAGAAATGCTATTGACAAATGGACAGGGAATCACAAGTCATGCACTATCAGTTCTACTTTAGTATGGAGAATTTTAACTTCAGAATAGATATGTCTTTAAATAGATTATATGAAGTAAAATTAGTTTTAAAATAAAACATCACTTCTCCTATGCTATGTTTTAATTTTAGGGGCATTGTGTTAATTATTTTTAGGTGATCAAAATGAATGAGGTACTCTAGAATTTCCTTTGGAATTCAAAGCTTTAAGTTTTGCTAAAACATCCAACATGAGTGAGAGAAATCTAATTGAACAACCAGTCCCTTCTAATGGACGCTTCAGACGCTCTGAATGGAGAGCTTCCATTTCAATGACATCCAAAACTGGAGTGTCACTCACTGCTGGGCAAAAACTTGCCAGTTGCTTCAGCAACTAGAAATACGAGGGGCAATCAAATATCAACAGGACTTTGTTTACTGCGCTTGCATAGAGTGCCATATGGGTTCGAGGCTTTTACAGCACATGCAGTGAGGTCGCTGATAGGGGACAGTGGCCTTGGGAACTTGTTTGGCTCTGTCGCTCCATTACTGCCGAGATGTCAGAGAGAGTTGCATCCAGCTGTTGCGCAAGAGTAATAATAAAGTTTCTCATCAAGGAAAATGTCGCTGAAGCTGAAATTTGCCATCGGTTACTCCCACAGTTTGGGGAAAGAACCCTTTCATGGTCCAGAGTTAAACATTGGTGCTGCAAGTTTAATGAAGGATGTGAACGTGTTGAACACTTGGCCCACCCTCGCACCAGCATCAATCCAGAAAACATCGAAGCTATTCAAGACATCATTGAAGGGGATCGCCACATCACAGTGCTTGAGATTTGTCAACAACTTCTCATAAGCTATGGGAGTGTCCAATCAATCAATCATTGGAAGGGAGCTGAAATTGAGAAAAGTGTCAGCTCGTTGGGTTCCGCGGTTTCTCACTGCAGAACAGAAAGCAGTGCGAGTTCAAATGTGTCACAGGCTTCTCGTGCACTACGAAGAGGAAGGTAATGCTTTTCTGGACAGAATCATCACTTGTGATGAGACATGGGTGTAACATTACACACCCAAATCAAAGAGGGCCACTCTGGAGAGGAGAGCAACCGCCGGTGAAAGCCAAGTCAGCAGGGAAAGTTTTGGCCACAGTGTTCTGAGACTCGAAAGGTGTCCTTCTCATTGATTTCCTTGAACAAGGACGAGAATGACGGACCATTAATGCTGCCTACTACTGTGACCTTCTCAGTCAAGTTCGAGTTGCTTTCCGGTCAAAACGTTGCAGTAGCCCAATCAGAAATATGTTGATTCTGCAGGACAATGGCAGACCACACACAGCAAAACTTGGCTGAAATGCACTGGAGTATCCTTCCACATCCACCCGACAGCCCAGAGCTCTCACCATGTGACTTCTTCATGTTTGGTCCACTCATAGAAACTCTTGGAGGACATGTTTCACAACCAATGAGGAGGTGAAAGACTTTGTGTGCAACTGGCTCCGCACCCTCGTACTTTCTTTGAAATTGGCATTAAAAAAACTGCCGGTCTATTGGAACAAGTGCATAGAAAAGATGGGCAAATATGTAGAAAAGTAAGAAAAATGTTCATTTCAATTATTCTTCATGAATAAATTTGCTGGTACAAAAGGCCTGTTGATATTTGATTGCCCCTCGTATTTATGACTGGAGGCAGGCAAAGTATGAAACTTCATATTCTAAACCATACTTGCTATCATGGGGATATGGATTTGTGTAGAATGCAATGAATGTGGCAAAATAATTTTATAATTGATAATACTTTCATAACGTCTTCTAATTTCTTCATATTTTGTAAAACTTAAGAATTTATTTTTAAAATATTCTCCATTAGCAGGCTCTCCGAATATATTTGGGCCATTCCATGTAGGATCAACACACTTTAAATAAAAATTTTACCTCAGAGACTAAGGAAAATATCCAATTTCAAAAAAAAAAGAAAAAAAAAAAAAACCACAGTAGTTTTGCTTAAAATTGCTCTAGGGGCTGTCCTAATTGAGCTAGAGATCTGTGAAAGTTATCATTTTACAGCACTTTTTATGTTCTTTCCAGTGATATACAATGTAGCATAGGTTCTAATTTAAACATTTATTAAGCTTAGTACTGTTGTAAATCATATGGCAAAACATAAATATGGGAAGACCAATTATTCATTGTTAAAAGAAAGTTATTCCTGGCCGTCGTTTTTCACTAATAACCTGGTTTTGATCAAACCTTCTTTTGATAAATTAGAATTTAATTAAAATATACAGAAAGGTAACTAAAAATATCAGAAATATCAAAACATTATCTTTTTAAAACTAAGCCAATCAGAATATTTCATAACTAAATTTAGTTGATTGCTCACTTTAATTGTATGCAATTTAAATTAATAGCCATTAATTGGTAAAACAAAAATATTTAACATGGGGCCTATAACTATAGGTACTAATTAGAAAGTTTAAATAACTATGAAGTAAATTAACACTAGCCCAAGGAAAAATTAAGTTTGAGTTGAAAAAGTTTCCCAAAAAGTTATCTCAGGCCTTCAAAGATTGTGTATGATAGGAGAATGAAGTAACTGGTCCACATGGATGAAGAGAAGTTATTTTCACTTTGCCAAGTGTATTTTTTTTCTAAAATGTACCCAAACCACCAGTTTTGTCATATAGAGGGTGACTTAGCCTGATATGTCTTGTAACTCACTTTGTCCGGTGATGTAGTTACCTCTCTCTCCCAACTCTGCACATCATCTGGAAAGTGGTTTACTAAAAACTTTGATGTGTTGGGAATGAATGCAAGACATTGTTGTGTTCCTCTGATTGTCAACGCTTCAAGCCAGCTTTTTAAAATGATTTCTGAAGCAGTATAATATTTTTGAGTGGAATAGGCAAAGTCTATTTTATTAAGTTATCTACTGCCCATTCAAATAGATCTCATGTGGTTTGGATCTGGTTGTGTAATGGCCTTTGCAAACTTGCATGAGTTGCCAGTCTCTTAACAGAACCCCATACTTCATCGCAAGGCCCTTTTCCATGTCAGAAGCTGAAAAATGCCACTCAACTTTTATGTTGAAATCTTCCTCATGAAGGCAAAGATTCAGAATTTTTTTCTTATTTTTGTATTGAGTGGCAGAACCATCTAAAAATAGTAAATCTTATTTGAAGCTTTTGAAATTTATTTGTTAGATATGAAATTAGCTTCTTTTGAAGAGTGTAAACAGCAACTATGTTGTGCTCTAGGCAATCAGAAACAATGATAAAGCTCAAATGCTTAATTTTGTCTTCCTGTTTGTAATATACAACAAAACGTGTACAGTAATCTGTTGGCTTGTCCAGTGATAACTCAGCATTATCCTACAGAATTATACCATAATTTTCTGAAAAAATTACATGTAACTACAAATTCCGATTCATTAAGATTTTCTTCTGTGGTGTTAAGGAATGCTCTTTGTTACCTGGCAATGAAGTCATGCTGAACCAAAGAGGATACCTTACAATAGAATAAATCTATAAGTTCTTGGGGTCAACTGACACCCACTGGCAGAACTGAATTTATTTAATTAAAGTTTAATCAAAAGATTGTTTTAAAATGTTATATTTTACAGTTTCTCCTGGGAAATATTTGCAACTCCCATGTTGTAATTAATTGATGATGGACTGCAAAGCATTTTTGCAATGCATTGCTTTTAATTGTTTAAGTTGCCATTTGTTATTGCATTTCGTTTGACATTTTCAACCAATAATTTTATGTTTTGGTGAGTTGTGCACACACGAATGCAGTGTGTACCACTCTGTCCAGCTAATACACTATACTTTGGCTCAACTCACAAGCAAGCATTCTCATAGGGCACTTAAAAATGTGATTTTTTTCTCTTCCAACATGTTTGTAATGTCAAAACAAGTGCTTGTACAAATTTTTATAATGCAATTGCAATTACTTCTCAAGTTATTTACATATCAATAAGAGTGGGGGAAGGGGTGACAATTGGTTTCATGTGAGAGGAAATCAAATTTCTTGCCTTAATTGAAGTTTCTTGGGAGTACTACACATCTCCAAATGGGGTTATTTTCCCTGCAGTAATGGTATCCCACAAAAAGTGTGTAAAACAATTTCCCTGCACACCATTCACAGCTAATAACTGCTACTTTTTCAAATTTATCAAATAGTCCTTTCAGATTATTAAAGCAAAAATCTATTGTGTTTTGAAAATGGTTTTGGTTTTTTTTTTTCTGATAGTCCAGTTGTACTGAAAGGGCTTTCATCACTATCACTTATTTTCTTGACATCACTAATTTCACTTTCATTTTTACATTCTTTATCACTGACATCAAAATCAGACAATATCAGACCATATCAGACAGCAAAGCTTCAAATTCTGCCAGCAATTCATCATCGCGTAAATAGCACGCTTGTCTGTTTGTACGTCTTGTACATCCATGAATCCCCAAACTCACATGACCAGGCGCAAGGTTCTTTCCTGCTTTTGTATTTTTCCAGAGGCCACTACAAGGCAGAGAGATGTTTGAAACTATTTCTTCATAAACCTAACTGATTGTAGAACATGTTCTTTCAGTTACAACCATGTCCAGAAATTCCCTTTGATGCATAACATGCCTCTATTCAAGCGGGTAACCATGGACGTCGAAGCTATATTCAAGGCATGGCGAGGATTATTTCTCAAGACATATATGTGACATCCAAGCCAGTGAAAAGGTTGTGGTTACATAAAAATACATTTGATATTTTTGTTTACTTCCATTTGGTTCTATAACTGTCACACAAACTTTAATGCCTGGCTAACTTCATTTTCATAAAATAGTACCATTTTGACAGTTTCTATTGATAAACATTTCCCTCGAATTTATTTAATTATTGAATATGCTGATTGGTTTTATTTTAAAATGATATTTCTGATATTTTTAGTTACCTTTTTGTTTATTTCAATTAAATTCCTACTTGTCAAAAGAAGGTTTGGTCAAAACCAGGTTATTAGTGGAAAAAAAAGTCTGGAACAATTTTTTTTAACAATGAATCCAATATCATGTCATATTTATATTTCGATAATTATAAATTATGTACTTTTTGGAAAAAAAAATTAAATTAAAATTTCAATTTATATTTTGAATAAATGTCTTCATTAGAACCTATGTTATGTTGTGTATCACTGAAAAGGGCATAAAAAATGCTGCAAAATAACACCTTTCCTAGCTCGCTAGCGCAATTAGGACAGCCCCTTGAGGGATTTTAAACAAGACCATTCAGGCTCTTTGGCCCGTTTTTTAAATTTTTACATAGGCATATTTCAGAAACAGTTTGAGATAAAAAAAAAATTTAATTTGGCATTATCCTTAGTCTCAGCACCCACTATGAGTACACCAAATTTTAGCAAAATCTAAAATGATGAGGTAAATTGGGTGCGTTGACTTGACATAGAATGACCAAATTGGGCAGGTTTCTTGAAATATGTTTTTAAAAAATCCAAACAGTTTTTCCATTAAGTCAGGCACAGTAAGAATATATAGCATAAGCTCTATGTGATGGCACATGCAAAAGTGAATGCCCTCCTGTGCTTTAGTGGTCTAATATCCAAGGTTGTGGGTTCAAACCTGGCAGCTGATGAATTTTTTCAGATGTAAAAATCCTTACCATGGCAACCTTCAGAAGGGAAGTAAAGTTGTTAGTCCCATGTAATGTTTTTTATTTACATGTAACAAACCACATACCTTGAAAGAATTGGTTTTGGGGCTAAATTTGCCACTTTCATGTTCGCAAGTCCTGATTTCATCCTGCTATGAGTGTAATAAGTTGATCTCTCATCACATGCATAATATAATGGTAAGTTCATAAATTCCCTGATCAAGAAACCACTATAAAGATGGGCCAATAGATGCCGAAATGGCATGATGGACATTAGCCAGGTAGCAGAATGTTTACGGTAAACTGAGGAGATGATCCAAGAACCTCTGATACATCTGCGCTGCATTCCATAGTCTGAAGCCCATTCAGTACATTTTTTTGGGCATGGTGGACACTCTTTAGACGTCCAGTGTAAAAGATGGAGATGCCACTCAGGAGGGTGTTGAAATCCTGAATATATGGGATGACATACCAATGAAGGACAATCTTCCAGCTTGGGCAGTGGTAATCGCAGCAGTCAAATGGATTTGTCCTGCATCTTCACTATGTGAAAGGGTAATGCCCTAGGGATTTGGAAGGGCAGAGGATTCTGTCCATGAGCCTGTGAATTCCTCCATAGCCTGTGCATATATGGTCAGATACAGGCACCTAGCTTTGGCAGTCACTGGTGTTCCTGTTGTCTCTATGTAGTGGTAAATCCCATTCTCCTTGTATGTGTCCGTTGCTGGTTTGGTGACTTGGATATATTCCTCCTGAAGTGGACTTATGGTGGAATTGAAGAGACGTAGTTAGCTATGGACTATTCGACATAGCTCAGGATTTGGTGGTTGAGGTTGTTCCATAGGAATTTGGAGTTGAGGTCTAATGACAGGCCAAAGTGAGTGAGGAATACAGCATTTATGATGGCGACCAGGAACTCCCAGGTGTTCTTGCCAGTTGTGCCTAGATGATGCCTTGTGGGTACCAAAGGTTTACATTGGGGACCCATTTGCTGCATATACCACATACTTGGTAGGTTAAGCTCTGCAAGGGTTCCCATTGAGGAGGAGGATAGGCAGGCTCCAATGTTCCCCAGGAATGGAATCTGGTATTGTTGACATTTGTTACAGTGGGAGAGATTATTCACAACCAGTCACACCTTACTTGCTATGTGATCTTGTTTACCTGTTGTGTATTGTGAGAAAATTGCAGGATGGTGTGCAGTTGCATGTGCCTTGGCCCCAGTGCCTATGGTACTAGCAGAGGCCGATGGTGCGGTTGCCTGAGGGTGACAAGTTTGTTGGGGGTGCAGTGTGGTACCTGTGCTCCAGAGTCCTAGCTAGTTTGTTAATGCCTCAATCTGGAGCTGTGCATCTGGTTGAGCTTCTGGCTGGTGGATCTCCATTATTCCTCCTACAGAGCGTCTGGCTGGTGGAACTCTGCTATTCTTCCTACACTGTGGGTCATCCCATGATACCAATGGTTCACCTTCACAGGCTGCCAGCAGGGCCTGAGTTTGTGTTGGGAACTTGTGCAGCTTACAAGACTTGTTCTGAGTAGTAGATCTGGATGTACATCACTCACAGTAGTTATTAAAGTTTCTAGTCCCCGAGGTGCATATGCAAGAGTACCTGTTGAAGCTGTTGGCCCATCAGGGCATAGATCTCCTGTAGGCAATTCTTGAGCACCTGGAATGGCCCTGTTCCTGGGTTTGTCATGAGGTCGGCGACTGGATTACCACATGCTGTAGGAGTTTTCCGATGACTGTAGAACCTGGTGAACTGTCAAGTGATGCAGTGTGTTGCAAAGACTGCCTCAGCCTATAAGAACCATGTTGCTGGAACCTCACTGTAGAAGGCCAGGAGTGGGATAATGGTGCTCTTCCTATGATGAAGTGGCTCACAGGGTGCAAATAGCGTTAATCATTACATCATGGTTGGGTGCTAGATACCAACTCCTAGCTACGAGGCTCCACATGATCAGTGTGGCTAGCTGACCATGCACGTTAAACACTGTCTGAGATCGTCAGGTAGCCCCAGCTGGGCTATGGCATTTGACACTTGTTAAAGGGAGACAGGAGAACGCATGAAAACAAACCCTGTGTTTTCAGGATAGTTCACCCAGGTAGCTTACACAAATGATGCAAACGATGTAAGCAGTGCCTTTGTACAAGACTGGACTGCCTCCTTGCTGCCATGGCTAGTCTATTTATCAACTTGTGGTCATTAGAGCTAAATAGCTGTGATATCATCTAGTTTTACTAAGCTTGGTTAATTATACGCTAGTACCATTGTGGCACACATCTCAACAGCATGCTACATACACTATTTACATGTGACAAACTTATCCTTAGGCTGCAGTAGATTGATGCTACAGGTATACAATGCACCATAAGTTTGAGGGCTTCCATAGGTAATTGGGAAACTATATAACACATAATTTAGACAACTCACTCTCTCCCAAGCACCTGACTCACTTGGCATGTTTGTTGGATGGCCATGACTATGTCCTAAATTATGACTTATTTCCCAAGGTAAGATGTAATAATACTTAAAAACAACCAACCATATTAATCAACCCTAGATTTAAGGACAACATTTGTAAAGTATGCTACAGCTAGTCAACTACAGTTAGATTGTAGCATCATTGTATTAATTTAAAAAAAATATTGTTATATACAATTCTCTATTTATTATAACCATATAATAATATAAAATAATAAATAAAATTAAAACAATAAATTCTAATCTCAATAAAGTTATTAATAAGACTTAATTTTGGTTTACAAGACCAATGTTTTATTTTTAAACTATTAAAACATTTAATGTTAATAATATTTTATTTTATATTTTTTTGTGGAATGATGTGACACCAAGTCTTTTGTGAAAGAGCTGCATCTAAACACCTTTGTAATGTTTGGAATAGCATGACAAAATGTGATCTTCTAGTAGGCATTTTGAGCACTTCTGTACTCCAACTCGATTACTTTGTAAACAATACACATACAATTATTCCTTGTCTGATGAAAGAATGCAGTTGTTAGGGGAAGTCGCTGGTGTAGCATGGCAGAGATTAGAGCAGTCAAAGAAGGCTGGAATACAGTGCAGTGCAGTCTGTCTATCAAAACATCAGCACAGCACTGTACCATTCTGGTACATTATATATTTATGGGCTTTGTGCTTCTTCTATTCCCTGTTGGCCCACTTTTCCATAATTCTATTTTTTGTTGCAAGGTCCGACTATTGCTGGCAGGTTTGCTAGGCCCTCATGGGGACACGAATGGTAGTAGTCTTGTATCAGCCTGCAATTATGAAGTCTCTGGCTATTTGTCTCCGGTAAGGCACATTGGGTGTCCTGAATGCTAGAATGATTGCGTGACTTAACTCGCTGTGTTACATTTCACAATGCATAACTGTAACAGCTAATGTGGGAATCGTGCAGCTAACTGCTAAATTTATATTTTTTTTATTTTGTAATAGCTTGTAGCATTGTGAAGTTATTTAAACTACGTTCTAAATTTCTTGATTCCTGTTGCCAGCAAGCTAAGTTTCATTGTTACATTTCCACCATATAGTAGTGTATATTTCTTTGATGTATTTTGTTAATGTACATGGGCATTGTATTCACCATTTTGGATCTTTCTTTCCGAACGTAAGATTCTATGAAGTTTTTTGGGTGTTGCCAGCCAAACTTGGGGATTATGTCAAAAGGAAATTTGTTACATTTTGGATGTGGGACTATTTCAAATTCTTTCTTAAGCATTATTATTGAGGGCATTATTTGTTAAACATATATGTTATAATGTTACTGCCTCTTATAATTTATTCACTTTATTTTGTTGTTTATCCATTCATGATTGTTACTGTTTAATATTATTGAGTAATAAACAGGAGTTTAATGCAAAACTTAGTCACTGTGTTTTCACTATTAGGCACCATCTCATTTAAGTATCTGACATTTCTAGACAATGATACCAACTTCTACAAAACGACATTATCCCATTCTCCACCATATGTGTGTGAATATTTAGGGGCTATCCCCAAGGATGTCAGTACAGCGTACATAAACAGGAATAAACTAAACCTTCCACAACAGGTTACACTTGCCGTTTTCTTTATTATAATGAATATTATTTTCTACTTTCTGAGCGTATGAGTACACATGGCAGTGTTTGCATTTTGACTTGACCCAAACCCATCCACTATATGAGACTTAACTGCTGCATTCCAGCATTGCAGAACTGTACAAGGCATGCAATGGGAGTGATGATGTAATACCGCTTATCTGTTTGTGTTTATGCAAGCTTCCGCTTGTCACCAACTGCATTCTTTCTTCAGACAGGTAATAGTTATATGGTATTGATTAAAAAAGAATACATCAATATTCTTATGATTTTATCTGAGATTCAGAAGTTGTTTATTTTTTGCTGGAACTTCCAGCAAGACAGAGAAAACTGATGGGACATGTGGTCCTTTCTAAACATAGGCACTAAATTAGAGGGGTTAAGACACTTTCTGCCCCCCCCTCTCAACTTGCAACATAAGGACTATCAGCAATCCAACAATTTTACTGAAGTGGCCTGGCCCTCCCAAAATACTAAGTTTGATCCCTCATTAGCAAACAAGAAAAGAAAAATTGTTTGTACACGCACCGAATGGAGTTGCAAAGGATTATCTTTATCTCAGATTTCAAACAAAAGCAATGACGACACAACCTACGTTGTGTCAGAATTAGAGCACACATCGAATTATATTTGAGCTGAAACATCCAGTTTCCCCTATTAGGTATATAAATATATTTTTCACTTTAAACATCCATGACCTATTTTCAAACCAAGGTGTGTTACAAGATACAATTCACTTTGTGTGATGTGAAAAATCCACATACAGGAATCGCATTGCATACATTGTTCAAATTTGTGAATATTCTCAAACCTAGGCATAACAAACTTTTAAATGATGTTTCTCATTTATGTGGCAATAGATTGAAAGTCATTGTATTCACCTAAATATTGTTGCTGTCATCAATTGCCATCATGAAGAAGCTATCAACTTGTACCTCCCCAGCATTTGCCAATTATGAGGACTGAGGAAAAGCTAGAAAATACCTCATTCAAGGAGGATGGCCCTGGCAAGATTAATATTGCAGACCCTCCACTCATAAGCTATTACCATAACCTATCCATGTTGGTAGGAATGAACTGAGATGCAATGCACTCACTGGATGACAGTAAGACTTATCAGACCTGGCATTGCTTTTCACTTAAAATAAATTCAATATTTAATGAACCATTTTCATAAATTGGAAATATCTATACACTACTATAATTAAACATATTTTACCCTAGTAACTGCACTAAAAATGTTACTAATATAAAGTTTTATTATATAACCCCCCCCCCCAGTGACTGTAAACCTGAGTAATAGTTAATGTCAAAATGTGCAGTTTTGAAGTAACCACTGTGTGTAGATTACCAACGAGATTTTCTACTTTGAGCACTCTTTTATACTTCAACTCAACATCAAAATAAATTGTAAGTATTAATTAAAAAGAGTGGGTAATTATTGTAGTTTTAATGGTGTCCATAATGTCGCTTGAATTATATGTTGTATGCATTTCCTCACAAATTCAATATATATAAAATAATTTATGACTTTGATATTGTACAATAATTTTCTCTATTGATGTATCTTGAAACATATGTGTTACCATGAATGAAATAAACAGAATTAATAATGTCAAAATTAAAAATATTTTCCTGAAAAAATGCATAAATTTGTTTAGTCGTGGTGTAAACAAATATTATAAGCTTCAAATTTAGCCTGTCTTGCATCAATTCTGTGAGAGGGGAAAGGAGATATTTATGTAATATGGTGAATGCAATATTGCACACAGTTGATTACGAGTAACTTAGAAAGCAACCTGTTTTTTGTTTGTTTTGTTTTTATGAAAATAAAGGTATATTTATTATTATTATTATTATTATTATTATTTTTTTTTTTTTTTTTTTTAATGTAATGCATTTATAGAAATGTTAACAAAAATTCTTAACTTGAAGGTTAGGTTATTCTCCTATACGGTATAATGTGGAATGACTCATAATATACAATTAAGCACACTATGTGTTTATTTTAATGCAACATAACGACATCTCCAGGTGCCTTAAAATACGCCTAAGTGTTTCACCCTTGGACTTAAGAAGCTTACATTTAACATTTCATTCGAACACTCCTCAAACTATTACCCTATGTACGTAAAATAGTAATTTAATAGTCTAGTATCGTGACTGTATTACTGGTATTGTTCTACCCCCTCCGCCAGAAGTGTTATAATACAGATCACTACGCGAATAACTTACAGTCCTTTTTGTTACCCAGTTCTCTGTTTCCTCGTTTGATTTACGTTTATAATATGACCTATCATTAACACCAGTTTCCACATGTCGTTTATGAGGATGTCCCTCACCAATATATTTTACACTTCTTTCATAACTCTGTCTCCTTTCTCTCTCTCTTCTTGAAGATCGCTCATGTGAGCGCTGTGAACTGCATGCATATTTATTTCTCCTCTGTGAGTCACTACCTGAACAACTCTTGCAATCAGGTGAATAACATTCCAAATAGTAACGATTAACAGCATAAGCTTTAGATTCCCTGTCATCATGTCTACAGTATGCACATTCACAGTCCTTACCATGGTAAGATTTTTCTCTGCTTGACGTTCTATGTCCCCTTTCTCCATATGCATGCTCTCTATGATGTTCATATTCCTTTCTGTGTCCATGATGATAATGTTCATAGTCAGTGTCTAACACTGATGATGGTCCTGCAG
This sequence comes from Hymenopus coronatus, assembly GCA_030762935.1. NCBI lineage: Eukaryota > Metazoa > Arthropoda > Insecta > Mantodea > Hymenopodidae > Hymenopus > Hymenopus coronatus. Next base: position 98,893,097 of record CM060900.1, on the reverse strand, counting down.
AGTATGACCGGTACATGTGATGCTCTCCAGTATCCGCTGCACCAATCCTGTTGTATACTGCATTAACAGGATAGCCGCTGGCTGCTCGAGGGGTACTGCTATATGAATCTGTACAAACGCTGTTCATTTTCACATCTGGGCATGATGGATACATGTTTCCTGTACCACCAAACTGATAAGGTGTAGATGGATAATGGTGGTAAGATGCAGGGTGGTCACTAAATTGATACATATGGGCATTTCCATTGTAGTCGGCATTAACCCTGTACCCTGAAGAGTTCTGATTAGATTCACAATAAAATGGTGGACCACCATTATATACTTCGCCTCCTCTTGCACCAGAGCACATTGCATCCAAATTCTGGAAAAAAGAAAAAAAGAAAAAAATTAATAAATATATTAACATTAGCTTTGCTTTTTAACTGAAAAATATTAGTGTTCTTCTGATTCAATAAGTTAACAAAAAGTGCAAATATTTTCAGATCAATAGTAAAATCTTATGACCCAATGTTACATGAGGTGCATTCAACATAAGTTGTGTTATAGTTTCTAAAGCCCAAGGTGCCTTGCCAATTTCTGCAGAGGTGATAAAATAACACTATCATCAATGTTGAGTTGGAATACCTAAGGGCAACATGATTTTAGTGTGTACACCCAGAAATGATACTGGGTACAACTAAGGATTTTGCACACCAGTTGAGTAGAACCTTACATTAAATACATATGTTTTTACTTTCTGGTTAAGGTTGAGCAATCCCTTTACAGTAAGATGGACTGAAACAGGTTGAAGTAACTTTGGAACTTATTGTTATTTTAGTCTTGACACTACAGTTTGTTATGTTCTAGTTTGGAGCAGTGTAGTGGAGAATATTTTGAAAAATTTACTTTCTGTTGGACATAGAGATCCTTAAGCAACAAGGTCATCCGTGGTCTGGTTCCTAAGATTGCAGTTCAAACCTGATGTAGGGCAATGGATTTTCTTTGGGCATAAAAATCCTTAGCATGGCTTTTTTTGTAAGGGAATTAAAGCCGTTGGTCCCATATCATATATTTAGAGCATGGTAAAAAGCCTCAAGCCTGATGAGGCCTCTGAGCATAATTAAGCAGTTCTTCATGCTAATATAGAATGGGGCTGCAGCAGTTAAAGTGTCCATAAATAAAGCTCAATTTAAGCAACAAAACCAAATAATCAATAGCAATTAATGCACTTCAATTTCACTTATACACAAAATTAATATTTACCTCAGTTATGTTTTTTCTCATTAATGTCACATGTATCTACTTCCCATGTAAAAAATATATTTACTTATTTGTATGTTGTGCTTATGCTACTTTAAATGATATGCATTGTTTTTGTATACTGTAGCCTTACTGATGCAATACAAAACATATGCATGTTGGGTAAAGTATAAATATTTTTGGAATGCATTATTAAAATGTCCCTGTTCACAATATGGTCAGCAAAGTTATTCTTCTGCAGGTTGCCTCTGATAATGGTGGTGATGAGCACAAGGCAATTTAAGTTCTAGAAATTGCACAATGATTTCTATGATCTCCAAACCTGCAAGACCAATGTATGACTGTACAAAAAATCAAAGCAGCAAAGAAAGGAATACTCAATTTTTATAAATCAGCATACAGCATTGGTTCTCTGAACTAAGTTTTCTAGTTTCAAATATGAATCATAGTACTGTATACTCTAAACAGATTACTTTCTAATACTAAATTGTATATATTTAGTTTGAGCAATAATAAAATAAAACAGCTCCAGTTGCATAAGAAAATTCACCATTACATTCTTTTATTTATAAAAAGGTATAATTGAAGTTACTCTGTAATATAAACTTCAAATCTTAACACCTGTAGTATATTAGGTTACTGCAATATTTGTGAGTTACACTCTAATTAAATATGTGATGCTCACTTCAATATGAAACATAGGTGCTAACTCCATGAGGGTAATGTCGCTGTACTTACAGATACATTGTGTTTTTCACCCCATAATAAAAAATGTTATGAACAGGAGCATTCTGTAGAGATGATAAAGAAAAACATTATGGAATAGACTGTAGTCACCGTAACTGACAGCAGTTTGTTACCTTCTGCAACAATGAACATGTATATAAGCTGAGAATTCTATGTACTGAACTGTGTCTTAAAGTTGATAATAGAGTATCTGGTTAGTCAATTGTGAACCATACATCCATACTTATTTCTTTAGCTTTATAACTCAGTGATTCAGATTCAATGTCAGTGTAACAAACTCCAATCCAGAAATTGCTGCAAATTAACTGTCACTAATTGCAGAATATTTCTGCATATTGAATCATCCAATCTGATGTCAATATAAGTGCATCATGTGTCAGAATAGCTTTATTTATTAATAATGTGGCATTTTTTGACTTAAAAAAAATAAAAAAAATCCCTCACACAATCTGATTAATGGGCAGCACTGCCCAGCTCTTTTGATGATGAAACCAATACCACCATAATATGACAGCAAAAAATATATGCTTTTGGATTCTTGATTGAAAAACTTTTACATACAAGGTGTGTTAAAAAGCATAGAACCTTATTTTTTCCTGGTTCAGGTATGCCCTCAACAAGCTGAAATGAGAATGTCATTGAGCAATTTGGACTGTGGTGTTGCAGGTTCGCCATATCATAGTCCAAGAAATTGCAAACAAGACAGGGGTAAGCACTGAATCGGTACATTCAATTTTGGGCATGAGGAGAGCGCTCCATCATAATAATGCACCTGCCCATTATGCGCATTCGATTCAGGCTTTCATTGCCAAACATAAAATTTGTGTTATTCGTCAGGTTCCCTACTCATCTGACATGCCTACGTGTAACTTTTGGCTATTTCTCAAGCTGAAAATGTCACTAATAGGGACTCGATTTGAGCCAAGAGAAGACATCATATGGAATGCGATGACCCAGCTTCTCATCATTCCAAAAACTGCTTTCCATAAGTGTCTCCAACAATGGCAGGAGCACTGGGAGAAGCATGTGCATTACTAAGGAGATTACTTTGAAGGGGATTATTGTTTCAGTCCTCCAAATCAATAACTATTTTGCTGACCAAAGTTTGATACTTACAGAACACACAAACTGTGACCAATTAAAAACTAAATCCTTTTACTCTGTATGCAAAAATAATGATTTGGAGTCAGAAAAAGCCCTTAACTCTGTATTTATTAAAGTAAGCTTTTCTAACTGGAAAATAGCTATGGGAAAATTCACTATGCATGAAGTCTGATTTTCACCATGCAAATGTTTTCAAAGAAATTTTTAAACAAAAAGGTACAAATGTCAGTGCTCAAATAGAGTCAAACAAAGAAATGCAAAAACCAAGGGTGCCTCTTGATAAAATAATTTTCAAGGTTCTTTTACTTGCTCAATAAGGATTAGTAATAAGACGAAAAACTGACATTGAATCAAATTTGCATCAATTATTAAATGTTCATTCACAGGATATTCCTGAATTAGAAGGGCGGTTACAAACAACAAAACATAGGTGGACATTGCTGATGTAATAAACAAAATTATTAAAATGGTTTCTTATGAGGTGATTTGCTCTCTCTAGATAAAGTTAATGGAAACAAATATTTTCCAATCTTGTTAGATGAATAAGTTCTGAATAAGTTTCACTTTTGACTAATCAGTTAATAAACACATACTTGAAGATGATGAATTCTTCATGGGATTTTATGCAACAGAAAGACTGATGCAGATATGCTCATAAAATTAAATTTAATTATTCACGATTTAAGGAAATGGAAATGGCGTGTTATTTATGGACGCTCTTTAACTGCTTTGGTTCTCAGCGTCCCATTCTATATTGGGCATGAAAGATCGCTTAATTTTGCTCAGAGGCCTCTCTTATCAGGCTTGAGGTTCTTTTACGTGCCGTAAATCTACGACACGGGACCCACGGCTTTACTTCCCTTCCGAAGGAAGCCATGCTAAGGATTTTTACGCCCGAAAAAATCCATCGTCCTCCGCCAGGTTTGAACCCGCGACCTTGGGTATATGAAGTTAGCATGGTAACCATTACACCACGGAGGGCGATCACGATTTAAGGGGTCAGTGCTTTAATGTGTCTAATAATGCATTGCATGTAGGAGGGTCATTCAAATATAAACCAGAATTTTGTTCATTTTACTCACATAGTGAAGTGAGCAGCACAACACACTGGCGCATCGTTAGCAAGAGAAAGGAGAGGGGGTAGCCATGCTCATGGCCCTCTCAGTCATGAGCACAATTCACTATCACTGTGAGAGAACAATGCACTGCTCAACAGATGCATATCTGTTGAGCAGTGCATTGTTATTCATTTTCTCACTAACGAAGATGTGAAATCAAGTAAAATTTTAAAGAGACTCCAAGCCTAGTTCAGTGATGCAACTCTAAGCAAAACCCTAGTGTTTGATTGGGCACAGATGTTTTGAAATGCTCATAAGTTAGGAAGTCATGAATGGTGTCCGATGACCAGCATCAATTAAGGCAATATTCAGGCTGTATGTGAGCTCTTGTGGAAGGCAATCACCAAATTACTGTTGCTGAGATTGCATCAATGTTGGGAATAACTATTGGAAGCATTCACACCATTATATAGGATACCAAAAAATAACACCAAGGTGGGTTCCACAATTTCTTACTGAGGCACAAAAGTATGTGTGGAGAGACAGTGTCAGTCAGTGCTTTTGGATCACTTTGAAGAAGGGGAGGCTCTTTTGGACCATATCATGACCTGCAATGAAACAGGTCAATCCAAGGTGATGAAACCAATCAAGGCCAAGACTTGACTGTCAGCTAGGAAAGTTTTGGCTACTGCAGTTTGGAACACCAAAGGTGTATTGGTTATTGACTTCCTATATGAATGTAGGGTGAATGTGGCCTACTACTGTCAGTTGCTGGATAAAGCCAAAGCAGCTTGCCTCAATATGACGTTGGCAACCCATTCACAATGTCCGCCTTTTACTTGACAATGTGCAACCACATACAGCAGCTGTAATTACTGATAAACTTGCTAAATTGAACTGGTCACCTCTTGAACACCCACCTTAAAGACCAGACTTGTCCACCTGCTACTACCATAAGCTTGGGCCATTTAAAGCGGCATTTGGAGGGAAAGGATTTGAAGATGATGCTGTGGTCAAACAATAAATACACAATTGGCTGCTGGGCAGCCCTCTTCTTTTTTCTAGATATGATCAGAAAGCCTCCTATCTGATGGAAAAAGTGTATTTCTGTTGAAGGAAGTTATGTAGCAAAATAAGGAATACCATTTGTATGTATTGCTCATAAAGTTGTTTTTAAAAATGCTAATTTATATTTGAATGGCCCTCATGCATAATGGATTGAAACTAAAATAAGAAATACAGAACAGTTTGTTCAATGTAATGTGCGTTCACTAAACCTTGTATCTCATGATTTTGTGAAAAATGTGAACAGAGCAAGTGACACATTATGCTAACTAGAGAACTGATAATACAACTTGAATCTAAGAGACATTCATGAACCATAGCCCTTCCCTGCATCCATTTTGTCCAACAAATTACATTTGGAGATATATATTTATTTCCATGTGTCTTTGCAAATCAAAACGGAATTGATTGAAATTTTGTCAGAAGATGGGTAAGAATGATGCATGTTCTACAATGGAAAAAGCTAACGCTTTCGTTAGGTTTTTGCTGATCAGTGCATGCAATGGGTAACACGTGACAACAGGAATGATCTATTATCCCTTGCACAGCATCTCCTGTGTCAATGTATGTCAGGAATAGAAACATTTCCAAAACAAACCCATAAACTCCTATGTTTATTCCTGCCTAGGAGGCAACTGTGGATAATCTAATTGCAGGAACATGGTGTAACTCTATTAATGCATACATTTACAGCTTGCCACACATGGAAATTACTATAATTGTTAGTACGCAGACAAGTCACATGTTTCACAGCCAACTGTCCAAGTGGAACTAACCTTTCCAGAAATTTGTAGTCAAGTCTTGGTAAAGTCTACAACCAGGGGGTGCTAAGAGCTGCTGCTCTTGGTGATTGCAAGGTAGCACTATAATTTGCTGCCCCTAGTGGTGGCCAGCTGTACTACAGTGATGAGCTGTGGGTACACTACCACACCCTCCTCCCAGAATAGAGGAACTTGGGCAATAAGTGTCCAGGAAGATAACACAAGAGCCAGAACATGTAGTCACTGGAGCCGCTGGAGATGCTGGTGGGCCTGTAGGTGGTAGAAATGGCAGGAGGTAGGCTCAGCAGGAAGAAAAAAGCAGGTTTGATCTACTCAATTGACATAGTAACCAATTTGGCTCCAAGGTCTTGGAGTGAAGGTTTTGTCTCTGAGACTCAATACTTTGTGGGGGCCAGTGTATGATGCTTGCAGAGGACAGCAAATGCCATGTACCAATTTGGCCCCAAGGTCTTGGAGTGAAGGTTTTGTCTCCGAGACTCAATACTTTGTGTGGGCCAGTGTACGATGCTTTCAGAGGGCAGCAAATGCCAACCTGGCACAGAAACACATGTGTGGTAGCACTCAGGGCTTCATGTATAAAGATGTTCTCTTTCGCATGATGTTCCATAGGATTGGCCACCGTGCTGTGAATGAGTGGTTAGATCATTTGCATCTCATCAAGCCAGATTTGATCCCAGGCAGCCGCATGTGGGATTAGTGGTGGACAATGCAGCACAGGGGTGGATTTTCTCCAGGTTCTCCAGTTTCCCCTGCCATCACATTCCACCGGTGCTCCATCTTCAATCAATGCATCATCAGTATCATCGCCAGCAGTGCCGCAGTAGTATAAGCGAATGTTGAACACTATAAAAAAAGTTATACAGGAAGAGGATGGATTTGCTGTATCTGTCTCTGAAGCTATTTGACCAGCTGTGGAGGCTGCACATTGCTGATAGCTGGAGTGAAAAAATTACCAGGCACATGTAGGGGCTCTCCACAGAGTGATTCTGTTGGCTTACATTTCAAATCTGAAGGCTGTGTGGAAACACAACAAGAATGGGGTAAGGCTTCTGCCCACTGTAGAGGCAAAAAAAGACGGCTACAATTATGCTGCCTTCAGGGTGTGGTGAAAGTGCTCCACCATGCAGTTTAACTGCAGCTGAAAGGCTCAGTGGCACAGAGTTTAATACTGCAACGTCAAAGAGCCAAAGAAGCGCCAGAATGGAATTCGGTTCCGTAATCGATGATTAAATACTGTGGTCAACCAAAGAGAGCAATGCAGCCTAATAGAAAGGTGTGGGTCAAGTTGCAGCAGTGATGTCAACGATGGAAAATGCCTAAGGCCAATGGCTAAATCGGTCATTTGCAGTGAGGCAATGCCGATTAAACTGAGAGACAGACAAAGGACCAATGCAGCCAATGGACCTGTGCTGAATTTGTACTGTGGGGATAGTAAAGGTGCCAAAAGTTGTAGTTTTGGAGCATTCGCAGGGAAAAGAGAGAACATGCCCAGGCATGGCAATCAACCCAAAAGGATGGCCACACATAGTGCTTGGCTAAGTTCATTCTGGGAGGAGAGCACAGTGCTGCAGGAATGCAGGGACATACAACCAGAGCATCAGTTGCTGTGTTGCAGAGCAATTCTTCCTCACAGGGATAGCGACCTTTTTCAGGTGAAATGCGGTATTCCCAACCAGGCGTGCTTGGAGTTCGTAATCTTGAGCCTGGACTTCTGGGTTAGGAGCTGCTATGGCATCTGCTTGGGAGAGTGTGTCTGCTACAACATTTTCTTGGCCAGCGATATAAAGCATGTCTGTAAAAAATTGTGAAATGAAATCTTAGTGGTTGAACTGGGGGGGGGGGGGTTGCATTTTATCCTCTTTTGCTCCGAGATGTAAATGAGGGGTCTGTGTTCAGTGAAGATGGTGAAATGCCTGCCCTCCAAGTGGTGTTGGAAGTGTCTAATGGCTGCATACAGTAGCTCCTTATCATAGGCACTACATTTCTGCTGGATAAGATTTAAGCTTCTCTGAAGAAAATGTGACTGGCTGTCAGATTTCCTGTACCTTTTGCTGCAGTACGGCTTCAATTGCTCTACCAGAGGCATCTGTTACCAGAGCAAGGATAAAAGAGGGTGTGCAAAGAGCATAGCAGCAGAAATGATGGTATGGTGGTGGTGATGATTATTGGAGTTTGGGGATACAGAACTTCAGGTTTATTAGCACCCTATCAAAACAATTGTTACTAAATCCAAAAGAGTAGAGCAATAAAATAGATAAAAATGAATCATAAAAAAATAGCTAAAATGACAAATAGAATGCTCATGGCAGAAACAAAAGGGATCCTAAAATTGAAAAAACAAAGGAAAGACTAAAACAAAATATCCAGTGCGAAATGGCACATATGATGAAAAGTTAGCTACCAATCCAGGAGCGCGCCAGAATAACTGAAAAAAAAAAAAAAAAATGTAATCTTAAAAGGTAGGGAAGATAAAAAATTGAAAACCATATATACTGCAACAGTATCATCCCACATCTCTTTAGTACTGGCCGGCAGTCACAGAGTAGCTCATAAATGGGCTAGATGAGCACAGTCTACCAGTACATGGTGGTCCATCAATGTTTGTCCACAATGAGGACACATAGGAGCAGGATCCCTTTTAAACAGGTAGCTGTATGTAAAAAAAAACAATGACCAATATAGAGATGAGCCAAAACTACTTCCTCACTACGAGAAGTGCGAGAGGAAGTTGACCAGTGTACCACAAGATCCTTCACTACCCCTTAGCTTGCTGCATGCCAGCATGCAAGCACTGCTCTCTACAAAACAAGCTTATTTGGCTGTTGAACTAACACTGGGCTTTGTGGTTGCCGACTTTGCCGCCTCATCCACCAGTTCATTCCCCAACAACCCGTGTCCAGCAAGCCATGCGCAATCCACATTAACACCAGAAGCATGTAAAATGTGGAGGGCAACCTGAATGTGCTGCACTCAGCATGATAGCTGTACAGCTCATGAATGCTTTGAAGTGCGTTAAGAGAATCACTCAGAAGGAGGCAGTCGCACAATTTTCGATGGTGAACATACTGAATGGCATGGTAAGCAGCATAAAGCTCCACAATAAAACTGCATGTGTGACTAGGCAAACTAGAAGTATGGGGTTTGGTTCCAGTAACAACGGCACATCCAACACCGTTTGTGCACTTAATTCCATTGGTGTATAAAATTTGGTCACTATGATGGGATAAAAATTCTAAAAAATAAGTCAGGATACTATACGCAGTTATCATAAGACTTCCCGAATGCCGAATTATAATAGAGCATTGTTTCACCAACCATGAACAACAATAGGCATATTAACCTATGAAAAGGTTTGATAAATCCAAATGATGATCTTTCTAAAGATAATTTAGTTTAAACTACTGCCAGGGACAGGACCTTTTAACTAAAACAACAGTGATAGGACATAATACAACAAACTCTAAGGTTTAAGTGTGAAGGGAAAGTACAGCCTGGACTCCATCACTACAATAGGTAAGCCAAGCCAACCTATGAAAGGAGGATTAAGTATTTAAAACGCAAAATGTTGCAAACTGCCACTGCTCTGAAGGAATTATCTGTTCCTGCTTTCTGGGCAGCTGGTCATGCAGTGCACAGTAATGATTTACAGGAGCATTGACTCAATGAGCAACCAATAGGTGAAGCCTGATTTAGAGGGAGCCAGCAGAGAAATACAAGCCAAGAACTGTGTATTAATTTGTGGATACTTATGACTTACAACAAATTATTCTGTCTTTAAGAGATTTCTTTCATTTAATATGAGATGAGACTATGTCAGCTGTTGGAGCTATATGAACCTCAAATGCCTAGAAAATATTACATTTATTTGCATTCCATAAATTTTATGCTTTGTCTTTGACAACAAAAGATGCAGAACATGGTAATATTTTACAGGAGAATGACACTGGTTCATTTCTTCAGACAGGTATCACCATTTCAGTCCAAAGGAAGAATTCAACAGGATTTTTAAAGAAATTGATTACGTTATAGGTTTAGCTTCAAAGTTCAACTACAACTCAAAAGTAATTCTTGAAGATGCAGAATTGTTCTTAACTGACAGAGGTGATTCCTCTACACAATAGGGTGAGATTTCCAAAGACAAATTAAAAGGTGAAAGACTGAGACTTCATTGGGACCTGATTCATGACATCTTAAGGAGTAAGAACTCACATGTTAAGACATTCTCGAATGTCACTGATGTACTGAAATCTCATTCAGATTCTTGGATACATCTATTTTACTGTCCCCATATCGACTTGCATTACAGAGCATTCTTTTTCATGCTTTGCAGACTTAAAAGAGTTACCTAGGAAGACGAATGACATAAAGTTTAAACCACTTAGCTTTAACTCCTACAACGAAGAAGCTGATAAACTAAATTAAATACATTTTTGGAAATAATTTTACTAAGAAATTGATTACTTATATAACACATTTGTGTCGATAAGTAATGGTGATTATATTGATACCAAGAATAGTAGTATCGCATCGTTTATTGCTTGTCATTAGTTATTAATACATTTTGCTTGTTACGGATGGGTCCAATGGATCATGAAAGTTTCATCTCATCTGCTTAGATTTAAATGTAAATAGGATGTGTTACAGAAATATAGCCCCTGTATATTCATGCACTCAAAACTAATGATGATTTAAAGTTTTTAGTTTTAAAATGGATAGCTTATCCTATCAGTTGCAGAAGAATTAACATTAACATATAAGATAAGATGATATTTATTTAATAATGTGACTGCCTTGCCACCTTGTAAAATGCGCTCATGTTTGCATAAGCTTTGTTATGCAGAGGTAGGGCCAGAGGACCTGGAATGCAGTAAGCACAGGAAGTGCAATGCCAGTAACCAGAAACCCAGTAATGCAATACATGTGAGAAGGTTTGACTTTCACAAACTTCCAGAAACTTCTGTGATGTCATTCACAGCTTTATAAGGAAGGATTGCAAGCCATATTAGTCTTGAGTCGGTGTTTGGCTGCGAGTGTTGGTGCGCAATGGTGAGAAATAGATGTCAATTGTCTATGCTTCGAGGTGTCAGTCAATTGTTGTGCAGCACTCAATTGAAGACTATTTATAACTAATGTTTCAGAAAATAGATACATTTGTTACACTGGTGTCAGATGTAGGGTTTTAATGCCAATATGGAGATGAAAATTTGGGGCCGAAATTAAGGAAACGATAGAAATTAAACTAGGAATGGATATGACCATATACAATTGTTTAGTAATTTGGAGAACTCTAAACCCACGCAAGACGATGACCTACCTGGACTTCCGCATATCAATAGCTCATAGCCTAGTTGAGCACTATAACATTCAGAGGCCTCTTCTTACAGGGGGGTAAGATATCTACAACCCTTGCACCCCTCAGACTTGAAGGAAAACACTTTCCTAAAAGGATACCACCGATAACTAAAAAGTCGCGTCCATTTTGAAGGTGTTTGGTGTGCTGCAAAAAAGGAGTTCGTAAAGAGAGTAATATGATATGCCGTAAATGTGGAGATGTGCCCTTATGTGTCTATCCATGTTTTGAGATGTACCATTGAAAATGGAACCTTTAAGGTAAGACTTTATTTATTCTAGAATTTATTTAAATGTATTATAAAAGATAACAATTAAAATAATTAGGGTTAAATAAGCATTAAATGCATGCATGCACAGGACGTCATATGATGTCCATATCGGTTCTCCTGGATTTTAAGATTGACGTCACATGACATCCATATCCATGAGAAGGTTAAGTATTAATAGCACAAGCTTATAATGCACCTTCTCCTTTTGTTAGCACTACTGCAACTAATGCTTGTGAAGCAATAATTTTGACTCTTACAACACAGAAACAGCAAAACATGCATTCATTTAGACAACAATAGTCCCCTACATTGTCCAGTGAGGCTGACAGTAATAGATGAGCCTTGTTGTTAAATGGTCTTCAGAATTTAGTGAACTGTGAAATAGCTAGGTGTGTCTAATAATATGGCCAGGTACTGTAGTAACAAATGAAGTCCTTAAGTCACTGCTGCAAACAGTTCACTCAATGCTTTGATGGCTACACTCCACACATGGCTTGCACACCACTGAGTGCTAACTCTCCAGCACTCATGGACTCAGTACAATTCACAACAAATAACTGGTTTTCTTCCTCCTCTTTATAGCAAGAAAATGACTTCACTAACTTCCTGGAAACTTGTCAAAGGTAATAGAAATCAAAGCTTAGGCTTGTTTCATACTGGGACACGTTCACCAATGACAGTCACTGATAGAGATACATTCATTTGAATTGGAGCATTCACCCTGGGACACTACACTGCATCACTGAGTCACTGTGACCCAGAAGTGTCTCACCCTCGACACACGTCGGACATAATCACTGGGATCAGTGCAGTCACCGCCGGACATACATTAGTTTAAATTGGAGTGTTCACACTGGAACACAGATCACAGACACAGTGTTGCTGATTTGCCAACAGACAGTCATTTCTGAGCACAGCTAAACATTCATTTTACATTATACTGCATACATTGTAACCATGAGTTTAGATTTAATTAATACAGAGCATTTATAAGTGAAGTAGAAAGTCGTCCTGCTATTTGGGACATTACGAGTGATGACTATAGCAACAAAGTGGTGAAAACAAATACGTGGAAAGAAATTATAAATGAGTCTGTGCCCAATTTCAATGAGAATAGCATGGATGAAAAAAACAAAATAGGTAAGTTGTATGTTATTTTTTTCACTTTAATACCATATTTTTCGTACCATAAGACTAGCAAAATTTAGTTTCTACCCCTGTACAAGGCTATGACATTTGCATCCCTCACCCCCTTTATTTTGTGTGGCCAATAGCAAGTGTACCATTATGCAGTCTCAATGTGAGAAGAATGGTCAAAATGGATGATTAAAGGATGTTATGCTATAAGAAAATGAAATGAAAAAATGAATGAGCGCGGAAACCATGAACTCACCCCTACAGGGTGAATGAAGAGAAAATTTAAAAAATACTTTTAATTCAAAATGTTCATAACAAAATTAAGGGTGGGTCTTATTGTCATGTTAAGGTGCTCGGCTTTAAGGTCTGAAAAATAGGGTCATTTCACAAGCTAATCAGTTGACAATACCTGCAGTGTCGGACACCAGTGATCAAGGGATGTTCACTACAGTCACCGGTGACCGTCACAAATGTCCCAGGGTGAAATGAGCCGAGAAAAACTTGAATATTGAGAAAGAATCATGTCAATGTGTCACTTTCTGAAGTATCCTGTTTGGTCATGCCATTGTTTATGCATCCAACTGTGATGTCTCACATTCCAGCTCCACTACCACATATCACAGCAAACATGAGAGTGGTCATGTACACAGATGGCATTGTCAGAATATTGTTATCCCCTAATTGTTCTATATTACTCACAACTGCATTTAATTGTATATTTATACTCGTAATACCATTATTGGCTATATTTGTACTTATTTTCTTTTTGTTTATAAAGATAGCTGTAATATGTGTGTAATATGTGTATAAATGTATATATTTGCATATTTATAAAAATTTATTGCTTAAAAATATTAGATTATATGTTTTTAGATCTGTCCCAGGTAAGAGATTTACAACAGTTTATCTAGCCTCTTCCAATCTCAACAGTAGAGGTTCAACAACTGATGGGAATAAGTTTTCCCAAAAAAATATCCTTTTTTTAGAAAAGTTAACCTACATTATTTATGGTTATATCTTCACTGTAAGTAGCTTTATTATAATAAGCATTTTGTAAAAATGTAAGTATTTCAAAACTCAAATGAATAACGAAGAATGTTATTGTGTATATGCATGGAGGCACACATGGGCCTTTATGAACTGAACTGAATTGAATATGTATTTGTACAACTTCTTTTACATTTTTCTTTCTCTAACTTAATTTTCTTCTTGCTACTTCGGTTTGCATGGCACCCAGGGTATTAGGCTCCTGAGCAGCTTTTGTCAACCTTTCCCTCTTTATCTTAGTTATCTCTCTCCTCGACTCTGTCTGCTTTTGCATTCCTTACTTTTCTTGGCCATTTTTCTCCTGCATTCTGCAAGAACCCACTTATGCTTCTCATCATCTTTTCTTCCTTCCTTATTACATTTGTATAGCTAAAAATTTCCCCATTTTTTTTCACAAACCTTGTTTCTCCACACTGCTAGTTCCTTGCATTCTACCAAATAATGCTCTATACTTCCTTTCTCACCATACATTTCACTTATTCCTTTTTCACGGCCTCTTATCTCTCTTAGAAATATTGTTCCTGTTCTCATGCAAGCTAATCCTTTTTCTTGCCTGCTACAGCAATCTACATATCAAATCCTTAATCTACATATGGTTGTCATCCTCAGTCTTTCTTTATTTGTTCATAAAATTGTACCAACATCTCCTGTCTTTCTATGTCTTCCACCCTGCATTTTGCTAGTTTACCTACATTACTTTCATTTCTTTCTTCAAACCTCTACACATCTCCCATTCATATTTTATCCATAATTTTTCCAACCCCTGCCCACCAACTATTTTTGCTCTCTACATTTTTTTTTGTTGCTTTATACATAGCTTAAAAATGTCTCTATCTTCTTTTAGCAAACATTTATACAACATTTTATTATTTTCTCCATTATTATTTCATTCCTTGTTTTCCCCAAGTTCTACAAAGGCTCCATCTCTTGGCCCTGATCTCTGTAACCCTAATAATTATTTGTTACAAAACATTCAATACATATGATCCACCTTCTTATTTATATATGTGCACCCCCCATCCCCAGATCTCCACTGCATAAAGCATCCTTGATTCCACTAATGCCTCATACATTCTTTCCAACCACTTGGTTATTATCTCTAACTTGTATTTGCAAATTCTGACATTGCAGCCCTCCCTTTTGCTTCTGCTTTTCTCCCGTGTGCCTCCATTTCCCTCTGTTATTCAACCTCACACCCAAGAATTTGAATTCCTTGACCAATTCTAATCTTTCCCCATTTAATACCCACATTTCCTGTTCTCAATTTAGGTCCCTTTTTGAAAACCATAACTTTAGACTTGCCTATATTTATTTTTATTCCCCATTCCTCACAAAATTTTTAACCTTGTTTATTGCCCTTTGTAATCCAATAATTGATATGGATCCTAACATTAAATCATCAGCATATAGCAATCCTGGAACTTCCTTGTTCACTGTTACTGGACAATGTTGATTTCCTTTTTGGATTTTTTCTATTATATCATTTATGAATATATTAAATAATATTGGACACAGTTTACATCCTTATTGCAGACCAATTGTTTGCTTCATTTTCGTGATTTCATTTTTTTCATATCTTATATAGAACTTTGCCCCACTCCCTTACCCTTATAATTAGGTATTATCATGCTTATTTTCCAACGTTCCAGGATGTCTTCACTTTCCTTTATTTTGTTTAATACCTTTGTCATTATTTCTAAGCCCTTTTCCGTTTCACCAAATGTCCTGGAACTTCATTATACCCTACTGCCTTTTCTTTTTTTATACCCTTTAATGCACGGACCTTTATCCAAATTGTTTTTATTGAACTCAAAGAGAGTAAAAACGAGCACCTCCAGTAAAATATATTTATTAAATATTTGGTTGGAATGAAATATTTCTGCTACTTACTATAGGTAAGTAGCAGAGAAAATAAAGTGTTACATTGCAGTGTAGTTATATTAAAAAAACACAATAAGCCTATTTTATTCTCAAGTGTATTGGGCAATTTTTAGGATTCATTTTGAGGAAGTTGTATTTTTTCTTTATAATGTTCTTTGTTTCTCTTTTAGAGATGCAAATTATTTCAATTCAGCATTTCCTTCCCACATATACGTATTAACTACTATGCATAGGTATAAACAGTCATTGTTCAGTCCATATTATGTTATTTAAAATGAATCTTTGAACAGGAATATCTAATTCAGGAATTTGTACCTGGTGAACAATATAGAATTAAACAAGTATATCAAACATTGGTTTTGTTTCTAGCAAACTCATGTAAAGGAGAAGAAAATTTGAATTTTACATGTTTTTGGACAGACTATCTGGTGATGAATTTTAGCATGGGAAAAGGCATACTTTGAAAGGTACTAATGCTATAAAAACATGTTATCTGGTACCTGTAAGAGCTTCACAAGATGCAATGACAGTATGTTGCAAGTTACAACATTATAATAAATTTCCTAATGCACCCCTGTTTTGGAGTGCTTGGTGAGCAGTGGTTGAAGGGCATGTTATAGTGAGCTCCTGCATTGTAAGTGTTAAGAGTGAACCAAGTAGCAATGGGTGTAGAGCTTGCAGTACATCTAATAATGATAAGAGATATTCAGAAGACAATAACTCATAACAGTAACAGAACTGATGGCAGCATAGTAATGATCATTTTATTTAATGAAAGTACCCTGCTTGTGATAGGTATAGAATATTACCCATTGCCAGTAGAAATACAATGTATGCTAGAAAATGTCATGGAGAAAGGATTGAAATAGAGAAAATGGAGGAAAGAGTTACTGAAAAATTGAGTAGCTCAAGAAATACTGGAAAACTTCAAAGAAAAGAAAGAAGAGAAATTGGGCAATAAAAGAAGTGTTTAAGATATTAATGGAAAAACTGAAACTGGGCCTATAGGGAAGCTTTCAGAGTGAGAAGAGGAAGGGGGAATAGCCCAACCATAATTGAAACTGTCATAATGCAGCTCAAATACAAGGTTCTGAAAAAAGCAAAGTTGAAAGGGCTTGTAATACTTATTAATAAAGATTTCATCCCTAAGCAAGATCAGCCACAAAATCACCTTATGTAAGAAAAGTCTTGTGAACAAGAGGAAATAACAGTTTTGTAGATTAGGACAAAAGCCTTCAAATGAATTCAAATGCACTCAGCATGCTATAAGCTTTGAGGTAAA
Source organism: Hymenopus coronatus (assembly GCA_030762935.1). Taxonomy (NCBI): domain Eukaryota; kingdom Metazoa; phylum Arthropoda; class Insecta; order Mantodea; family Hymenopodidae; genus Hymenopus; species Hymenopus coronatus. Next base: position 98,876,134 of record CM060900.1, on the reverse strand, counting down.
AAGGGCATTAGACATGTTAAAAGTTTTAAAAGCTCTATATAATATACTTTTGGTACAAGATTTGAAAAAGGGTCAATAACTAGAGAAGGCAAGAAAGGGGGCTAAGACAAGGAAGAGCTAACTGCAGTTCTGTTTAATTTACACATCAATGACATGTTGATAGGGGAGGATTATGCTAGTATAAACCATATCCAGGTTCCCACTCTATTATTTGCAGATGACTTGGTAGTTGATCCTATTGTGGTAATATTTATGTTAATCGATGCAAGAACTTTTATCATCAAGGCAGAAAATTAATATATAGCTTGCCATCTCGTCAGACAATCTATCATTTTGCAAATAAATTCTCGGCTTAACAAATGTGGCTGTAACAGAAGTTGCTTAAATAGAAATGAGAAGATATAACTAGGAGCTATTTTCAGCTGTTTTGCCTTGATCTGCTGGAGTAAGATGATCCAGATGTATTGTCCACAACTGCATTGGACATCTTCAGTGGCGTGGTCAAAGTTTCCTCAGAGAGGTTTCGCTGCGCCTGAAACATTGACTGTCAAGTCACTATATTTATGCTGGCTGCTGGGGGGTGTAGGTGCCTTCTGATTGGCCTGCTTCAAATTTGCCAGTTTTATGACATTTCCTGCCTTCGATGACAGAATGCCAGTTTCTGTTGAGCTTTAAGGCCTCTTCTTTTTTGTTGAAATATTAAGATGCTTGTAAACTTCTAAGGCTTCTCGCTGTAGTCAGGCATGTTATTGTACTGTTGATGAAAAGATGCTTGTGTCTTGGTCAGTCGACACTTATCTTTGTGTTCCTTGATTCTGGTGTTAACACTGCGTTGTGTGGTTCCAATGTATACTGAGCCGAAAGAACAGTGAATGTGGTATACACTGACTGATGCCAGAGGCTCCTGGGGTCTTTAGCTGAGTGTAGTAAATTGCTCAATTGCCTCGTGGGCTTGAAAACAGTTTTAAAATCGTGGCGCAGCAATATGCCCTCGATTGGGTCGGTGATGCTAGGAAAGTATGAGAGAAAAACTGTGCCTTTACTTTCGGATTGGTCTGGGTTTTGAGCGGTGGGCTGAAACCTGGCAGAATGGAAAACTTCTCAGCTGGAATAACCATTCAAATGTAATGCTTTACAACAAAACAGAAGAGGTCTTAAAGCTCAACAGAAACTGACATTGTCATCAAAGGCAGGAAACGGAAAATTTGAAATGGGCCAATCGAAGGCACCTACGCCAGAGAGCCCAAGCCCTGCTCCCAATCAGCTATCATAAATATAGCGACTCTTGACAGTTAATGCTTCAATAAAACCTTCTCCCAGGAAACTTTGACCATGCCACTGAAGATGTCCACCACAGTTGTGGATGAAATGTCTGGAATCATCTTACTCCAGCAGTCCACGGCAAAACAGCCAAGAAATAGTGCTGAGTTATATTTACTCCAGCCGAGAAAGCCTACATTCTCTCAGAAATGAGAGGAGTTACAAGAAAAGATATGATTATGGAGAGAGTTTTAAAATATTGGAATAGAATTTCTAACATAAATGAAGATGGTCTAGTAAAGCAATGTTTTATACATCAAGAACCATATTTAATTAAGGGAAGGCTGAGTACTTCAAAAAATATTATAGAGAGAAATGGATTAAGGTATACATGAGGGATAGCCAGAAACAAATCTTAAAGAGGACTTTGGAAAGATGTTTTGGAAATATAGAGGTATAAAAATTGTATAGCAATTTAATTGGGAAGACATCACCAGAATTTTATATTAAGATGAAATAGACATGTAGATGGAAAAATTATATAGAGCTAATAAGGGTAAAAGAGAAGGTATATCATGTACAAAAAGAACAGGAGCATGAAGTTATAGCTAAAAGAGAAGATTTTACTTCAGGAGAATGCCCATTATGTGAAAGAAACACATACTTGGAACATAAAGGGTTTGATTGTAAGGAAACAGAATTGGAGAACTAATTCATTACATTTAAGAGAGGCATAAGAACACTGATGAACAGAATATTCATAAAGGAGAGCAGGAGTATGTTGAAGTACTGGGTCTTCAGATTTATTTGGCTTTTAGCACCAGTGGGTTTAAATGCACAAAATCATTATTAGGTCAGTGAGCCCCTTGTCTCAAAGGGGAGGTGTGGAATCAAACCTTGGACAATATGCATTGCCAACTTCATAAACACTTAATATACTGGGTGGTGCAGACCTGTCTTTCTCCAGGTCAGTTTGTGTTCTTTTCACACAAGACAGAAGTGACCACTGATCACAGAATTTGCATGGTTGAATGCTACTACTTCCGAACTGGAAGAATACATTACCTATCAGCATAAATGCTGCGATTGCGAGTTTATGAGATGCAAGTGAGTACGACATAAGTCCCATTTCACTAAGTTGACATCGAATCTGATGATATCCCCCTCACCTTCTATCCCATTATTCACTAGTTCTCTGCAAGAGGCAATGCGTGATAAAACTCGCTACCTAGCAAAAATGTCATGCATGGATAAATGACTGGTGACAAAGACTGAATAAATCTGAAGATCCTATATAAAGTTAAAAATAAAAAATGGATAGTGAAGAGACAAGAAGAAAGTTTATACAAATAATAGTGTGATAAATTGTGTATGTGGTATGGATGTTTACTGAATCAGTGGCCAGAGTCAATTTCAGTAGGCAACATTATGCACTATAATGATGGTGGCAGTTGATGTCCATTCTAAGGGAGTGCTGCAAGACCAGCCCTAGCAATAGCATGAATGAATACAACAGCAGGGCAGACAAAGGTCTTTGAGTTGCTTCTGTGTTAAACAATCCTGGGTTGGATGGGTAGTCAGACTGAAAAATTAATGTCATAGCCAGGATTCAAAGATTTAAAATACTTAACACATTGTAAGTCGCCATTGGGGTGTGTCATCTCAAAATAATTTGAAATCGCTTTGTGGTTTACCAGGAAACATGCAAGTCAGATGAGGAATTTAATCCTATGCCAGCATGTTGCCTGGTAGCTCAGTGGTAGAGTAACAAGCTTGAGACCAGGAGATCCATGGTACAAATCTCAGCTATTGCATTGAATTTTTCAGTCTGACTCTACCTATCCAATTCCTGTCCTACACATGGCTTGTGTGAAAAAACAGTTAAATTAACAATTTTGAATGTTCACTATCACTATTTTGAGAACAGTCCATTTCTGAAACATGTATCATGTGACTTCAATCACTGGAACCTTCAGAGCCTAGCAACAGGATTATTTAAGGAACAGACTAGTGCCAACTGGTGTGTGAAAGAATAAAGGGAGTCAACCTAGTGTCTGCAGCTGACACTGAACCAAGTACAGTGCAGCCAATTTTGAGCTGTGGCTCAGTTATTTTCTGTGCCAAATGTGTAAATTTATTGTTACAAGTCTAACATGAGTTACAATGCATGCCCTATTGGTGAATAAAGTGAGTTTAGCAGAAACTAGTGTATCTCAATTGTGCCAGAAGTTGGTTTAAAAAAGAAAAAACAGCCAGGAAAGAGAAGGAGATTATTAGCCAAGGTACAGAACTTGGAAGCAAAAATGGAGTCTGGATGTCAATTTTGGAATGAACAAAATGGGAAATGAAATGACAGTGAATTCAGAAATGGAGAAGATGGAGTCGAAGAAGTATCCAATATGAAGACAGAAATGTCCAAGATCAAGACTAAGTAAGCCACCAAGATTGACAAACAAATGTCTGGCATAAAAAAGATGTGGAAGAGCTTGGCAGGACTGCATAAGACCTTGACCATTGTGCTAGCTCCTGGAGGAAAGGGTCAATGGCAGCACCCAGGAAGTAAACCCCATGATAGAAGAAATGCTTAACACAAAACTTACGACGTTTGAGATGTCTGGATGTGACACTACATCTGGGGGTTCAAGTCAATGAAGTATTGTAGAACATTGACGATCAAAGTCTTCTGCCAAAAATGTTTTGTAGTTGTTGTTGTTACCCACAACTGTTGGTTGGCATAAGAGAAAGCAGCACAGCTGATAAACCTGCCATGGACAGATGGTAAAAGTCTTGAATGCGATCCCAACAATAGCAGCATCCAGAGACTTCTGGGAGACCCTCAAGAAGCACTTGGAGGACCATTGCTTGGCTGCAGCCTATTGTCAACTCAATTTAAGGCAGCAGCAATAACCAGGAGAGATGCAACTGGAGTCTACCTTGGCAACAAAAATTGGTGATCAAAGCTCTGGTGATCCTTCTGCCCAGTTAAGTCTCTTGTCTCTTTCATTGACAGGTTGCCTGATGCCCAGATGTCAGCACCTGATGCTCTGCAAATACAGGACCATCCATAAGGCAGTAATGGCCACATTGAGAATGAAGGCAGCCAAAGTAACAGAATCCCTACCTGTATGATTAGGAATATTCATTGGGATAGACTCAACCCAGGGATTTGGACAAAGAAATTTTAATGGTCTGTGTTGGGGGTGTGGCCTGACAGGTCATGTAGCATACACCAAGATGATGCAGCACCTGAAGATTGACAGAGTGCAGACCTGAGGAGGGTCCAGGTAGTAGCCAAGGTAATAGCTGTCCCATCTGAGAAGATCAAAAGTCCTTGAAGCCATGGAGAAAGGGCATAAACAAAGACATTCCAGTGGTAAATGCTCAGACCAGACAACTTATTAAGTATAGTATGCAACAGGGACAGTGAGTGTCAAACAGGTGAGTTGGGGGTGTGGCTGCCTGTGGCACAGGGTGAAACACTGTTCACAACCTAGTTGACTGGCAAGCAGGACAGGAATAAAGAACTGATGTGGTGAGGGTCATCATCCCCAACTCATGTGACGCTGTGAGCCTTGGACAGAAGGAAGGAAGAATGCCTCTTCGTGGATGGCTGGACATGATGGTAGCTGTGCCAGGAACTAGTCACCAGTGCAGGTATAACCATAATCCAACCTGATGTGGCAGAGAGCTTGTCAACAAGGGAAACAAATCAGCCCAATGATATAGTGATGTCATCAGGCAAAACCTTGCCAGTCTTGCTGTAACTGACCCTGGGACAGAGGGTCATATGTCTGTGGGTGTTCATTGCAAGGGTGGGTGAAGAAGTGATGTTGGGACTGGGTGCCCTCAGGAGCCACAATGTCACAACAAAGTCGACAGGCGTACCACATGATTCAGCAAAGACAAAGTGGTGTTCTGAAGTTCCAACAGATATCCAGGAGCCTGCAAGATGACCTTGGAGGGTGTGATTATGCCAAGAGGGATGCTGGCTGCAAGGGCACATCTGGCACACCAGCTGTCAAAAGACCACTTGAATCATCTGATTAAGCAACACACCCTCGGAGCAAGCGATCAGGTGGAGATCTATTATAACCAACATCCCAACAGGGAAGGTTCCTGGCAGGAAGTTTAGGTGTGGTCATATTAATGGAACCTTACCAGTACTGAGGGGCATAGTCCCAAAATCCAGCACCCATGGCCATGACCGTGCCATATGGTGGAGAGGATCAATGTGGTAATCGCCTCTGAAAGGAAGATACTGGTAGTATACATAGGTTGTCTAATCTGCTACAACAATAGCGGGACAAGCAAAGGCCTGTGTGTTGCTTCTCTGTAAAATAATTGTGATGGTTTGCTATCACCAATTTGATAACAGTCCAACAGTGGCTTCGACGACTAGAAATTTTGGGCTTAGCCACAGAAGTATATAAGGAACTGGTGAGTCCTGACCAGTGTGTGAAAGAGTAAAAAAGTCATCTAGTAAGTGACGAACGCTAAATCAGTGAAGTGAATGCAGTGAGTAGTGCAGCTGACAGTTTATAATGCAGCCAATTGTGAGCTGTGTAACTTTAGTGTTAGAAGTCTAACATGTTATATTATGTTGAATGCCCTAGCGCGAATAATCTGAATGTAGCGGAAACTGGTGTTTCTCCATTGCTACAATACCATAAAATTCTTAGTACTAAATATATATATATATATATATATATATATATATATATATATAAATAAATAAAGTTTTACAGCAGGTATTATGAAGTGGTCAACTAACAGCATATCATCTTTAATTCTGTGTGGAGAGAAAATGATGTACCTGTGACTGATTTGAAATTGTATCAGAGTCCAACAAAAACACCTGAATTACCTATGTGAATGAGTTAAGAGTAGATCTTGACATACTGAAAGCATATGACCCACACAGCCACCCTGGGTGCAAATTTCTTTTATAGGAAAATTGATGGCTCAAAGCAAGGAAAATGCTACATATGGATAGTGAGCTAGATAGTATCCTAAAATCGGAAATAAAAGGAAGTTATGTTTATTAGCCATCATAAAGAGGTGCAATTAGTTGCCTTCTGTTGGTTGTTTTTTCCCTTGATCCTTGCTCAATGGGTGTTTCAACTTCACTGATGAATAAGCTACTGGTTTTAGTTTCACAGACACCTTAGTTATGCCCAGTTGTCACACTGCAGTTATTGGTTGCAAACGCTCCACTCCTCTACTTAAAAAAAAAACACTCCTTGGCTACGGTTTACAGCTTAAGGCCCTCTACAATGAGAGCAGCTTGCAATTAGCGCCCACTATGTTGAGAGCACATCCAGCAGTATTCATTGGTCATATGTAGGTAGCTCCACATCAGGGATGGCATAAACAGAGGTGTCACTGTGTGTGCACATCAAAATCAGCGACACTTATGAATCTTGTTGCTCTGTGCTTTAAAGAATAATATCTCAATTACTTAGCAGCATAGAGTTTCATTCCTGTTTAACCTTATCTTCCTTTCCATGAAATTAACTTTAAAAATAAAAGTGGAGTATAGGCATTAAATACTACTACATTATACTAAAGAATTATAAACATCTCTGAACATAAAAGCCCACATTTTGTATAACATTTTGTTGAGTTTATAATTTTGATACTAACACTGCCTGCAGTCACAGAAAGCTACTAAATCCTCTGTGTATCATGAAACTAAGAATATCTGCTAATTTTTAGGCAGTTTAATTTCTAATGAGAGGAGCACATATACATGTAAGATTTCACATCCACCACTCAGTTAATATGTTAACTGTCCATAGAATTATTACTTAACATATATTTGTATGATTTCTCTAAGAGTTTTTAGCTTGAACTTCAACATACTGTCAACATCTATTCACCAGTGAAATAAAGTTTCCACATGTTTAAGAGAAGTATTTAAAGTAGCGTTTCAAAACTGTTGTTAGATTCATTCCTGATTTTGTTTATGTAGTGTAGTGGGGTAATAATGAACTTGGGATATGAATTTGATCACTAATCATCTTCTGATTTGCACATAAAATTCAACACATATTGAATGACCTGAATATCAGAGCACCACAACTTAACAGCAATACACAGGTTCTTTCAAAATAACACCAAATGCCTTAATACACCTGAGCTAGTTCAAATTTTACTGTCACAGCTTTGAAACTCTTTTAGGTATGTTTACATGTAAAATATTTTAGAGATTAGGCAGTGCTTGAAGAACCAATATGTGATGCGCACATACCTATGAGGGTGTTCTTGTCAAGCATATGTCATTGAATCAAAATAATTCCTCCTTGTGTTATCAGCAAAATTGTCATAGCTTTCTGGAAAAAAGATGCAAAGGGTGGTTACATATTCATGAGACTGCTTATGACTTGGAGAGTTTTGAGGTTGCCCTTGAATCCAAAACATATGTATTTTGTGCAAGCCATGAGTATCTTGTACTTATTATCCTAAAAGTTTTAATTACCTAACCAAATATTAAATCATTAACTTACTGCAAACATCAACAGGAACTTGCTCTTAAATACATAAAAGTTTCATTTAGTATGATGAGTTAAAGACAGTAAACTAAACTCCTTGTCTCACTGCAAAAAGATTTAAATTTTTAACTACAGTGCTTTGGTAATATTGTGATTGTATACCTGCCCCCATTGTCTTCATCAGTAACAATTTGCCTCTAAAAGAGAGCATTAGCAGCATATGCATTCCAGCTTATTTTCCCAGTCATTTCCTTTCATTCATTATTTATGATGAAATTGAATGTTGGAAGAACAAACAAATAAATAAAGGTATGGATTCTTTAAAGAATTTCTTGAGATGAATCCCTTAATGTTACCTAACCACTATGCCGCATGTCACAATGTTGGAAAACACTCCTACAAGATACAACTTGGCCCTTCCCAACCTACCTGTGTTACCTTTGATATAGTGGCCCAGGCATACTGTTTTGTTCCTGGATAACTGCCTAATTCCACACTGACCATGAGGCATTTTGTTGATGTTGACAACTACATTTTCATATAACATAGGATCTGTGCAACATCATTAAAATTTTGGTTGTATCATTATGAATTATCAGTCTACAGCCAAATGTACTGGCAATCAACTGTAATCAGGTGAAGAATGATCAAATTCATCCCACTCTACAGTACTATAGTAAGTAGTTAAAACAATGTATTAAATATATAAAATGGATTCAGCATTTTCTTCCTATATACACACAAAAAAAAAAAAAAATATTCTATCCAAATTTACCTTTGAATTTGGAATCTTCACATCACACCAGCGACCTTCAATCATATGCCTCTGAGAAAGAACACAAACTTGGGTTTCATAGCTTGCAAATCGAATAAATCCAAAGCCTTTAGACTGACCAGTTTTGGGATCCTTCTTAACCTGTAAACAGATATAGAATACAGTAGCATGAGCACTAATAAATAAGAATTGAATCCCCATCTGAAAAATATTAACCCATCATTTGTCCCTACCATTGTTGTGATGGTTTGTCATACCATGAGCATTTTGCTTACAGTGATAAGTACACATAACAAGAGATAATATTATGCCAATAACACAATTTTTCAAGCCTGCAATATATAGATGACCAATTAAAATAGTTATTTTGTGTGGAGTTGTATCAGAACAGTCCCTCGGTCGTAAGTATTTAGTATGTATTTTTTTTAAATACATGTTAGTAGTGTTTGCAATGTGTAAGATTGTCTCTTCAGAACATAAAAAATTCCATGCATCTGCCACTGAAGTTGTATATATATTTTTTTTTTTTTTTTCCTCTCCTTTATAGCCCTGATGTGTTCTAACTATATTATGTCTAGGTCTTCGAACATTGGTGGATGCATGGACCATGCTGTTATTTATCTTTTCTGATATATGAGAAACATGTTAGCTGAAAATCACTTTCGATGTCTGAGTCATCTCCTACAGATTGTTCTGAATCAGTTACATAATCGCTATGTTCAGAGGGCGCAACAGATTCACATTCATCTAATCTTTCTTCCTGGTTCAAATGACAGCTGTCTAAGTCAACAGAAGTACTAGTTTCACTCAATCATGCAGGAATGCACATAATAATAATAATAATAATAATAATAATAATAATAATAATAATAATAATAATAATAATAATAATAATAACAACAATAACAACAATAACAACAACAACAATTAGTTAGAAAATGTTCTGCTATTGATTATGGCATCTAATGATTTAAATTTGATTCTCAACAGCCATATTTGAATCTGTGTCAAAAGAAATGCTAAAAAATGGATATAAGTACACATTTATTATAACAAAAAGTTAAAATAAATATACCTTGAGAATCTCTTTCATCCTGTTCTAAGGTTTGCAGATGGATTTATTTTTGCGACTCATTTTAAAAACGTAACCGAATATCAATGAAAATAATTCAAATGAAGAAATATTTTTAATGAACACAAAATAAGGTTTCTACATTTCAGCTTCAAGCCAGGATGATTGCGGACATCTCAATTGAATAACACAGTTTGCTGCTTGATGAGGAAACCGCTCACAGCTGTGCTGCAACTGCATAAAGATTGCATAAACTATTGTCACTGTGATTGTTGTTAAATATAACAAACAACTGCTTCAGGAAAGTTTAAAAGTCAGAAGTTTGAGTGAAATGCTCATATAGCGACAAATGATGGGTTAAATACACAATTTACAACTTAGAAATGAAGCATTATGCTAATTAAGACATTACAGCAAACATTGTTGTTTTGAATTTTCTGTTATGATATTCAGACATGCAGAAATACATTTTATGCCTCCCTTTATTTTTCCAGTAAATAGTGAAATGTTGCAGTGAGTAATAAACACTAGCAACTGAACAGTCATATGGTTTACATTTAAATTTTCTATCACATTGTTGTACTAAATTTAATGTAGAAGTATTACACAATCTTATGCCAAACATTTGAAAGCTGTTTAATGAATTAGAAAGCCTATAATATGGTGTGTTATCTATGTTATGATTCCTAGACTGGAATACACTAAGTTCTACTTCTATTGCAAATTACTGTTAAAGTTCACACCCAGCGAATCGAACGTGAGAGTAAATTATGTTTGAAATATGAGGCTTGTTTGATAAGTTCTTGGAATCACCAACAATGGTCAATGCTAGTGCAATGGTTCTGATGTGACAATTAGCCATTCTTTATGAATGCACAGGTGGCATTTCACTCTTCTGGTGGAGAGCTTGCTGCAGATGATTTATTACCGTTGTTCCTGTGTAAGAAATTTTGAAGATGCAAAAAACTGAGATTGAATGAAACCAAATGAATTCATGCCAATTTGTTGCTCTTTCATTTTAAACTGTTGCTACGTGGACTAACAAATTTAAATTTGGTTAGGAGAGCATCGAAGATGATCCACGTAGTGTCACCACCCCAGAAATGGTTACAAAAGTGCAATAAATGGTTTTGGAGGATTGCCAACTGAAAATGTGAACTATTGCTGAAGCTGCAGCGATATTGTGTGGAACGACATTTTTGCTGAGGAATTCAGGATAAAAAATTATCTTCCAAATGGGTGCCAAGACTGGTCAAATATTAAGATCACAAGATCAAAAATGCATCAGAGTGCAAATTTCTGAACAATGTTTGGGCCCATTTTCAGAAAGATTATAAAGTATGGGTCCACTAATATACAACAGAAACAAAAGCAATTGAAACTGTGGAAGCATGCTGATCCTCCAAAGAAAGCAAGGCAGTACAGTCAGCTGGTCAAACAATTACAGGAGAATACTGCGCTAACCTCCTGGACCAACTACAGCAAAAGGTATGCCAATAAGGCAAGGTTTAACAAGGAAGAAAGATTTTCCATCACGACAATGCACGCCCCCATACATGTGTCATTGCCATGGCAAAAATACACAAGCTGAGTTATGATTGGTTGCCCCACCTGCCTTATTCACTTGATATGGCTCTGTCAGACTTCCATCTCTTCCCCAGCTCAAAAGTTTCCCCAGTGGACAGAGATTACCTTCAAATGAAGAACTGATAGCTAGAGTTAATGAGCATTTTGCAGCCCTGGAGGAATCTCATTTTCGAGATGGAATAAATGAAATGGAACACTGATTGACCAAGTACATTAGAGTGAATGGAGACTACATTGAAAAATAAAAATAATTTGAATTCTGTCACCGGTTATTTTAGGTTTCATTTTGAGAACTTATCAAACGGTCCTCAAATTTTACTCCTTTCAGATACTTCTGAAGTAAATTACAACAGAAATATATGTTAAAGAGCACAATCTAATAGTATGTTACTACAGAAGTAAAGAGAGCACCAATATTGGTAACAATTTACTCTCGTAATGCACCTGTCGATTTAACTACCATCATATTCATATTTGGAAGAATATATTTTGATGTGTTCAAGTATTAATTACATTGATGATCTCAGTGAAGTAATTGCTTACATTAAATTGCTGATCTTACCAAGTAAACACTACAAATGTGATAGTGCATAACATATGGGAAAGACGAGATACATAGAGAGAGATGATTCAAGGAGCATTTGGTATTATAAAAAATCTTTTACATTCGTTTTAAAACTACTCAAAACTCAAGGCAGGAATTTTAAGATGCATTCAGTAGGTGTCCCATCTCTTGAAGCATTAAATGTGATGGTCAAGATTTTCCGGGCATTTCTCATTAACCAGCTTCTTTATATTGTGTTTTCTGATTAAATAGCTTTTCATTATCTCCAATAACAAACATTTTTCTCTTTCACCGAAGTTCTCAAAGTGCTAGAAATTCTTGCATATACTCAGTTTTGCAAGTACCTAGATCAGGTTAATATAATTTCTGGAGAATGATTTGATTTCAGAAAGGGTGGTGACAGAAAGTAACTAAAAAGTAAATAATTTTTATTTCTGATGCTCTTAAGACATGTTGGTCTTTACAGAAGGAGGGTTCTAAATGTGACCCCCAAACATTTCTGTTAGTTTGTCATGCATATAATTCCGCTGCTCTTTAAGCAATCATAGAAAAAGAACAGAACAATGGTACAGGACTTTAAAAACAAAGAAATTTCATATGCTTGTAAAAAGAATTGATAGTGTATGTTGAGATCAAAAATTTGAAAGAGTAAAGAAAGTAAAAAAAATATGACATTTCGTTAAATATCTTAAAAGTAAACTACAAAAATATGGATCTATGGCACATTGTGTGACACTATATGCTGACAAGTACTTTATAAATTTCAGCTTTTATGCTTTTAGACTATCTAGAAATAAATCAACTGGGTTAGTAGCATCACATTAGTGAGACTTGATATTACACTGAGAGCTGACTAAAGCCTTTCTACCTTTGTTACATTGCTAGAATTTAGTTAACTCAATATATTGCCAGCATGAATACCTGTACTTAGAACGGGCTCTGCTTATACAATTTGCATCGTTTGAATACAATGGAAAAAAATATTTGGGTTTGTTTAGCCAATTGCATTGACACTGTAACTTAGTTTGTGCACCTGATGTGACACTCTGGAATTATGCAATGTGTTTTTTTTTTATAGTATATAATCATTAGGACCTGGATTTGTATGTAAATAAATATTTGTTTCCATAATGTGTACATACATAAAACTAAGTTAAATATCCTGATCTAGTCCAAGAAGTGTATTTGCAAAATTTTATTTCACATAGAAATACATATTTCCTTAAAAATATATGTGAATAAACATTTTTGACATTTTCCTCAAACACATATTTTAGTACGTTTCATATTTAGAAAAATAAATATTTTTTACTATTTCTCTACAAATACACATACTGTACCTTTTTCCTCATTCTATTTACAACAAAAAACTTTATCTCATAGTAACTTATTATGAGAGTGATAATAAGAATTCATTAGTCATACCACTTGATATCTGCTTCGGTGGTGAAGACAGAATTCTACCCCAAGAATAAATGTTTGTTAAACCTAGTTAAGCAGTGACATAATATACTGAGCTCGATGTTGTTTGTAATGTACCCTGTTACTTTAGTTACAATTAGATCACAAAAGCAGTTGTGTGGTTTAATGTTCAGTGTGATTAAAAATGCTGAAAGTGAAAATGAATGTAAGTGAACATTTGCATCAATACATACCAGAGCTTAGGAATACTTTTACCACCGATGGGAAAATACTATTTTGCCAGCCCTTATGAGGTGAACAATCCCAAGCTCAGAAAGTTTCTTACTAAATATACAAATATAAATCCTCCTGATGAGTTGTCACTGCAAAAAAATTATCTTCCAAATTCCTATGTGGAAATATTTAAGTCATATAAGGCTCATCTGTGAAAATGAGAAAATCTGGGTCACTAATGACGAAACTATCAATGCCAGAGGTAAAGAAGTGAGAAATATAACCATAATTATATTAAAAAAGACAAACAAAAAAAATGTGTCAACAAAAATTCTTACTACCTGAAAAAAATAAATCCAGTTGCAAATTGTGCAGCAATAGCCAGAATGTTTAAAGAAGCTTTGGAAACCTTGTTGCCAGTGTAAAAGGTGACAATGTATTGCTTCTGTTTATGGACTCTGCAGCATATATGAAGAAAGCTGCCCAAGATCTAAGTGTAAGCTTCCCGAATATGATTCATGTAACTTGTATTGTTCACACTCTACATAGATTGTGTGAAACAATCCGAACACACAATCTTAATGTGGACAAGCTAGTCTCCAATGGGAAAAAAAGTGTTTGTAAAAGCTCCATCATAGATTGATACTTTCAAAAATATTAATCCCAACCTTCCATTGCCGCCTACACTGATAGCCATGCATCGTGGTACTTGGCTTAAATTCATGCTATATTATGCAGATCATTTTGAAGCATTTGCAATAGTAAGTGAACTGGACAAAGATGATGCTTCTGCAATTGTGGTCAACAAGAATTTAATATGTGAAGCTAAGGTAAAATGCAATTTTTCATTCATATCTTCAAAAAATATGATTTCTTGATTTGTTCATAAACAAACTAGAAACTTCTGTTGACTGTAATTAATACATAGTTTGTTGAAAAACTAACTTTACACTATCTCAAGTCCAAAAGCAAAACTTATAAGGTAAAAATTTCAGGCTTTGTTTATTAAAAGCAGCGACTACCCAACCGTCTATTAAGTTGCACAAACTTTGGACATGTGAACTTGAAAATGTGTCTGTTAGTATATTCTCCTCTTCAAATATGCAAGGTTGACATCGTGTGAAGTAGAAGTTCATTTTCCCAATATAAGGCATTACTCAAGGATAGTAGACAAGGCTATGTGATGTGCAATCTAGAGATGTCATTTGTTGTGCACTGCAACTCCAAGGTGATGTTTAAATCTGATGTTTAACTGCAAATTGGCAAGTTCCAGTAATTATTTTTCTATCAAGCTAGATGCTTCCTTACTTTTACTCTTAATTTTTTTAAAAATTGGTTTTCAGTTTTTAAGACATTTTTAAAATTTGTAGCACATAACAAAAGAAATATTAAGGTTTTTGTGCATAAAAATCCAGGCCCTACTCATCATATATTCCTGGCCCTCCAATATCAACAATTTTCTTTCAGAAATTAGGCCCCATTTGTCACATGACACGATCTGAAAGTAGATTAAATTTAATGGAAACATACCATATGATGTGACAATCACACAAACTCAATAACATATTATATGGTCTTTCAGTTAGCATAACACACATGGCACCCACACGACAATTATATGGTGCTGTCAGATACAGATGCAAATCTTTTAGTGGCACAAGGGTCATGGTTGCTTCTCTCTCAAGACTCCAGTACAAATAATTGTGCTGCTTCCCTCTTGAGAGTCCATAATGAGATGCGGCTTCACTTAATTCACAAAATATTCTGCCCTACTTGATCCTTAGGTCGCTATTTGGTGTGTTGTGACTGTGACTAAAATAACTGACCTTAATTTTGAACCAGTTTTCCCCTCAATTGACAAATAAAGAGCAAATGTACAACAAATTTCCAAGAGACAGGGTTACAGCTCAAACTTCTTTTAATGCAATTGCCAACATCTTTGGTGACAGATCCGTATGGGGGTAGGACTTGTTTGATTCCCAGACCTCACAACCTGCGATTATTTGTGGATCGGACCTGCAGAAGCACTCTCCTAATTCTTAGTTTCTAGAATTGCTGTAGAAGGCAGAAGCAGTTGGAGGGGGTAACCAGGTCCCCATGCATTGCTGAAGCTCTGCCTGGGTCTCTGGGGGTCAAAGGGATTTATCTATATTAAACATCTTGACTGTGTACATATGTGCTGGGATGGTGCTGCCTCTCTACAGAGGCACCTGTCTTGTGGGTCCCACTGTGTGCACTTTGGATCACATTTTCGATGTCACCCTCATGCATAACATCTCTTCCTCTATCCTCCCTTTGCAGGACACAGTGGTAGACTTGCTGCCACTCAGGTGGAAGTGCTGGTGTGATGCCAGGTCGAGCAGCGGTAAGCTGCTGAGGTCATGTGGTTGGTGTTTGGGCTGATGTCACATTGGTCATGTGTGTCAGCACATGGGTTATGGTTGTGTTCTTGCACAATCCCCATAGGGGGGAGTTTCCGAACTCTTCAGTTGCTTCAGTGCAAGTGCTGCAGACCCTGAGCACCTGTAGTACTTCTCACGTTACTAGAAGTAGTCGAGCTGAACATCTGAGCCCCTACTGCAAGGGACTTGTTTGGATTGGGTTGGACTGGACATGGCCATGGTCGATAACCATGAGAGATTGTGTACATCTGGGTAGTAATGCCTGGACAGGGTTGCGAGATGCCTCAATGTCCTCCAGCACTAACCTGGAAAGTTTGTAGAACCAAGCTAGTAAAGGTTGCCCCCACTGAGGTCTTTGGTAGTCTTCCCCTTTTGAGTTGACACACACAAAGGGCATTTCCACTTCCGTCCATGCTTGCAAGAGGGACTGGTATATAAATAGGCACCAGCCTAACAGAAAAGCCCACCGACATGATCCCTGGGTTGTGCACACACCTGAGTAGTCAAGTCACTGCTCGCCAGGTTATGTCCTGCACAGCATAACTGGTGTGGTCAGACATAATGAGATTGCAGTTGTAGCTGTGTTTTGGCAAGGCAAATTTGGAATGTTTGGGCATGATGTAGCTGAAGTTGTGGTTGCTGCTGGTAATCAATTCATGGCAGTGTTGTGGCATGGCAAGGTTGGGATGTTCAGGCATGATGAAGCTGAAATTGTGAACTGTCGCATTGGAGCTATAGTAGTAGAATGGTAGTCGGGCATGTTGATGATGAATGGCTTGGTTCGTGTTGGTGCAGCTGAAAAAGTCAGTAACCTGCTGAAGGCTATGGCATCTTGGAGTTCTGAGAGCCACTGCTGGAGCACTAGCATGGCTGCTACGCAGGAGCACAGGTTTGCAAGTGCTGCCGCAAGACAGCATGCAATTGTGTTACACACAAGATCAGTGGCTGCAACAAATGTTAGGTATGAAGTGGCAGTCATGGCTGATGAAAGTGGCTCTTGCTGGTTGGTTGTGGTAATGTGCATTGTCTTGGTTGGTGTTCTTGTTGTGGCAAGTGTCCTGAGTTGCTTCAGGGGACAGACAGCTTGGCTGGTGAAGTGAGGTCGATGCAGTGCCGCGGCAGCTGCAAAGATTGTGCGCTGTACACTGGGAGCAGCCTGCAGTGGCAGCAGAGATTACATAGTGTGTGCTGGATAGTGCAGCTCTTCTCTATTCTGTAACCCTGATCAAGCAGGTTGAGACCTGTCATAATTGCTGCTGTGTGGTGCACCCTGTCCAGGAAGGTCAGGTGCATGAATAATGTTGGGCCACCATTAGTGGCAATTCTAGAGGCTCTTATATGCATCAGCTAGCAGTGCTAGCCAGCCTCCAGAAAAGGGGTTTCTGGCAACAGTCTGTGCACCCCACACACAATACTAAAACTGCTGTAGTGCCCTGTATGGTCTACTGGAGGGGCCTCTGTGACCATGCCAGTTTGCATGGTTGGTGGAAAGAGAGGCTGGAGCTGGTGTGCAGATACGTCCAATGTTCAGCTGCGGTGGTGGAGTAGGTTTATGGTGTCAGTGGTGCAGATACAGCTGTGGGTGCCGGTGTAGCATCAACTGATATGTCTACCTGTGAAGCAGGTTCAAACAGTGGAGTAGCTGTGCCAGCCAAGGCAGTTACAGTGATTTCTGGTGCTGTCAATGGCGAGGCTTCAGGAACCAGCCCTCATATTGAGGCTGGTTTCTCCAGGAGATGATGGCGGCAGTGGGTTTCTACTTCCTTTTTCCCATGGTGTAGAGGCTATGATGGTCTCAGAGTGCCAGCCATTCCCAAGAAGAGTTGCAACATGTTAATGATCATTTGTTAAGATGCTGCAATGCCCCTCTTTGAGCACAAAGAAATCTTTGAAAATGTAAGCAGTGAAAGAGAAATTCAATATTGTAATTTGTAAAATTATAATGGTACAAGTTGGCCCTTTCTGTTCATTTACTTTGATGATGGTTAGTATGGGGATGAAGTGTCAATAGTGAGTGGCGCAGTCCTGTGATTCAGGTGCTGCTATCAATGTTGCCACTTAATCTTGTAACCTGTAAAAAGGTGTAGAATATGGGCCAGTATATTGCATGCACCATTGTCATATTGTGGTCAAAAAAGAGGAGCCAGTGCTGCCAGTTTACCAAATTCAAAGCTATAGTTTTCACATTTTAATGTAGTTTATTCTTTCACATGCAAGAGTGATCTCATTTTATCATTCAGACTTTTACCAAGTATCAATATGGAACATTTTTAGAAGAAATTGTATTAGTTCTATTTGCAACGATATCTAGAAAATTACAATGATCATGACAGGAAAGAATTTTCCATAGGTTCCTTAAATGCACTGTCCTCAAATCTTATCTTGTTTAGCACAGGTACATTCCATCAGTTGTTTTTTTTTTAT
Source organism: Hymenopus coronatus (assembly GCA_030762935.1). Taxonomy (NCBI): domain Eukaryota; kingdom Metazoa; phylum Arthropoda; class Insecta; order Mantodea; family Hymenopodidae; genus Hymenopus; species Hymenopus coronatus. The sequence goes on along the minus strand of CM060900.1, from coordinate 98,857,923 downwards.
AAATTTTTTCCAAGTTAAGAGCATATAGCAGTAGTACTGCATGATTTTGATTAGCTTTCGAAATAAATATGGAAACAGGCTGGTAGTAATCACATCCTCAAACACATCGGGGAGATTAGTCACGTCATACGAATAGACCACTGAAAGCTCTGCTGAGTCTTACTTGCATAAATAAGGTGTTACAATAATGTAATGCCTAAGCCAGAATTTGAATACCTCTTGTTCCAACCAACAGTTTAGCAGCTTTTTTTAGCAGATTATCATAAAAACACCCAAATAAAAATCCCACCCATTAGATATTTACTTCACATATTCATGTTTCAGCCTCAAAATAAACTTGCAGAAGCTAGTTTTCATTCAGTTTTATGCAGCATACAACCTCTTTTGCCAAATTTAATTCTCATTACCTATAGAATAATAGTTTATGTTCAGTTTTGTTTGTTTTTTCTATTCCTTTTATTGCCTGGTATGGCTGATACATGCCTTGAAAATGTACATGCATTATTAGAGGAACTCTTAATACAATCACGGTACTCACTGTTTAAGGGTTGCTTTATAATTTCTGCCATAATAAAATTCTTATTTCATTACTTGTACAAACAGCATATGAAGCACACAGCTCTATTACATTTATGACAATGCCCTACCTTTACATGCCAGATACAAATATTGCTATCCTTTTTTTAAAACCTGGTAGGCAATATCATATGATAAATGAAATGAGTAAAATGATACTCAAGTAAGCCTGGGGTTCATAGAACTTTTAAGGTACCTGATATTCACCCTTCACAGGATGAATACCCCAAAAAGAAAACTTATTTGGGTTATTTGCCCTAACCAAGATTCAACCTTTTAAATGAGAGACAACTACACCATAGAGGCAGGCACTTTTTCAAACAATGATGTATTCTAAGCGATTCCTTTAATGCGCATAATCTGATGATTCAGAAATGTATAAAATGGAGTGTGATTGACAGAATCTTGATGTTGCCATTATGATGTGATCACATTATACCCAATTCACTATGTGACAATATAATTCAGCATTATTGCACAATGAAAGTGCAAGGCTTTTTATAGTGGTTTTGAAAGCAAAGTTGACTGATCAAAACTATTTGCAATGTTGGTTCATCATGCTTTGTAATACGGGATGAAAGAGGGACACTTTTCATTACCATGTGGCCTAATTTACTTTCATTACCACAGAGGCCAATTTATTACATTTTTGTTACCAATAGACACTCTGTGGATCATAACTGCATGCACAGTTTTTACTTTATTTTTTTTATAAAAAAATCTTCAGTACGAGGGATGTTCAATAAAGACTGGCAATGAATGTCTTCCTTTCCCTTAAGTGCCTGTTTGTGACACCTGTCCATGCGCTAATGAACTAGCTACACTAATCGCTAACCACTAAAAATTTCACAGTGATAGCTCTGTCAGTAAGTGTTGGCAGCCTCTGAGAATGAACATGATTCATAATATTAGTTGAGCACGAGGGCAATTCTTGGTGGCAAAACATCATCACTACTGATGAAACATGGGGTACTGTTTTGATCCAGAGATGAGGCGAAGCAGCACAGAATGGGTACAACATGGTCAGCCCCCTCCACAAAAGGCACAAGCACAGAAGTCCGCTAATAAGGCCACGGTCATCACATTTTTTTGATTACATGGGAATGGTGTATACTCGCACAGTTCCAAGACACACCAGCCACTCCATATTACTATAAAAATGTTCTGAAGCAATTGATGAAAGATCACATCCCCAAAAAACTAAAGAACCTCATTGGACAATGAAAGCTTTATCACGAAAATGCCAGCCACATGTTAATGCTGTCATCGAGTTCCTGGCACAAAAAGGCATTTCTACAGTACCCCATCCACCTTATAGTCCTGACCTTGCTCCATGCAACTTTTTTCTTAACCCAACAGCCAAAAAGGAACTTAGGGATGTTGGTTTGATGATACCAAGGCTGCCAAGCTTAGGAGCAACCCTGAAGTGTTTGTCAAGGAATGGCAGAAGAGAAGGAACAGGTGTATGGGGGGGAAGTATATTGAGGGAGACAAAGGTCTGTATGAGTGATTTTTTACAATAAATTGTTGTATGAGCATTAGTACCAGTCTTTACCAAACATCACTTGTACATTGGGAGAGATTTCTTCTAGAAGACAATTGTTTAGGCAAAACTAACCTTTGTGCTCTTCAGTACTGAAAGCAAATGGAGGTGTCAATTTGTAAAATCAGATAACAGTTTTGTTTACTATGATGTAATGCATAGCTAAAAGTTACATGAAAAAACTTTTTTTACTTGCTAGATATGCACATTTTAAAACTTTTGTCGTGCTTCACAAGTTGACTACTAAGAAAAACATAATTTAGTCATATAACTAAGGGACCATCAGAGAACACTTGGATAATAGGGCTCAGTCCTGTTGTCAAAGATTGGACACTGACCTCCTTGGAAGGGCAGCAGGCCATAGCCAGATTGGGGAACGATACTCTCCAGGTATTGGTGCTGCCCCCATGGAGGGGTGTTGTCACTGACCCTGTGGTGCCTGGTGGTGAACAATCTACTGCACAGGCTCAACAGGGGCAGGATTCATGCACACAGCTATGCAGATGACATTTGCCTAGTCGCATATGAGAAATTTCCGAGTACTGTTTCGGAGCTCATTCAGGGCTCCCTATTGACTCTGGAGGAGTGGTGCAGTGAAACAGACCTTTCAGTTAACCCGGCCAAGACAGAATGTATGGTCTTCACATGGAGAAGGGATCTACCCAGATTGGTGGAGCCCTCTCGCTTTGTGAAGAAGTTTAAGCTATCTGGCTGGCTGGACTACCTGGGAGTGGTCCTAGGTACTGGGGTGAGCTGGAAAAAGCATGTAGAACACAAAGTGAATTAGGCCCAATAAGCAATACAGGCACGTAAGCGATTAATAGGACTGAGGTGGGGCCTGCAGCCAAGCAGTGTATCCCCAGTCATTAGACAATCAATAACATGCAGTGATGGTTTGGTGACCTGCCTCAAGAAAGGCAGGCAGTGGCCACTAAGCTGGGTTCGTTACAAAGTCTGGTATGTATGTTAACCAGGGCAGTGTGGACCACCCCACAGTCTGCCTTAGAGATATTGGTGGACCTTCCTTCTTTGCATTTGTTTGTGAAGGAGGTCACAAAGATGAGTGCACACCACCTCTGCACAATTGGGAGTGGAGTTTCAAACTACCTTATATAGGGTACTCACTGATTCTTAATAGATTTCAGGAGAGGTGTCCTTATCTCCCTGATGGCAGGAAATTTGATGGAGATCAGATTCAATCTAAGCCCGGCATACATGGTGGTGGTTTCAATCTGGAAGAAGTGGAACCCACAGACTGGGTTTTCTCTGAAGACAGGAGGGAGGATGTGGAACACAGACGACTAGTACTTTGGAGGCAAGACAGGGGCCAGGGCCTGCAGCCAGACTTGACATTCCCCTTGGAAAGTTTGCTATCATGTTCCAGCTGAGATTTATGCCATCTTAGCTTTAGTCATGCATATTTTAAACATGTCAGGCAGAAAAGCAGACATCCATATCTGCTCAGGGACTCAGGCAGCTTTGAAAACCCTTATGACAATACGACATCTAGATTGGTGTGGGAGTGCCAAAGGATGTTGGGTAAACTTTGTAGTTGCAGACAGGTTACCCATGTCTGGGTTCTGGGCATGCAGGCACAGGTAAAGAGGTAGTGGACAGGCTGGATAAGTAGGTCTTGCATTTGTAGTACCCAAGCTCTCTTATGTGCCATGTCTCCTAGAAATGTCAAGTATAAGGTAACCTAGCTTACAGCAAGGGCTCATCCTGAGTTTTGGGGAAAACAAACTACCACCAAACGAACCCATAAATTTATTTTGGAACCAGGCAGCAATCAAAGTAAGGTTCTTTTGAACCTAACCAGAGATTGGCTCAGAAGGGTTGTTGGCAACTCACTGGACACAACACTCTAAGGAAACATCTATGCATAATGGGGATACTTTTTTTTATAAGCCCCGGTATATAAAAAGATAAACATCATGGACATGGACATGGACTGATTTATCAGAACTATTAGCCTTGAGTGAAGCTCAGCTTTAAGAAGTACAAAGGGCTCCAAGAGCCTATGTTAGACCTCCAGCAAGGTCAACCAAGTGTCATCAACAATATGGACCTACCTAATGCTGCTTATCAGCAGTTTCAAAGTGCAACATTAAAGAGAGTTCAGTTTTACAGGTGACTATCATCCCTTTGATACTGCAAGCTAAAACAGCCATCCCTTTTCCAATGTCCATTCTAAGTCAAGACAATAAAGAAAAATATCCCATATGTTGCATTCACATAACAATTCTCTACTCACTGTTCTACAGCTATACATGCAAATGTTTCTTTTTCCATGTACTTCTGTTAATCAGGATAAACTTTCATTATACATTTTGCTTCAAGGTATAAAAAGGTCAGGTCAATTTTACTATATTGTTGTCAATAAGTTAATGATGCATTAGGACAGTGACAACCAAATCACGAATATTTATCAATTGTATTAATAAATGGTTCCTCTATTCCTTCTAAAATAAAAAGCACACTTGAAGTAAACGAGAACCATCCCCAGACATGGCTGTAGTGAATGCTCTTACTGGCCCTTTACCACAGCACCCAGTCAATAGTAGAAAATAAGATTCCATTTTGCTTTGTTATTACTTTAAAATGTACTAATGGATAAAATTAATGATTTCATTACAATATGCTCATTTCACTATTATCTGGAACTATAGACCAATCAGTTAACTGATATTGAGCAGTTATCATACGACAAATGCATATGCTATGCACAATAATACTAAAGTCTCGCTCTTAGAGCAGATCCAGCATATAATACACTTTGTCCATAAAAATACTATCATACTCCAAACTGGTACCATGTCGTCTTGGATAATCACATTTAAATTAAATTGGCGACACTCAAAAGAAAAATTAGCAAATTTCAGATGGGTTCGCAGGAATCAAACACAGAAATTAAATTCACTCACATTTGTGATTAAGTCGATATGGGTTCATGGGTATTCAGTAGGCAAGTTACATGTGAATGTTATGTTTTAAAATTGTGTTATTAAAGAAGTTTTAAGGAATTGTAACAAACCCACAAAGAACAAACTTCGTGTATTTTGGAATATCATAGCAGGCAGAGTCTGGTGAAGGTTCAGCACACTTTTAGGCAAATGTTTCAACATAAAGTCCTCTACACACATGTCAATTTTGAAGAGGTACAATGATTTTGTGAATTGTGACCGCATATGTAATCAAAGGAAAGGCTATTCAGGGAGACCATCTGTCAATGAGGAAATTGTGGAACAAGTGCTGTAAGATTTTGTACACAGTCCTAGTAAGTCTGTCCATAGAGTAGTCAGCCATTAAACATCCCTAAATCCACTATATCTAAGATCCTGCATTCATGATTGAAATTTCACCCCCGACAAACTGCAATCAGTGTTTAAGTTGAAACCTGATGACCCTGCAAATAAATGAACATTTATTGGAAGTAATGAACAATAATGAGAATCTGTCAGAAAAAGTTATTTCAGTGATGAGGCACATTAGTGGAAAAGTGAACAGGCATAATGTTAGGATTTGGGAAAGCCAGAATCCACTTACCATTTTGGAAGATAAAAGAGACTCCCCTAAAGTAAATGTCTTTTGTGTCATATCGAAACTATAAGTCTATGACAAATTTTTCCTTTGAAAGGCCACTGTCGACAGTCTAACTTATCTTGAGATGCATTTCCACAGCCACAACAAGATGGAGCACCTCCTCACTGGCATTTACATGTTTGGAAACATTTGGATAAGCAGCTTCCAGGAAAATGGATTGGACATGCCGGAAATCATGATACGAGGGTCGGCTGATAAGTCCCGGGCCTTTCAATGAAAACAGCATTTAAAAAAAAATTGTTTTGCTTTATATCTCAACATAGTCTCCAGAAAGGCTAATACATCTGTCGTATTGGTGTTCTAATTTAATTAAACCATCTCTGTAGTGTGATTTATCAAGGTCCTCAAAATAGCTGTTCCGCATCAATGACCTCATCGCTGTGAAATCTTCGTCCTCCAAGAAATTTTTTTGAGGTTTGGAAACAGGTGGTAGACACTGGGTGCTAGAGCTAGCAAATAGGGTGGATGTTCAAGCAATTCAAACTTTAATTCACACATTTTTCCCATTGCAATGACTGAAGGATGGGCCGAAGCATTGTCGTGATGAAACAAAAAAATGAGGTCTTTTTCTTTTCACCATCACTCAAATGTTGCAGTAAGCTTGCGTAGTAGTCACCAGTGATGCTTTTACCTTTTTCCGAGTAATCAATAAAAATAATTCTCTGTGCATCCCAGAAAACACTCATCATAAGCTTGTTAGATGACAAAAGTGACTTTGCTTTTTATGGAGTTGGTTCACCTGGCACAATCCACTGTTTTGACTGTGATTTACTTTCTGGAGTGTAGTGATCTTTAATAGTTTCATCCATGGTAATGTGTCATCTCAAAAATTCACTGGGATTTTTACAGTGGACATTCTTAACAGAAAGTTTTCCTTTGCAACTTTTGATCAGGTGTCAATGCGGCACCCATCTTGAACAGACCTTGTGAAAGCCCAAAACATTACTTAAAATATTACCAGCACATTCTTTTGACATGTTTACAGCCTCTGCTATCTCAAACAACTTTAATCTACGATCTTCCAATACTAAACAATGAATTTTTTTTCAATGATCTGCAGAGTTGTAACTTCTACAGGGCATCTAGAGCAAGGCTTATCACTAGTGCTTGTATGTCCCATTTTAAACTCTGTAATCCGCCTTTTACTCATTGAATATGAAGGAGCAGAGCCTTCCAATGAGCTGTCTATTTCCTCCTTGATTTCTTTAGACGTTAAGCCTCTCAAATGGAAGTATTTAATCACTGCTCGTTTTTCCACATCCTCCATTTTCGTGTAAACTCTAAAGTTGACTTGTTTAAAATGCTGTCAAATGCTAAACAAGCTATTGACCTATAACTATGGATAAAAGCTAGCCTAGAGTTAAACTATACAATGCTACCGGCTAGCTGGCCTAGTGGTGCCATATCTGTGTGAGTCCCAGGACTTATCAGCCAACCCTCGTATTTTCTGCAAGTGGTCATTGAGAACACCTGACTTGACAGTCTGCAACTTTTTTATAGGGTTATAAAGGAATGTTTCTATGTACCCCCATTACCTCAAACCCTGCAAGAAGTGCAACTTTTATATCACTGCTGCCATCCAGTCCCATTTCATCAGATGTGTTGTAGTGAATGGGAATATTGCTATTACATGTGCAGCATCATCTGTGCGGGCCACATTCAGTATCTCTGAGACATAGTAAAAAAAATTTAAGTTTTTCTTTTGAATGTCACCAACTCCACCCAAGCACAACTATCCAAAACAATGCAATACCAGTTCAAAGTATGACTATTTTTATTGATATACTGTAATTATAGCATAAATATCATCAGATCAGAGAACTATTGCAGGAATTGAGTAGGTAACATCATGCCAAGGAATTGTTACAGATATACGGAAAGTGTAAAATTCATGCAAGTTTATAAAATAGTTGTATAGAAAGTCATGAGCAACCAGAGTTAAAATTCAAATTCTAACAATGTAACAGAAATAACTGCAGGATCATAATCTACAGACCTTATACCCCAAGATGCCATATTGTGACATCATTAGTTTCTATCATGTAACCACAGGCAGTATTTCCAAAATGGCAGACATCAACATTTCGGTTTCAACAACATGCTGCCATTGAATTCCTTGTTCTTTCCTCAAGGAAAAATCTGCTGTGAAATTCATCTGAGACTTCAGTATGCCAATGGATATGTCTGCAGTGTTAAGAGATGGGTGAAAGACTTCAAAGATGGGAACATGAGTATTGAAGATCAGCCTTCTTGCAGTCGCCGTTAAAACGTCTCCATGGAACATAAGGAAGCAGTTGATGAGTTCATTAGACAAGATAGATATGTCACTGTGGATGAAATCACTACAAAACAGTTCCAGGAGGACATAGTGCAGTGCCAGAAATGATTGATAAGTTATTGAAAAGTTTATACATACTGGGTCTCATGTCTATTGAATGAAGGCCACAACTTCAGAGAACCTTCTCCAGAGATTTCAAAATGGAAGTGAATATTTTAAAAAGTATTGTGGTAGGTCTTGAAAGCTGATTTCATCATTACAAGCCTGACACAAAATGCCAGAGCCTTCAAAAATTGTTACTCAAGACTTTCAGTATGACCCTCCTATATTGTTAATCGCAGATAGTGTAAACTTTTGTGGGAACAATAAGATAGTATCACTACAAGACCTGTGCTGTCAGGCTACATTAAATAAAGATATAATAATAAGAAGTTAGCTATTAACTTTACATTATCTTGTTGGCCAAATGGGCTTACTGATCAAAGCAACATTAACCTGGAAAACCCTGTTATTGGTAATCTTGTTTTACACCTGGACAGAGAGCGTGACACTCTTAAAGCCATTTTGGGAAAACATACGCATTTATCACACAATGTGGTGAGGCTTATAAGTAAAGGAGAGTTGGAAGCAATAAAAGGGGGGAAAAACAATATACAAAAAACACAAAAAAAAACACAAAAACAAAAGAAAGAAAACCCATAAATCCCCCCCCCCCCCTCCAGAGACACCACTGGAAATCTGAGCAAAAAATCCATTAAGAGAGAAATCATGTATTTCACATGGACCAAGCTTTTAACAATTCAAAGCCAAAATAAAGAACACCTCAAAAAATGATCAATTGTATGTTTTAATGAGCTCTAAATTTTTTCTGTAGTTAAGATTTTGTCCATCTCTTAAAGTTTACCAATTTAACGAAAGTCATTCAGAATGAAGAGGACTTCACATGCCATTCCTAGAATATTTAAGATACATATTTGATGTTTATATAAACATATGTGGTAATTCAATAGAAATTGTTATAGTCTCATTTCAGAAAGCAAAACATTTTAAAATATCTTCCTTGTAAATGATGGTTAGGGGGATCCTGAAAAGTTATCTTATCACATCTAAATACTGATCTAAATACAAAGTTTGGTAATATCAGGCTGCTCTTTTTGAGATATGCTGTGCATGGGTGCAGACATAAAAACCATTTTTTAAAAATACCTTTTTGGATTCAGAGGGACTCAGGGCATGTATTTGTTGTAGAATCTTGAAAAGAAATTTTGGGCTGGAATAAAATACCTTCTCTACCAACTTGGTATGTGGTAGAGAACGGAAAAAAAAAAAACCGAACAAAAGAATATGTGGTATGCTACAGCAGGGCAAAAAATTTTGAAAAATATTGGTAACACAAAACATGTGGTATTGACCTTCATTTGAAGAACCGTTTTGAGAGCTACAACACACAATGGTCATATTAGGCCATCAAAATATGCAAGTCAATGCTTCCAGTACCATCACGTCGCAGAAAGAATCAATTATATTGGTTGATTTTATATAAACTAGCTGCCCGCCCTGGCTTCACATGGGTGGTGTACAGTCATGATCAGAAGAATCAGTGGCGCTGATATCAATCTTTAGATATGCCACATGTCTACCGCAGACACACCTGAGAGCGCCTTACGAACTAGCAGGGACATGCTCCGATAGCTCATAACCAGCACAAACTAAATATTATAAACCTGATGACAGATGGTCCAAATTATATAAGGAAAACTTTTTTCCCAATTGAAGCAGGACTGTCAACTTGTCTACGCTAAATCCTGCAGATACCTTCTCGGTTAAAGGTGTTACGGTAATGCAATGCATAATCTTACCGGTTGATAAACTCTACCGCTTTCAACGGTGCTTTAATGCACAAAGGTTATAAAACAAAGCTTGTGCTCAAATTGAAAAACGGGAGAAAACCCAGATTTTCAAATTTCATTAACAATAATCATATTCTCTCCCACATTCGCATTGTTAAGGCCATCACTGTGTACCGGGTGAATATGGCACTTTGTATGCGAATGTGACAGTCTGGACTGCGATAGATACGGAAATTTGTCTGCTCACATTTATCTTTTGATTTCATACCAATTATTTTAAAAATTCATCCCAAACCATCTGGCTACGCTACTGTAATTTTATGATGCCAGAAACTCTCCAAGCTGTTTCACTGCTACAGAGATGAGATGGAAAACAACACTGCTGGGCAAAAGTTCCGTATAAGAATTAACAATGCAACTACCCAAATTTCATTTTATTCCATTCAGAAATTGCATTTGTTTAACTTGTGCTGAATATACTAAGTGTATTCTGGAACCAGCACTGAATTTTGATTAGTTACATTTAAAAGGTTTCTAACACACACACACACACGATGCTAGAAGCAGCATTTAAGTTTTGGTTAGTTATACACATTTCTAATAGACATACAACGGCGCTTGATATTATCAACAGCATTACGTCATGACCATATCGGTGCAATTAATTATACTGCTCAATCATAGAGGTTTTACCATATTTGATTTTTCATAACCTTAGCAAATAATGCGGCCCTCATCACACATGTTCGTATTTTTCACAAAAGTAAATACCCATGCTCTGTTAAGAGCGCATGAAGCGCGTTCGTGCATATAGGGTATGAGAATAATATTAAGTCTTACCATGCTCCTTTGCTGTTTAGATAACATTAAGTCTTACCATGCTACCATGCTCCTTTGCTGTTTAGAGGTAATGGCGGCCATACGCCCAACTACAGAGCCCACCCCAGCAATCATTGTAAACTAATGGGCAATTATTATACACGCAATTTCAATGCATCTGCAGAAATTGAGCTGGTATTGTGTTTCGGTTAAGTAGTTTAGCAGAAGTAAAAATGACTCCTGTGTTGAGTACTCTACTTACAAACGTAACCTTAATTAGCAAGGATATATACATATGATTAGGAAAGCTGAAGTCGTTGAAACATGACACTAGTAAACGACTAAAGGAGTCAGAAAGTGGATTGAATCCCTTTGAGTACAATTTTTTTTCTTTCTTTTTCATGGAACTGCTTATTTATGTAACTTATGCAAAATATAACACTTTACAGTTTAATTGAGCCTCTTTCTGATAAGATAAACAAATTTTATAGTAGCAAATTACAAGATTATTTACTTCACATGGTGTAATAATGCTGTCCTCTTACATGCAAACACTTCAATACTGATGAAATTTTACAACTGAAAGTTTTATAAGCTATTAATTGCAAATGCTGCATATAAAACGGAAAAATACGCCCACATCAACTGTCAATCATTCCGCCCAAAATTTAATATTTTCTATCAATATTCATATTCAACAGCGTCTGTAAAATTCTTGAACTTCATTACCATGTTAAAGAAATACTTTGGTCATGCGCGGTTAATGTTTACATAATCCACAGTGGATCTAAGGAAACATCATATCTTCAGTTATAAAGTTTCGCTTGACAAGAACGAAATTAAAATGTTTCAGGCACAAGATACGAAAATCATTATTTTAGAAATTTTGAGTGAACTCAGCATGAATACATTCCTTATGTACTTAACTATGCAGTTATGCAACACAAATACAATACTATGTGGTAATAGGACTCATAGTATTCAAAGCACATAACAGACATGAAATTAATAAAATAAAAGACGACATTAATGGTTAAAAAAGCATTCCTAAATGTACCGGACTCCAACGAATAAAGTATTAAATGGAATATTAAACAGAGCACAACGGAGTTGTAATAAGCTGAATGTCTGGAATAGCGTCTTTAACCTGAGTCGCCATTCCTGATAATAACAATCTTGCAGTATTAAATAGATTGTTGTTCAATGTCAGAAAATAAGCATGCAGGACACAAGATTCGAACCCGTGATAGACGGCACTGTTGAATTCAATGTATAGCCACGCAATCTCACCTATTCTTCAGTTGGGAACGGTGCAGTCTATTCGTTTGTTAGTATGAAACAATCTGTCCCTAATTGAGCAACAAATTTCATTGCAAGGTGGAAAGTTTGTAACATCCTGTGAAATGGTTTAGATACTTTGCTGTTCTTTCTAGATATTTCCTTACATTTATTTAGGGGATGAAAAGAGAAGTTATCTATAGCAATATGAGTATCGCAGTGTACAATGTGAGCAATAAGTTTTATAAGTTCTGTTTCTTAATGACAAATTGATGAAATAATCAAAACGATATAATAGTTATATATTCCATTAATAGGCATTTAAAAATATGATCACGTTCATTATAATAATTTTATCGTTGCTGTTATTATTATAATTATCAATATTATTATTATTATTATTATTATTATTATTATCATTATAATTATTATAATTATTTTTATTATCATCATTATCATTACTGGTCGTCCTCGTCGTAGTAGTTGTATCATAATTTTTATTATTACTATTATTAGTAACATTATTTATATTTATTATTATTACTATTGTTATCATCTATATAATATTAGTATTGCTATCATCACTATCATTATTATTACTATTATTAGTAGCGGTATCATCATAATTTTATTATTACTGTTATTAACATTATTATATTGCCATTTTATTATTAGTAGCGAGACCGTTAATTAGCCTCATAATACTAACAATCATTTTTATTAATTATCTAAATATATATGCAAAGAAAGTTAATATTTAATAAGTTGTATGCATACGAACCAAGAAGCCAGTTGTTTACTTAAAAGCTACTCAGAATCATGACATCAGACTGGATAGAGGGGTGAGAAGTTGCTTCTTTTGTGAAAGTCACGTTCGAGTTTAGTATAAGAGGAAACCACAGTTTAAAGCCCACAAGGGGACTTCTTCTTTATATTAGTAGTATCACGTGATTATTATGACGCATTCTGGGAGATTTGCAATGGTTTTTGGGTAAGAATAGTGTCATTTTGGCGGACCTTCCAACCAATAAGAAAGAAGTCACCATGACACTGTTTTTTGTATATAAGAAGTAAGGTTTGGCACATCGTGGTTGTTTGCTAATAATTCACCCGTGAGAGAGGTAACGTCGTCGCACGTTAAGAATTCGCCCGTGTGTGAGGCGAGGTCGTTTGTTAAGAATTCACCCATGAGGGGCAACGTCAATAGTATTACATACGGAATAGCAAGGTCAAGTAACGATAATCCTGCCACCAGGGGGACTAAGCGCTAGTGTCGCGTTAATCCGCCGCATTAAGAAAATGGCGGGAAATTTGAAAATTGCAAAGGTGTAGTTCATCAGATTATCTCTTAATCCGGGAGTAAGAGTTAATCCGCTGATCCATACCTTTGCAATATTCAAATTTCCCGCCATTTCCTTAATCCGACGGATTAACGCGACACTAGCGCTTAAACCTCTGGTTGCAGGATTATGGATAACTCTACTTGCCGTTCCGTATGCAAAACCTAATAAACAACAAGTTCATATCGCAGATATATTTATTACATATTCTCATACAATACAATATTGAATACATGCAAAAAAAATGATTTTTCTTTAAGAAACCACATGCACAATTGTTTATATATATTTTTGTCTTTAGCTTGCTTTGAATATCACACGCTCACTGGTCTTCAGCACAGGATAAAAAATGTTTATGAAACTTTAAGAGATAATCCGCTGATCCATTACTTTGTAATTGTCAAATTTCCCGCCATTTTCTTAATGCGGTGGATTAACGCGACACTAGCGCCTAACCCCCTGGTTGCAGGATTATGGGTACTCGACCTTGCTAATCCGAAATAATAAAATGAGAATTGATGGCGACGATTGGAAAATGGAAGGGGTACATCGGCGATGGTGGACCTGGTGGACGTTTCATAAAGTTGCTCGTTGCTCATAAATGATGTCCACTGCGCTGGCGGGAAAAACCATTGAACACTGTCGCCTAAAGAGGAAACAGGTGACGCAGATGTAGAGGAAGAAGAAGAATCTGTGGACTGTACACTAGCCATGCTGAATACTGAATGCCAATGCTGCAATTATATGTAGCAGAGAAAGGCAAGAAGGCGATGGGTGGGGGGAGCTGTTCACAAGGGACAGAAAGCGGTGTCAGCACTCCGACCGGATACGGTGCAACGTTGCGCAAGCCAGACAACCACTTGGTAGGTTGTGCAATAAGCTGAGCTAACGACGTCCGGTTACAGCGGTGAAAATGAACAAATCTCTGTGGGAAAGAAATATTTGCACAGTATAAGCATGGAATTTATTCTTTAGAGAATACATTGCTTATACAACGAATATAACATATCGAGAGAAAACCACACAGTCTTTCCTAATAGTATTTGAGCCTGAAAAGTTAACATATGGATAATATACCCAGCACTAGCACAATGGTTGTGCAGGATAGCCAGGAGATAGATCCGACAGAGGATAGATTCAAAATTACAGAGCATAGGCAGAGAAATCTTGCAAAGTATTATACAGGATTTTCTGAGACAGAAATTAATGTTGTGCAAATACCACACGATGCAGACCCACAGCTATGGATCCAAAGCATGTTTAATTACCTAATAGAATTTGTAAAAACTGAGCTATTGGAAAATGAGCCTGGGTATGTAGGACTGACCATTCACGATACACATACTGCTTTTACTCCATTTAGTATGAGTGTGCGTAGGATCGATCAGGTGAATTCAAGTGAATTCTTTCAAAGCATTGAAAAGGTTATGCAAAGCAACAGGCAATTTATAATGGGAGGACCACTTAAATTAAATTGTGTATGGACAAAGGATATTTCTGGACAGTGTTATAAACCATGCCAATTATGCTACAGCAATAAGGGAATTATAGAAATTAAAAATAGGGATATGTGCTTACCTAGAGCACTAATAGTAGGAAAGGTCAAGGCCGACAAAGATATGAATTACAAAACACTAACTAATTCCGAATACTTACAAAAAGAAAGGGCTCTAGCGCTCTTTAGAAGTGTAAGAGGCAGAATAAATGCTGTTGAAAAGTATGATGAATATTTGCAGGCATGCAACATTACTGTGTTTGGCGTTCATATAGGAAAATCTGTTTTATTCAAATCAAAAAAATGCTCAGAAAAGCACATTGATGTTATATTGCATGATGGGCATTTCAATGCTATTGTTAACCTAAACATGGCGTTTAAGTGCAAGTACTATTGCCGAAATTGCAACTTCCCAGTTTCCAATCCTAGGGAAATGCATAGATGTGACACATTGTGTACAAAATGTCTCATGCTGTGCAAAATTCCATTTTCACAGTATGTACGGTGTAACATGTACAACCGCGACTTTAACGGGCCTCATTGTTTTGAGAACCATCTTAAGAAGGGAGGGTTTTATCCTAAAGGAAAAACATTTTGCGAAGTGGAAAAGGTTCTAAGCTGTAATAAGTTAACATTAGGAATAGGAAGGTGACTCACACCTGTGCAGAAATATTCTGCTCAAATTGCAAAAGACACGTTGATGCCAATCACTTGTGCTATATGCAACCCCTTCAGTCTAGGAACCTGAAAAAGGCCTTTATTTTTATGTTTATAGATTTTGAATGCACGCAGAATACGCCTTTTAAAGGTAGAGCAAACGTGTTTGAGCACGTTCCAAATCTGTGCGTGCTCCACCAGGTATGTCCGCTCTGTATAGACGATGAACACCAAATGAGGTATTGTATACAGTGTGGCATCAAGGAGTGGGTGTTTGCTCAGAATCCGGTAAAACAGCTGTTTGATCACGTCACTAATTCTGTATATGATAGATGGGACATAATTGACAATTATGTCCCATCTATGTGCATAATCTAAAGGCCTATGACGGACAGTTTCTGCTTAAGTATATGGTGGGGCATTTGAAATGGTCACCAGAGCTCATAATGAATGGAACTAAAATATTTCGAATGAAGTATAATAATGTCACATTCATGGAATCTCTGTACTTTCTTCCCATGGCACTTTCTAGGATTCCAAAAACCTTTCAGCTAAGCGAGACCAAGGGGTATTTTCCCTACCTTTTTAACACTAAACACAATGAGCAAGCACTATGTTGGGCCTATTCCAGACAAAAAGTATTACTGTCCCGATGGAATGACCGAAGACGGACGAAGAGACTTTGACCAGTGGAATGACAAAAAGAGAGAATCGAACTATGTTTTTGACATGCGATCAGAAATCGTTATATAATGTAGAATGGATGTTACATTGTTAAGTCGCGGTGTTCGAAAATTTAAAAAGGAATTTCTTGAGGAGAACGGCATAGACCCCTTTAGGGAATGTGTCACCATTGCACAGGCATGCATGAAGGTTTATAGAAAACGGTTTATGCCAAAGGATAAAATAGCCATGATACCCAGGGGCGGGTACCGACAGGCTGACAGGCAGTCGCGCATAGCGGTTATTTGGTTGACCTGGCTTGAACGGGAGCAGAAGGAACCCATTCAGCATTCTATGAGGGGGAGGGAAGTTAAAGTTGCAGGGCATAGGGTTGACGGGTACAGACCCGACAAGACGGTTTTCTTCTTTCACGGTTGTTTCTACCATGGGTACCCAAAGTGTTTTCCTAATAGACACGCAGTGGTGCAATATACGGGGAGTGAGACCATGACCTCTAGGTTCGAGACGACCGTGAAGGTTTCTGAAATCGTTCGGAAAGCCGGGTATACTGTAGTCGAAATGTGGGAGTGCACCTTCAATGCCATGATGAAGGGAGACGAGGAACTCGCTCACTATGCCAAACACTTTTCCACACCGGAGCCTCTAAACCCGAGAGATGCGTTTTATGGGGTCGAACCAACTGCACGAAAACGTACTGCGAGGCAACAGAGAACTCTAAACTATATTACTATGATGTGTGCAGCTTGTATCCGTTTGTGAACAAGACAAAACAGCACCCGGTGAGACATCCTAAAATCCATTTGGAAAACCTTCCTCGGTTGGAAACTTTACAGGCTGGAATCACAAAGTCTAGGGTGCTTCCACCCCAAAACCTGTATCACCCCGTTCTGCCGGTGCGCGTCAATGGGCAGCTTATGTTCCCACTGTGTCGCGCATGTGCAGAGGCACAAAATCAGGAAGAGTGTCTTCATGGCGACGACAGGATCCTAACGGGTACATGGGTCTTGGACGAGATGATGGTTGCCATCGAGGAGGAGTATCGTGTTCTAGAGACTTATGAGATATGGGAGTATGACATGATGCAGAATAATCCCTCCACAGGATCCAAGGGGATGTTTCAGGACTATGTCAATCAATTCCTGAAGATAAAAACCAAGGCATCGGGATGGCCCTCAGAATGCGATTCCCCAGAGGCGAAGGAGCAATATGTTAGGCAGTTTTACGACCGTGAAGGTGTTACCCTGGACCCTGCAGCCATTTCTCACAATCCGGGTAGGCGTGAACTGGCCAAGCTAACATTAAACAGCTTCTGGGGGAAACTAGGGCAACGGGAAAACCTGCCAACGTGCGAACTAGTGGACCAGTATGCCCGACTCATCGAGTTATTGAACGATCCGGGTGTGGAGGTGCAGACATACATGCCGGCAACAGAAGACATAATGTATGTAGTTTGGAGGTACTGTGAAAAGTGCCCTAAGCTAAGCGCCACGACCAACGTTGTCCTCGCTGCCTACACCACGGCACACGCGCGGCTTGAACTTTATTCGTACCTAAAACGACTTGGGGAACGGGTATGCTATTTTGATACCGACTCTGTAATTACCTCGGAAAAACCGGGGGATTGGTTGCCGTCTGTAGGAAGCTTTTTGGGTGACATGACGGATGAACTTGAGAAGTACGGGAAGGGTGCGTACATATCGCGATTTGCTTCCACAGGGCCAAAGAGCTACTGCCTCGAAGTGTACTGCCCAACCTCAAGAAAGACATTTTCAGTGTGCAAAATTAAAAGCATTACGCTTAACGCAGGGAACCCGAGGCTTGTGAATTCCGAAGTATTGCGAGAGGTCGCCCACCACGAGCCCGATAGAGTGATCATGTTGCGGGGAACGCAGATCTCTGGGAAGCCGCTTTGGAATGTGGTGACCGAACCAGCGGTAAAAACCTTTAAAATGGCTGTCGCAAAGCGAGCTATGGTAGACGGGCACGATACTCTGCCCTACGGGTATAAGAGACGGCGATAGAGGACATGGCCACAAATAATAATGCTCCCCAACCTCCAAACACCCGAACCCGGGACCCTAAGCAAACCATGACAAAATCCTCCTCCTCCTCCTCCCCACCAAAATGTCCAAACAGGCTTTCATTTCCATGCACAATGCTTGTTGCAGGACCATCGAGGTGTGGGAAGTCCACCTTTGTTAAGAAGCTAATTAGCAATGCAAGAGAAATGTTCGATAAACCGTTGAAAAAGGTACTTTGGTGTCACCCGGAGGAATACACACCCAACCCACAAGAATTCTCTTCGATATGCAAAACGCATGCAGGCATTCCCGATCTAGGCATGGTGAGGGAAAACTACCTTGTAATCCTAGACGACCTAATGTTTGACGGGACTGTCTTAACGTTTCAAACTTTTTTACTAGAGATTCCCATCATAAGCACTTTGGGGTTATATATATTCTGCAAAATGTTCTGCCGCAGGGAAGATAATTTCGGACGATATCACTTAATGCAAACTATATTGTCGTGTTTAAAAACAATATGGACAAGATGCAAATAGAAAGATTGTGCAAGCAGCTCGAACCCCGGCGGTCGAGGTTTCTATTGGTGGCATTCGAAAAGGCAACGGAACAACCACATGGATACTTCCTGCTCGACTGCACACAGTATACTCCAAACGATCTTAGATATCGAACCGGGGTTCTTCCAGGAGAGCATCTTATTTCATTGCCAACGAGGGGCTTTAGAATTGGAACATGGCGCACATCGGGAGGGGATATTAAATACAGGGTGTTTTAAGCTATAGGGTTTATTGTGGTTGAAGAATGGGTAGGAAAAGGACAACCATCGCTAAAGCGAGCAGCCCGCTTATAGCGAGGCAACACGCAAACTTGGCGGTGTTAGCAAAGGCAAAGCCTGCATTGCGCAAAACGCTGATTCATAATGCCAGCCCCGAGTTGGTGAAGGCTGTTTCGGAATGCATGCTTAACGTTAGCAAGGGCAATGTAAGCTTGCCCCCAAGATGCCTTAAACGCTTAAAAAGGCACAAGACCTGCTGGAGAAAGTTAGTCGACAAGAAACTTTCGCTTAAGAAAAAGAAACGCATTCTCGTTCAAAAAGGAGTATTTCTTCCCGCATTTCTGTTGCCAGTTCTTGCCTCCCTGGGAAGTGCCCTTGTGACAAAGTTTGTGAAATGAAGTACGGGCGCCAGGTTATTGTAGCTCCCCAGCCCAAGGCAGTTGGCGACCTTCACGTCATAGACAAGAGCTTAACGAGTTTGGCGAAGGAAATCAATATAGTTACAAGTGCCAATATGGCCGCTCCCGAAAAGTGGCGATTGCTAAAATATAAATTGGGAAACTACCTAGGGCTCATGGCACAAGTGAGGAAAACATTCATGCAATCGGATGACGACGACGGCGATGCCTTTGAGGACGTTCCGGAAGCCCCCAAACCAAAGGCCCGGAGCAAAGAGGCGGTCGGTGAGATAGAGGCGGCCCCCTTAATTAAAAAAGTAAAAACTAGTCGAGAGCCAATGTTAGAAAGGGGTCTTCGAAAGCATAAGGTAAAACGGCTAGATTCGGGAAAGACATTTAAAAGAAGGCCGTTGGAAGAATCGGTGATTCGCTTCACGTCGCCAAACAAATCGGTCTATCCGTATTTCTTTAGGAGGCGCCAGTGGGAACCTCTGTACAAGGAGTAAATCATGAAAGAATGGGAAACGCTTAAGCGGTATTTTTACAAGCCCGAACATTCCGCAGGGTTTTCCACTCCGGCAAAGCTGAACAAGGCCACGGGCACTTCTAAATCTAAGCTTAAATTCTTTCTTGAAACTCAGGACAGCTACACCTATCACAAACCGGTGAGAAAGCGATACCCCACGAGGTACTATCACGCGACAAACATTGACGATGTTTGGGAGGCCGATCTCAACGTGTTGCCCAGCATAAAGGAGCATAACAAACCGTTTGTATATATCCTAACGTTTATCGGTGTTTTTTCAAAGTTTGCCTGGGTCGTTCCGCTAAAGACAAAGCATGGGGTAGAGCTGGTGGCCGCGTTTAAGTCCATATTTTCAGAGCGCTCTCCCAGGGTTCTGCAAACGGACCAAGAGACCGAGTTTACCAACCAAACGTTTCGCACGTTTCTAAAGAGGCACGGTGTGAGCCACTACACTACCAACAGCAATGTCAAGGCCAGTGTGGTTGAACGCTTTAACCGTACTCTAAAGACCAAAATGTGGAAGTACTTCACGCACAACAATAGTTACAGATTTGTAGAGGTTCTTCCAGCTCTTGTGAAGAGCTATAATAGCTCCTATCATAGGTCCATAAAAATGGCTCCAAAGGATGTAAGCGAATCTAACATATTGCAGGTGTATCACAATTTGTACGCCTCCAAGCGACTTCATCCTAAAAGAGGAGGCACAGCCTTTAAAAAAAGGGTATCACGTGCGAATATCCAAACACAAGGTAAGGTTCGACAAGGGCTATGAACAGAGCTGGACCGTCGAGATTTTCGAAATTTTTGACGTGGTGCTAGGCAGTCTTGTGGTATATAAGCTAAAAGATCTCGCTGGGGATGCCATAGACGGCAGTTTCTACGCCGAGGAGCTGCAGAAGGTTGCGCTTCCAGACACGTTTAAGAGTCATGCCATTCTACAGGTCAAAGGCAAAGGTCGCAACAAACAGTATTTGATGAAGTGGAGGGGGTATCCTGCAAAGTTTAACTCGTGGGTCAAGACCTCCGCCGTTCATTCGCCATGATCAGAACAAGACCATTTTCGATAATCCTCGTTAGCAATGCATCTATGGAGCACTTTACCAATAATACCACGGCCAAGTTCTCTAACATTCTGCCCGAGAGAATCGTATTGTAGGGCGAATGGGAGGTGGCATTGCAAAAGGTCCGGTACCCCGTTAAATTCTATAACTCAATCGAAATTTAGCTTGCAATTGCCACCAGCCTTCGTTTACAATCCAAACGAACTGGTGGCCAGTGTAAATTCCGTCATTAACGAGCATTTGCAAGTCGGCAATGTATTACACCACGATGCTACCAGACCCATTAAGCTAAATGCAGATGCCATCCACCGAGAACATTTCCCAAATATCCCATTTGACGGTTACGTGGAAAACGCCTTGCCCTTTTCGGTTCTTCACCCTATAGAGGACGATGCATTCATGTCGGATGCTCCAAGCGCAACGCAAAAGCCTAAGCCAGGCACCTCTTTGAACTCCCGACCTAAAAAAACCCGCGGATACGAGCGCGCTGGCAACACCGGGCGGTGCGGGCGCCGTAGCACCCGCCGGGGGCTCCTCCGCGTCGGCCGAAGGAACCAGTTCGATGGTGCCCCTTCCCAAAATTCGTGAAGGAAGTGTGCACCGCATTCACAGTTTAATGCTGTCTCCTGCGCTAGCAAGCATGCTCGGATTCGAACCCTTCACCAATATCGCTCTTCAGAAGCAGGGAAAGCATCCTGTAGACCCGTACATGGGGCTTCCATACGAAATGTTTATCTATTGCAATCTGGTCGTCCCTCAGTTAGTAGGCGACACCTTTGCACAGGTCATCGAAAGCGTGGCCGTGGAGTATGAAAAAAGCAACAACACGTACATGACAGATGAAAAGTCTTTCTTTCCGCTCAATTGGGTTCCCCTTGTCCAGCACGATTTCAAGACGGTGAACATAGATTTAAGAAACGGATACGGCGAACTTTTGCCATTTGCAGACGGATTTTCCTCCACTATAGCTCTCACGTTTAGACCGAAACCTCGGTCATAATTATGGATGTGAACACGGTTACCCGGTATTATCTCAATCAAGCCGGCGGAGCGCTAGACGATCGCGATTTCATTCTCTTCAGAGGGAAACGATATCAAAAGGGTATTGGGCTACTCTCCGCTCTTGGAGGCCTCTTTAGAACTGTTCTGCCCTTTCTAAAAAGTGGCACCAAAGCGATTGGAAAGGAGGCGTTGAAGGTGGGAGCAAACGTACTGTCTGACGTTGCAGCCTCCGGCAGATCTCCAAAAGAGGTATTCAGGTCTAAGCTAAAAGAGGCGGGATCTAACCTTAAGAGAAAAGCAGACGAAAAGATTGATTCCATACTCGGCTCCGGATTGCGGCGTCTAAAAGGAATAAAACGTGCAAAAATCACAAGAAAACAGTCTATGCCCGTTCACAAGAGGCGCTAGTTTCAGGACATCTTTTCATAATGGCGGAGACAGCCGTGAACATGAGCTCCGAAATAGATCTTTTTAAGGATCTTCCCGTTCAAATGAACGTAGAAGAGTCCCGATTCATAGCTCTAAGTCTCAAAACACGCTCATGAAAAATGATCCAATCACGTTTCACTACTCGGGCAATGCCGACGATTATCTGTATCTCATCTATGTGGTGCTCGAGCTGAAACTTCGCATTGTAGATGCCGATGGCGAACCGATCAAAGCCGATGTGAACGCTACCCTGGTCAACAATGCCCTCAATGCGTTGTTTCAACAGGTAGAGGTTTCCCCTATACAATGTTATTGTTTCTGTCCCGCAACCTGGTTACCCCTACAGAACGTACCTTGAAACGCTCTTAAATTACGCCGAGGATGGAATGAATACCAGACTTCAGGCAGGCCTACGGCGTAAGGACACCGCAGGTATCATGGATACGTGGGAGGCCAATGCAGGGTTTCAATGGCGAAACGGATTTACGAAGGAAGGGAGGGTGGTGCAAATCATGGGATGTCTTTCCAACGCGCTCTTTCGCCAAGATAACCTGCTGTTAAACAATGTCAGTGTGACCGTCAAACTCACCCCGTCATCACCCCAGTTTCACCTTTTCTCGACCGTTAAAGATTTCAAAGAATCCACCAATATCCAATCGGCATCGCTGCATTTGAAAACGGCGAGACCTTCTCCCACTATTAAAATTGCCCATCAGGCTGTTCTCGCAAAGAGCAATGCAAAGTACCTCCTCAAGGATGTCAGCTTTCACTCTCTCAGCATTCCAAAGGGGTCTAGTTGAATGTCCTTTAATGACGTGTTTATTGGGCAAGTTCCTCGAAGGGTTGTCGTCGCCATGGTCACCGACAAGGCTTACAACGGGAGCCATTCCTCCAACCCATTTAACCTTCAGCATTTTAAAATGAATTCGTTTCAAATGAATGTAAATGGCCAACCTATTCCGTCGCGACCACTACAACCCGATTTTGACGGCAATGCTTTCAAACTCTTCAGGATGGGCTTGGCATTAACTTTAGGGACGAGGGTCATTCCATCTCTAGACAGCAATACCCTCATGGTTACACCATTTTGGTGTTCGATCTCACTGCCGACATGAGCCTCCTACATTTCTGGACAGCGCCATGGCACTGTATCTTTAAGCGTTGGATTTTCTAAACCCTTATCAGAACCCGTTGTGCTTCTTGTGCTAGCGGAGATCCACCGTACCATTGAAATAGACGCTAACAGATCCATTCTAGCGACATGAACACGTCGCATCTTCAGCAATTTCTTTCTGCGTGCCCCGCTACGCGCCCGTTCTTTTTAGGTGTTTTGATAGCAATCAGTTGTCTCGTGCTGCCTCTCGCCTAGGCTCTCCTTGTGCCATTGTCATTAATACCGACCCCGATACAAAACCGGGAAAGCATTGGGTCTGCATCTATGTCGGACACGGGGGTAGAGGGGAGTATTTCGACAGTTACGGTCTAAGCCAATTTGTTCCACATATTCTAAACTTGTTAAGGGATTCCTGCGGCACCAATTGGTCACACAACTCCATCAGGCTTCAGGGTGATGACAGTTCTACCTGCGGTCATTTCGTCATTGATTACCTTTCAACCCGCTGCTCGGGTACATCAAAAGATGTATTTTTTTCAAAATTTCGCGCCGAAGATTACCATTATAATGATCGAGTCATTCTTCGTTCCTACAACCATGTATGTCTCGCATCATGCTCAAATCCGCGACAGTCCTGCCAACCATTGCAGGTAAGTATAGTTACAAATTGGTTCGACCTCTCTCTCCCTCCCTCTCCCTCTCTAGTCATCAGCGCTATTGTGTTTCCAGAACTAGCTTCGGCCCATATAAGCCCTGCGCTTTTGAGGACGCTGCCCAGAGTCAGAGTGCATCATGGGCAGAGAGACCGACAGCTTCTCCGTTGGGTAAGCTCCTCTTCTAAGTTTTTTTTAAATCATTTGCCATAACCATTCTCAATTTCTCCTATCTAATGCTTTGCGTTTTTCTGCTTATTGTTGCAGTGGAGAGGAAATGAAGCCGGAATCAGAGGTGGACGATTCCTGCAAGCCTTCATCTGTTATTGGACCGTTTTCCGACATCTTCTTTCTCAATGCTGCGCAATCCAAATTTGTATGCGTCGGGTTCTCGCCTCTGGTTCCTTCCCAATTACGGGTGGCCATTGCAAGATGTGGAGCCCACCCAGCCGTGGTCCTAGATGTGGAGGAGTGGCAGCAGCTCGTCGGTGTCAAAGCCGCTATTCAATACCGCCTTCACAACCCACAGGAGAACCTGCAACAGCTCCAAATCTCGGACCGCATCTCCGCCATATTCAAGATCGTCTTCGGCAAACTCATTGTCGATCTCAAAGACCGGGAGGGGCACTCCATTTCTCTACACCGAGAAGAATGGGACGTATTGGACGGTCTACATAAGCTCATTTCAGACATCTTATTCCACAAGAAGAAAGAGGCCGACATTCATAAGCAAATCTCGGCTTTCCAAAAGTACATGCTTCACGTCTTTAATTCCGGGGTACCCTACGACTCCATGAATTACACGGCCTTCACAAAGTACATCCGATCCGCAAACTTTAGAATCTTCCTAGAGGTGGATCATTATCTTAAAAACTCCCTCGGCCATTATATCCTACATCATCACCATCCATAAAATATTTTCTCCCTTCCCCACCTTTTCCCCTCTCAGTCTTCCATCACATCACATCAAGTATGGGATATAGAAACTTCGTGTCAGTGTACTGCGATGGGACAAAGGTGTTCAAGAATTATGGGCTAGAGGATCATCCAAAGAAGAATGTCCCGTATGCTCTAAGATTCATCGACGGCTCCTACGAAGGAAAATCTATCTCCGTAAAATGCCATAGCTGTGAGGACGGCATCCACTTCGTCTTTTCCAACATGGACCTCATCGAAAGGCAGTTTAAAGCAGACCTTTGGCGTCCTGAACAAGTGCAGGACACAGATTTCACGGATAATCTTTTTCAATTTGTTCCTAAAAAAGGTCTTTACATAGTTTTTCTCGAGCAGCAATATGTGTCACCGAGAGAAATGCCTCAGAGTGCACCTCGGAAGAGTACATTATTCCGGATCTCGTGCACGGGGATTGTATATACAGCGTAACGGAAGCCATTTTTCTACAAGAAGAAGAGGAGGGCGCCACTTTCAAAAGCATCTCGTATGAAAAAAGCAACGTCTGATGATAACCCTCCATTTCTCTATCCCTCCCTCCTTCTCCCGTATCGGCATCGCGTCAGTTCCTGCTCTGCTCACGCCATGCCCGGTCCTCAGTGCACACCGCTTCTCTGTACATCCTGCTTTCGAAGCCAGTGTCGCTGTAGCATTCGATCGTACTGGTGCGAAAAGTGCAGCGGTGGAGTCTACACAGATCTCAGGAAACTTCAGCTACAGATTGACGCGTTCCTAGAAAGGTATGCCCGGCGCCATGACCGAGATCCCAGCATTGATGAAGTACCTGACGCATCTGCAATGCCTCTTTCCCCTATCCAACGATGAGCTCAGCATTATTCTGTTTTACGGGGATTCGATCTTCAACAAGTACCCTCCTCGTGATTTGGATTTGGTTTGGGAGAGTCTAACCATGAATCAGCAAAACCAATTTGCTGATTTTAGAAGATGTAACATGCATTGGAACCAGCCTCGGAACACAGTTCACATAGACGGGCCTTCACCGATGATAAGAAATTGCCATTTCTGCTGTTTGAACGCAGTCGCCGGATGTGGACCAATATCCCCATCTGGCGGATATTACACTTCCGCCGACCCAGCACTTATACCACAGCATTGGTCGATTTCACCTCAGTCTGCATCTCGTCATGGCAACCTCCAGTAACATTCTTCGTGATCTGAACCAAATGGCAGAAACCCTGCCGTTCCTGTCCATGGGCGAGCTACAGAAAGGACGCCCTTACAGAATCCAGGGGGCTAGAGCACTCTCAACCACGTATGGTGCAAGATCGCCGTTACCATCAACAACCCAGTATTTCTTCCTTCAAACTTCGACTCCATGTCGCAAGCCGTCATCGACGAAATGAACACCGTCCCAAAGTGCCTGACTTACGTCGGGGAGGAGCTACAGCAATCAGAATTCGAGAGACGCATCGTCAAATTCTCTTCTCCTCTTGACTATCAACACCGTTCGAACCAGTAGTCAGATTTTGAATATTTCCTTTTCATTATCCTGTACCATGTCCTGCAAATCTGATCCTGTCGACATCCATCCCAATCTAATGGCCGGATTTTATCTGACGTCGATGAGACCGTTAATGCTGCCGGCATATACCCCAGGGAGTGCCGTATCATCTCACAAGAAGTCTCCGCCTTTGGTGACCATAAAATTGTTACCATTAAGTAATCCTCGTCCGATGCCCACATCGTCAACGTATGATTCTCGGCATGGAAGGCTTCGCCGTCGGATCCTGATGTTCGATGCACCGTCTTCATGGGGCCCAACAAAGTTCCAGCCATTGATAATTTCGTCACCTCTTCGGGCCTTCTACCTGCTGGTGATATTATTCGCAATTCAATTATTGCACCTGTATATGTTCCGCAGATGTCGACCCCAATTTTCGTCACATTCATCTAGCCTGTGATGCCTATCCAAACCGTCCTCTTTGTGAAACTATTTCCCCTACATCGAAAACTTTCATAAACAGTATTTTTTATCGTGTGCTGAAGACCAGTGAGCGTGTGATATTCAAAGCAAGCTAAAGACAAATATATATATATATATATATATATATATATATATATATATATATATATATATATATATAAACAATTGTGCATGTGGTTTCTTAAGAAAAAAAAATCAGTTTTTTGCATGTATTCAATATTGTATTGCATAAGAATATGAAATAAATATATATGTGACATTAACTTCTTGTTTATTAGGGTTTGCATGTTGGATTATCCATAATCCTGCAGCCAGGGGTTTAAGCGCTAGTGTCGCGTTAATCCACAGCATTAAGAAAATGGCGGGAAAACCCTGTATAATACTTTGCAAGATTTCTCTACCTATGCTCTGTAATTTCGAATCTAACCTCTGTCGGATCTATCTCCTGGCTATCCTCCTCCTGCGCCACCATTGTGCTAGTACTGGGTATATTATCCATGTTTAATGCATGTTTTAACAATCCACTAATGTGTATGTTAAATTTTCGGGCTCAAATACTATTAGGAAAGAATGTGTGGTTTTCTCTACCAAGTGGTTGTCTGGTTCACATCCGGTGGAGTTTTTCTGGCTTGCGCAATGTTGCACCATATCCGGTCGGAGTGCTGACATCGCTTTCTGTCCCGTGTGAACAGCTCTCACCACCCATCGTCTTCTTGCCTTTCTCTGCTACATATAATTGCAGCATTGGTATTCAGCATGGCTAGTGTACAGTCTTGTTTTCACCGCTGTAACCGGACTTCATTAGCTCAGCTTATTGCACAACCTACCAAGTGGGTGTCTGGTTCACATCCGGTGGAGTTTTTCTGGCTTGCGCAATCTTGCACCATCTCCGGTCGGAGTGCTGACACCGCTTTCTGTCCCGTGTGAACAGCTCCCCCCACCCATCGCCTTCTTGCCTTTCTCTGCTACATATAATTGCAGCATTGGCATTCAGTATTCAGCAGGCTAGTGTACAGTCCACAGATTCTTCTTCTTCCTCTACATCTGCGTCACCTGTTTCCTCTTTAGGCGACAGTGTTCGATCGTTTATCCCGCCAGCGCAGTGGACATCATTTATGAACAACGAGCAACTTTATGAAACGTCCATCAGGTCCACCATCGCCGATGTATCCCTTCCAATTTCCAATCGTCGCCATCAATTCTCCTTTTATCATTCGGATTAGCAAGGTCGAGTACCCATTATCCTGCAACCAAGGGGTTAGGCGCTAGTGTCGCGTTAATCCGCCGCATTAAGAAAATGGCGGGAAATTTGACAATTGCAAAGGTATGGATCAGCGGATTATCTCTTAAACTTTCATAAACATTATATTTTATCCTGTGCTGAAGACCAGTGAGCGTGTGATATTCAAAGCAAGCTAAAGACAAAAATATATATAAACAATTGTGCATGTGGTTTCTTAAAGAAAAATCATTTTTTTTTCATGTATTCAATATTGTATTGCATGAGAATATGTAATAAATATATCTGCCATATGAACTTGCTGTTTATTAGGTTTTGCATACGGAATGGCAAGTAGGGTTATCCATAATCCTGCAACCAGGGGTTTAAGCGCTAGTGTCGCGTTAACCCATCGGATTAAGAAAATGGCGGTAAATTTGAATATTGCAAAGGTATGGATCAGCGGATTAACTCTTAATTCCGGATTAAGAGATAATCTGATGAACTACACCTTTGCAATTTTCAAATTTCCCGCCATTTTCTTAATGCGGCGGATTAACGCGACACTAGCGCTTAGTCCCCCTGGTGGCAGGATTATCGTTACTTGACCTTGCTATTCCGTATGTAATACTACTAACGTCGTCGCATGTTAAGATTTCGCCCGTGTGTGAGGCAAGGTCGTTTGCTATGAATTCATCAGTGAGAGAGGTAACGTCGTCGCATGTTAAGAATTCGCCCGTGTGTGAGGCAAGGTCGTTTGCTAAGAAGTTCGCAAAATAATAAAACACTGTCCGCGAAGTAAGTTTATTATAATAAGAAACTGTATGTGAAGTAAAGTAACATCGCTCACCTATTTAACAGTCGGCTCGTGATTAAGTGAAAGTGAATGGTGCCATGTACTCAACTAAAACAGTGTAATTGAAAGTACTTGTAAGTGTTAAAGAGCATCAGTCAGCAGTATAAAAGTGTATAACCTGGTGCTTGTCTTCAAAACTCCTTTAGAATAAACAGCAGTAAAAGGTTACAAGTGTTTTCTTAACAATTACAAGATCACTCTTACAACGCCTCCCACTAGCCAAATCCACGCCTGGGAGAGTCAATGTTCGTGCAAGACTGAGCAACGCCGTGGCAACCCATCCCAGAAGAGCTTCAGCACCAGGTACGTGTGTGTTGTGGAGTTGACCCTTAGTTACGCTGCACACAAGCATCCAAAGGGAGGCGTAAGATCAAACTAAAATACTCCCGTATGTGGCTCATAAGGTGCACCAATAAAAAAGCAACGAAATCACCGCTGCGGTAGTAACATTATTAATTGTTATTGTGATAATTATAATAATAATAACAATAATAAATACTTATTAAATTCTAATGTGCTGAATTGGCATCAAACCTCCACATTGTAACTTTTTTGTTTTCATTTTGTTCATGTTTCCAAAAACCTTACCAAAAACGCAAATAGAACAGCTAGAATGAACAACATATTTTGGTACAGTTCTGTAATACATTAAAATGTGTCACAAAATGGTGTCCCAGAGCTAAAAACCCGTCAATTTCACTTGTTCAATTCTAGTTTTTTTAAATTGTTAGCGAAAATATTGTTTCAGGTATTAAGGTGAAAATGATACCAATAATAATTATTGCAATTACAGTTAACACATTGTTGTAATTTTATTTATATTAACATTATTAATTATTGTAATTGTCATAATCATAGAAGATTGCAGATTGGCTCTCCGTTTGATCCAAAAACTCTGTATGCGATATAAATTACAGGGGAAGACAGATTCAGATTTTCAATAAGTAGTCCATCACCCATTATTGTCTAGCACTTCATGTAATCTGTTTGACACAGATGCCACCAGGTTCTGACATATTCTTGGGCGTCGCCTTAAACTTTCCCATACCTCCATGACATGATTCGATAGATCTGCTACGGATCTTTCTTGTTGATTTTCCCATTCTCGAACCATTATGGCCCATATATTCTCTATCACATTTAAATCTGGTAATTTAGCTGGCTAAGGAATTGTTAAAACCTCCGGATTTTAAGAATTATTTTCTTAGCTGCCCTTCGATGAACTCCACTGATATGCAGGCGTTTTCGCACAGTAGATGCTGAAACGGGAAGACCTAGTTGACGACCGATTGCAGCTGCTGACAAGAAAAGATTGCTTGTGTTAGCTTGCTTTATGGCTAGATCCTGCTCGTCAGTTGTTTTTCTTGGCTGACCACTTTTTGGATGACATCTCAGCCCATCTTCACCCTCTTCTTGAAAGCGCTGTATCCAACGTCTGACACAATCTTCTCCTCTGCCAATTGCAATAGAAATTTCAGAAATGGGACGGCCAGCTTCCCACAGCTCAACAATCCTGCCTCTGGTTACCTCTGTGGTGTATTTTGGCATTTTACTACTTTTAGTTGCAGATAAGAATACTTCAAATGTTTGTTCCTTTATACGACCCTTGTGTGCACCTTGTCTTGTAGGCGAAGACAAATGCTTTATATAGCTCTACGACACAAAGATTATTCCCGTCACCAGATACATGCATGTTATCTATTGTATCCACTTTCTGACTCCTTAGTCGTTTACTAGTGTCGTGTTTCAACGACTTCAGCTATCCTAATCATATGTATGTATCCTTGCCAATCGAGGTTACGTTTGTAAGTACAGTACTCAACACAGGAGTCATTCTTACTTCTGCTAAACTACTTAACCGAAACACAATACCAGCTCAATTTCTACAGATGCATTGAAATCGCATTTATAATATTTGCCCATTAGTTTACAATGATTGCTGAGGTGGGCTCTGTGAGTTGGGCGTATGGCCGTCATTACCTCTGAACAGCAAAAGAGCATAGTATGACTTACTGTTATTCTCATACCCTCTATGCAAGAACACCCTTCACGCGCTCCTAACAGAACATGGGTATTTACTTTTTGAAAAGTATTTTGTCGTCAGATGCCACATGAAGTGTCTGCTATCTGCTGGTGATTTGCAGTACTACTGCTACCTAGTGACAAGTCTTGCCGAAAAGGAAAAACTACCTTTGGGAAGAATCGATAGAGCATGCAGTGGCGGACGAAGTGCGAGTTAGTTCCATTACATCCCGCATCGACCCGCAATACTAATGGTTCCGACTGTACCTAATGAAAAAGTTTAGACAAAATCTTCCGTTTACAGTACGACCATACAATTAAATAAGATTAAATAATTTGACAATGCTTTAATGCAATGCCTTGTAATACACAATATTTTTTTGTTTTTCCTTCCGGAGAGAAAACAAACAGAGCCAATGGTTTGCCGACTCTCGAGCATGCAACGTACAACTGCCCATGCAAAAAACTTGGCAATTCAAGGTTTATTCCACACACTTCTAACGGTTGACCTTGGGATTTATTTCCATTGCACACCGGAAATTGAACACAAATTTAAAAGGAAAGTTGGTTGGCATTAGTGGTATACTTGGAATAAGCACATCCTTGCCTTTGAACTTTCCTATGATTATAGTAGCCTAAATCAAATTTTTCATAATTTTTTAAACAGCGTCATGTTCCATTACATAATTTAGACTGATTATGATTGCATAGCATAATTAGCTCTGAGTCAACCTTGAGCTGTAAATTGTGTGGTTGTAATCCTGGAAAATACAATAAGTATAGGAATACAGTTGGATAATTGATGGCTTCATTTGGATCGGTAATGTAATCGATCGACTAAAATGAATGTATTTTTCCATCAATTTTACTCTGAATTTTTATATTCAAATCATCTACATTGTTATTATTGCTGCTAAAATGGCTCATTTGCTCAACCAAGCATGGCTTTTGTAATTTGCACCAATATTTGGGAACACTTTCGTTATTAATTCTTCCTTTGATGTTGTGAAGTGAAAACATTTGGTGGAAACAAAATGAGGCCAGTAGAACTGTCAACAGGAATTTTCCCATTGCCTATATCTAAGAATGTTTTTGCATCTGAAAAGTGCAATGAAGCACAATGATCTGCATAATGTTTATATAGTTGGTATTGCAAAAAGGAGGAAGTCAGCGCACGCATAAGGTAGTGTGGAAAGGATGACATAGGCAGTTAACAGCATGGGTAAGTAAGGATGCCATTGGCATAATAACAGTAATGGCAGAGCTTCCATAGTGTGGTGGGTAAACACCGAAATAGATAATGAATTATATTAAGGGGAAAGTCACAAAGTAACATTCATATTTCTTCCGAATCTCTATCTTTCCTTTATGCCTACTGCTTTCCACCTCTTTCTTAATTTTCTTCTAAGTCAAAACAGCTATTTTTAAGGCTAGCAATGACATAACTGAAGAGCAAGTAGATGTGGTTGGCCACTTCATAAGTTTTTATTTGATGATAGCTTTGTGTATTAAGTTTCTCCATTATACCCAAAATATTACTTGATCAAATGTATTAAGAGCACCACTTATTGCAGTGTGATGGTGACACAGGTAGCTTCATGTTCTGATGAAATCACCTTTAGCTACCTCATGTACCACATAACCTCAAATAACCAACATCTGCAATATGAAGTTAACCGAAAATGGTTTACTAACCGGGTCTCGTGAATTCTCTGCCATTTTCAGATTCCAAGAATGATTATGGGTTATGTACATAGTTTATAACTTCTTCATTTTAAAGAACAAAAATATTCTTTATATACGTGAAACAAGTGCAAGGGGAGCAATAGTTAATACATAAGAAATATATTTGATTTTCACTAATTATCTTGCATCATTGACTCCATAACAATGCATCCCCTTAGCATTGAATGGGGGGGGGGGGGAAATAGAGCAGTACTATGGCCATCTAACAACAAATATACAAGTACATACTCTAGGTGTTCAACACCAGGAAAGCTTCCTTGCATCTTTATTTTAAACGATAGGAGTAAGGAAAGGACAATTAATACATAAAAATGTATTTGAATTTGATTTTTATGTTGCATCAGTGTCTCGACAAACCGGTGCGTTACCTTAGCATTGAATGAGGAGGAAAAATAGAGCTCCTACTGCCATTTAGCAATGAATAATCATGGTACTACTGCCATCTGTGGTTATTAACTGATTACGTTCCCTTGGCACTGCATGCTGATTTATATTATGAGACTTAAATAACTTTCCCATATGATTTTTAAACATTTTCTTTTACACAAACCTTGGTGTGACAATAACGAACACAACAAAAAAAGAACTGTTCAATTTGGTGCAGTCATTCCAAAGTGGTGCGCTTACATACATTTTGGTGATTTTTTTACATATATATATTTAAGTAGATTTTACTTTTGCTGTTTAACATTGATATTTCACCTTAAATTTTTATACTAAAATTTCAATAAAAATACGTAATTATAGAATGCATGCTATCCTTTTCTTGGAAATGTTTAGAAATTTAGGATTTTATAAACAATGGCTAACAATTTGATTAAAGTACTATTGTTTAAGATATTTCATGACGGATAAAAAGTGTATTGACTATTGCATAACTGGTTAAATGTAAAAGAAAACTTACTACACAAAAAATTTACATCTTGTTAAAGCACACAATTTATGTCAAATTAAATGCTTTCTCTATGGGCTAGTAGTGAACATGCTAGCCTCCAAATGCGACGGTCCTGTGTTTAATTCCCTGATGGAGGATGGGAAGGATTATGCCCTACTATCGCTGGCATCTGGAAGTATGAAAAAGTGAATGTGTATGTGAATTTAGACAATCTAAAAATTGACATGAACAGTAAGTGCCATTGCCATGAGCAGTTGTTCCAAAGACAAATGCCTCCAATATAACCTAGGTCAGGCTGTTTCAACTTGACTCACCTTGTGTCAGAATACTCACATTTACTCAACCAAGACCTTGCAGCTCAGCTGGAGGGGAGGTGCAATATCCAATACATCACCGGGCAAAGGTTATATTATAAGTTATAACACTTGCATCCAGACTCTTCAGTTAAACACACGATTCAACCTCTCAATTTCAGAAGATAGCCTCCTCCCAATGCTGTACTGTACTGCACATTGCATTACATCCCTTTGAGCCTTAACTCACTTCTCTTTCGGCATGCATTCAAGCTGGAACAGCCTGACCCCATATGGGACAAAATAAAAATAAACAAATAAAACTCTTTGTTGTGAATATTTTTGTTATTGGTTTGAATTTTCAAATAAAATTTTATCTACTAGGAAATTATCCTTGTTATCTCCCCCTTGAGGTCATGCAAAAGAGCATAGAAATTCAGACCAATTACATAGCAATAGGCTCTTCAAAATATAACTACCACTTTACTACTGCATCCTACAGTGAAAGGTGTAGATGTTTATTGAAAATTTATCTCGATTGACAAGAAGTGGATAAAATAATAAGCTTTTGTAGGAGCAGTTTATACAGGAATGATTAGAGAAAATTATCAGTAATCTTGCTGAATGAGGGTGTGTTTGCTGCCATTCAGGCAACCTTTGCATTAGATAAGAGCTAAAACATGCAATGATCTGCATTATGGAGTGCATAGAGTTAGTATTAGTAAAAGGGGCGAAGGCAGAGCAACCATAGGGTAGTGGGGAAACACTAAAATATACAATAAACAGGGTGGGTAAGCAAGTGTGCTGTTTTTATTTGAGGTAGCTTTGTGTATTAAATTTATTCATTTAACCCAAAATATCAGTTGATCAAAAATATTAAGAGAGCTGTAATTGCACTGTGACAATGAGGGGGTATCTTCTTGTTGTGATGAAATCAACTTAAGCTAGCTCATGTACCACATAACCTCAAATAACCAACATCCGCAATAGGTAGGTTAACCTAAAATGCTATACTATCTGGGTCGCGTCACTTCACCATATTCAGCTTCCAAAAAGGATTATTGGTTAATGTGCTTGTTAATTTGAAAGAACTGGGACAACAAAAATATACTTTATAGTGAAATAAGCATAATTTTATTCCTTTGCTTTATACAGTAGGAGCATGGAAACGATAGTTAACACTAAAATACCCAAAGGCAATCAATTGACAGCTTTTGATTTTTGAATGCTCTTATTGTCACTGTTTTTGTAAACAGTTTCTCACCTTTTTTGACAGGCTCTTTACTAAGTTCACAATGCACCCATTTCTCAGTCATGGCCTTTCCAAAACTGAAATTCTGGAAGCTTTTCGGAATATATCTCCAATGCAATCTGAAGTGGACAAATCTGATCGACAATTCATTTCTGAAAATGAAAATTCTGATCTTCCTTCAGAAAAGCAGAGTGGTAATGAATCACTGGAGACAACCTTAGATCAAACAGCTGATGAAGCTAGTAAGTGAAAAGCTCATATAATTTTATTTTGCTATAGTACGAATATAACCTATTGCTTCCCTAGAGGGAAGTAGCAGCAAACTACACCTACAGAGTAGTAGACACTTCCCTTTAAGTATTAAATGAGCTTATTTCATTCGTGTATATAACATATGAGGCTGTGGACATGTTTTAGTTTCTGACTCATACTGAACAAATATTTCTCATATATACAGGTAGAGCAATTGCACCAAGATGATTTGGATACCCAACGTGTACCTGATGCTCAGCATGGAAGAGGAAGGGGTAGTAGAGGTAGGAAAAGTATTGTTGCAACTACAATTGTTAGGATATTATTTTTTGTATGATATCTGTATATTTTATATGCCAAACATTTCAGGTAGTACAGTACACACATCTGAAAGCAGACCAGACATCGGTGACAAAGAATTTGGTGCTGATAATACACCATGGACATGCATCACACCTACAAACTGTGCAAGCAGGATAAGCCAGCAAAATGTTATTCACGTAACTCCTGGCCCTATGGGGCATGCAAAATGCTATATTCTGGAAGAATCTCCAGTAAGCACACTTCAGTTAATCATTAGTGAATCTATGTTGTGACTGACTAAGAAATGCACTGAAACGGAAGCACAAACAGTGCTCACTGATAATTCCTGCACTTTGGAATTCAATGTTGACTGAAATATTTCCCAATTTACACTACTGTTTATTAGACAAGGTTTTTGTAGAGATTGACTGGAAATAGTAACAAAAGAAGCCGGACAGTGGGTAGGTTGGTGGCTTATAAGCACAGTATAAAACGAAGTTGTTTTTATCATGACATTTAATTTTAGCTCCTACTAGTCCCAGATCTCTCGTGTCAGTTAAAAGAATTGTATTATGAGTAATAGTATGTTTAATGAATATTGCTACTCCACCAGCAGCACTGTTAGTTACTCTGTCTTTCCTATAGATTTTGTAACCAAGAAGAGAGAGAGACTCATTTCTTAAAAAATGTGTCTCTGTGATACAGGCAATGTCTATATTATGTATTGATAAAAATGAAATTAAAGAAGATCTTTTCATTCGGAGTCCATTTGCATTCCAGTTTAAAATTGTTAACTGATGAATAGAGACTGTATTACGTGCTGCCATTTTGAAAGGACAATGCAAGAAGGGAGGTTAGGAATTCTTAAATTGTTGGTAGATGTGTGGTTAGGAAAGTGATGATGTGAGGGATAAAAGTTTGCAGATTAGAAAGAAGAGAAGATAATGTGGATTCTGAAGTAGGTCGATTCAGGTGTAGGTTTTGACCTTGGCGAATAGGTGTTTTGGTATGACCTTGAATTTCCAGTAGACATTGATTGCTGCTGCTTCTGCTCTTGTTGCAGTAGACTAGGAAAGTAGCTGAGGCCAGGAGCAGGAGGAGGAGGAGCAGCAGTGGTTGCTGTTCCCTGTCGATGTCCTGCCGAGGGGTTTTTTCACACCCGCTCCTTTATTAGTAAGTAGTATTTGCATCCCCTGTAGTTGGCTGGATGTTCCTTGTTGCAGTTCACACACTTCGGATGAGTGGTTTTCTGAAAAATGATGAGTTTCGAGACAGCGTACACATCGCAGTTCAAGTTGGCAATAATTCTTAGTGTGTCCAAAGTTATGACAGCAAGTACACTGTGGTATATTGTTGGACATTCTGTGTGGTTCAACTTTGATAACACTGTAAAGCAAATGTGTTAAATTTAGGATTGCTTTCCGTTCATCGCTATCTTCCAAGTTCTACTACACAGAGTGGCATGGGTTGTTTGCTTATTCCCAGGAGTCATGCTACATTATGTATGGGGTAGTGCAATTCCTATAATGTATTCAATATTTCTGCATGAGATATCGAGTAAGCAAGGTTTCATATCATCACAGAAAATCTTTTGTCATCGAGACTCTTGTATGTATAGTATGGTTGATGTATGGACTCCAAATATTTAGTTTAAGATCGAAAATCGTCTGAAGTTGATCAGAATTCTTTTATTGTTGAACCTCTTTGGTTCTGTGTGAAATTTTGATTTTGTATGTCTGCATATGCTTTGGATAAGAAGCTGATAATTTTCAACATTTCTTAAGCAAATTGGTGGTACTTTGTGTTTAGGCTCCATAGGATCATCAGAAGAATCATCCATGTTTGATAATGTTTGAAATCTATTCAGATTTCGGAATTGAGGTCTGAAGCTACACACAGGGTAACACAAGAAGGCATACTAGCGATGTAGAACTTCATACTTCCGACATAAAACTTCCATGTCGTTCTCTAACTTATTGTAAAAGCTTGCATCATATAAGTATGATGTCACCGGTGGATTATATACCACACACAAACCTAAGTTTTGGCACTTTCTTGTCACTCTTTGTAACAAGAGCCGCATTACTCCCTCAGCACCTAACCCTTTATTTGCTTTGCTCCAAAATTTCTTTCCTTTCTAATAAATACTCCTACTCCCCCTGAGACTCTATCTTTCATTTTCTTTTTCACTCCATTTTTTTTTTCCCCTAAATAATCATAACCCTCCATACATATTACTTCCTTTTTAGATAGCTTCCACCACTGCAATCACTCACCCCACTTCACTTGTGAGAAGTACATTAAATGTCATTCAATGCAAGCACAATGAACTCTAGTTACATGTTACATAAAGAATTCCACATCTATGCTGGCACTGCATATTTTCTGAAGCCATTATTTAATACCTATTATGTTTCTATTAAGAAAGCCTATTTTTAGCTGCATTTC
Organism: Hymenopus coronatus; assembly: GCA_030762935.1. Classification (NCBI taxonomy): domain Eukaryota; kingdom Metazoa; phylum Arthropoda; class Insecta; order Mantodea; family Hymenopodidae; genus Hymenopus; species Hymenopus coronatus. The sequence continues at coordinate 98,819,636 of CM060900.1, read as the reverse complement.
CATCTAGCACTGCAACCCTTATGTAGCAGTAACATTCATAAGGGAATATTGCAGTACTTCTGTATGGCAAATATTGCATTTTAATGCAACAAAGCAACTATATTGACTGCATGTTAGCCTTAAATTAGTAGAAGATTCTTTTGAGCTGCACATATTATGCATTATTAATCATCCAGAAATACATTTTTCATTTGTTAATATGATTATAGGGGAAAGAATATCTTTAAGAGACAGCAGTAAACAGTTTAAAGATACACTATGAACAACACAAAACTATAATCACATTTAATCATGAAGAATCATACATTATATGACCTCATTTGAAAATCAACTGCATCAGTTTCACCAAATACTTTTCTATTGAATATGTTGAAACTTTATAATATCGGTGTTAATTCAGTTATTCTGCAAAATAAGTAACTTGCTGCCATCTTCCTATTATCATCTACATCTCTTTCCCATTCTATTTATCCTCTCCTTTATACTTCTTTTTCTTACCATTCTATATAGTATTCTAATCACTAAAACCCTCATGCTTAATTTCAGAAATTAGCTTTACTTTATTCGATTTGGGTATCCATTACTTTCACATACCTTGTATCCCATCTATAAACTGCACTGCAAGGACTTGAAGACCTAGGTAATATTAATCACAGCTACTCTCAGAACATTCTAATATAAGTATAATTTTCTCACATTGCATTAAGGCTACCCTTTATATTATTTTTACAGAATATTTTCAAGCAGTTCATTCTGATTTTATTTTTGTCATAGTTCACCATGCTTCCTATTGGCAAAAGATGATAGGCACATATGCTGCAGCACCAAGGAAAGAACATATTGATTAATATGATTAGCTTTACACACCTTACTTTTATTGAGTAGGACAACTGTTTCATGGGACCTTGCCTACTTCATCAGCTGTTGAAGCTGTTTGTACCAGGTTTCAATGCTGTTGATGGGTTGATTGATGTCATCTGTGGACAGGCACTAAAGTTGGATAAATAATCTAGTTCAAAATTCATAGCTGTGTCGCGGTATTTTAGGATGAAAAGTCTTTCCCGCAATGTGGATTCAAATGGATTCAACAGTTGTAAGTACCTTGATTTCCAGATTAATTTCATGGTTGTGGTGTCTAAAGAGGTACACCACTGCAGATTTAGTTCGAGTTTTATATTTCTTCTTTATTCTTTGTTACATGTTTCCAGATTTCCTTTGGTTTCTCTGATGTATTTCTTGAATATTTTTTGCTAAATTTTTTTGTGGAATTGTGGGTTGTAAGTGAATTTGTAATATCTGTGTAGTTCCTTTACTTTCTCTGGGATGGTAGCCTTTATGTATTTCTGTTTTCGTTTTTTTTCCACTTTTTTAGGATAGTAGACTGGTCAAACCCATTGGTTAGTGCTGCATTGAAAATGTGTTTGTATTCAAGTTTATATTCAGTGGTGTTGAGCAGGACATTGACTAGTCAAATGCTAAGCTATTGAATGGCATGTTAGCATGTTGGGATTAAAACAATTCTTTTTTATGTAGTAGTTTGTGTGTGTTGCCTTTCGATATATTCCAAATTCAGATGAAAATGATGGTGATGCATCACCCAAGCCTTAGTTTGATTCTTCTGTAAAGTTGGCTACAGTAGTTACTTTTCTGTAATGCATATTATTTATATATGTAATATATATTTTACATTACCTAAATCAGTGTCATCTTAAGCTGTTTCTCGAGGATGATTAATACTATGGGCTATAAATCACCCATTGCTATTGTGCAGGTGGAATTTATTTACCAGCTTTTCAAGTATGAAATCTATAAATATGAATGACCAAAGATAAAGGGGATTTTGTAAGAAGGGTTTCTGAAAATACAATGGTACTGAACATGACTTATCTTCAAGTGAACATAATTTGAAAAGGATGTCTAAACATAATTCTATGACTGAAGCTGCAACTTAATATGATAGTGACGAGCACATGGTATCACCAAAAGACACAATAAAAAGTAAGAATGGAGTTTTATAATCAAGTGAACTGCCTAAGAAAATTAAAACTCAATTGTGAAAATTCCTAATGCTGCTAACTTTGTTCAAAACATACATTTGGACCTAAATGCCTTAAAATACTATTAGATTGAAGTATTGCTCAGATCAATACAGCTCATACAAAGAGCAAAGACAAAAATGCACATATTATGACTAAAGTTTGTTGCTGATACAGAGAGGAAGAAATATGTACACTCATAAAATTACTTTACAGCTCAGGTAGTAGAAAAGATAAGTTACCTGAATACTGAAGAAATGTGGTTTGGCTCATCAGTGTACTAATATATTTTTTAGACACTTGATGCTAAAAGTAGGTCTTTTATTAGATGTCAGTAGTGTTAAAAGTAGAAAATTATTTTATAAAATTATAACACTCCAATTTAGCCAACGTTGGTTGACGTATCCACGGCCTCATTCAAGTAGGCTATGACTCTGAAAGCTCATATCGATCCATAAAATGCCAGATGATTTCAATGTCATGAATATGGAATCTGCTGAACCCAACAAAATTATACAAGCAGAGGAGAGAGCAAAATAAACTTCCTACCCACAATATAAAACACCATTTTTACCACTTGTATCATAAATAACTATTATCTTGCATAAGGTTCACATATCTACTAAATTGTCCATGGTTTATTAACACAAAGAGAAACAGGGGAGGTAAGTTTTCAATATTAATGAGCTCTGGATGGTTTTTATAACCAATTGCCACTCTCCATATGTATTTTATGAGATAATGGAAGGGAGACATGCATAACTGTCCTAGGTATAAGCAACCTGCTTTTGTAGCTTTTGCACTGTAACAAAATATTGTGACCAAAAAATATGTGACAATTGATGAGCGGCTTTTAGGATCTCATAACAAAAGTTTTATTGCTGTGTACATTCTTCCAGATGCAGATATTCTCCCAAAAACAAGAACAGAGCTTTAAGTCTGAAATTCCGCCAGATCATCCACTGATGCAAGAGATTCATCCAAGCATCACTAAGGCCAAGGCCAACCACCACAATGGATGATACTTAAACAGTATCTGAAGCTAGCACATAGCTTCAGATACATGCCTGCCAATTGATTAATAGTAGGTTATGTAGTTTTACAAAATTTGACTCACTAATTAATCTAAATGATTTGAACACATCGCTGTTAAAGCCCATCATTCTAAACTGTAATTTTAAGTTAAATTCATTTGCTGTTTTTCAAAACTTTCAGTATGTTAGCTGTGATTGTGAACACATTTTATAGTTTAAACACACATCTGTATGTTCATAGAAATTATGTTTTAATTAGCATAGTTTTGTCAGCCATATTTCATAGTTATTAGCTTTTACTACTTGCATAGTTTGTTAGGATATGGGGCCTTGGCAAACAAACCAAGAAGCTTTTCCCTTTGGCTGCACCAACCAGTAAATGACCCCTTTTCGAGTACCAGTAGTACCATGAACATGAACAAAAGACATTACAAAAACTTTTTCTGTCCCTCATAATTTGTTACAGATAAGTTACAATCTGAAAACAAGCAATTTTTTCATTGTTTGTTCGTTTCTTTCTTTCTGTTTTAGTGCTTTTATTTGTCTTGTATTTTACAATAGAGCTTTTAATTTAAATAAACAGAAGCTATGTTCACAATTGTAAAACCTCACATATAAAATTTAAACATAACAATTAACTATCAGGATGCATAACCAAAGATCATAATTTTATTAGCAAATGACTGCTCCTTAAAACTAAATTCATATAAATGCATACTTATTTTGTGTGTTTAAGTATTCAATGGTTGTTGAACTAATAATATAATACTTTGCAATATGCATTACTCGCCCTTTTACACACAGAAATCACTGTACTTTTATGAGCTGCTCCTAGTTGGGCAAAGTGATTAATAACAATGCATTAATATTAAGCCATTGTTGCATAACTCTGAAATTCTGCCAAATGAAATGCATGTTTAAGGTCCTTAAAATATAATGTTTGCCATCTCCTTACTGCAAAGGTACCCACAAGACTTCATATACTATTCCTTCTGGATAGCATATTTGATAAATATAAACAAATAATAGTGACTACACTCATGTAACAAATTTTCATCTAACTTATTAAAGTGCTTTTCCACGAAATAAAATTGGTAAAAATGTAATCGGCATAAAGCAATCTACCAGTACAATTTGTTTATTTTTGAAGTGGCCCACCTTCTGCAATAACTCTAGGTTTTCAGTGAGTTTGTGCAATACATTTGGAGTTAACCTTCAATCTTATGCTGCAGACTTGGGTAAATAAAATGAGAATTAGTATATTCCAAAGTTAAATTCATTTTCCTCAAGATTGTTTTACATTTGTTGACCAAATAATTTTTAATGCAAAAAATTTATCTCCACAATGCTCAAAACCTAAAATTTAGTCAATTCAAGAGAAAGTAATGGGTCATCGAGAAGTCGCGCCAAATCTCCCATGTAACCAAGATTCCCCTAGAGTCAGGAATTCTAGTGGCAGCACTGGCTGGCGCGAGTGTATAGTGAAAACATTTCACTGGTTAAGAAAACTGCTAGGTTCACTATATTCATGCATGAAAGGTAACGTAGAAAAATAATATGCAACTAACCTGTTCAAAGAAGATGTTGAAAATGTTTAACATTTTCTTGAAGACACAAATTCATTCGTTTTAATTTATTTTCAAACAGTGTAATTAATGTCTCCTTTGTTACAGATGTTATGTAATCTATTGCCGTTTTCAGCTCATTGATTGTTTTTGGATTGTCCTTATAGACCGATGCTTTAGCAGCTCCCCAAAGAAAATAATTCAGAGGGGTAAGATCAGGAGACCCCGGAGGCCACAGACCTTTAGAAATTAGTCTTTCCCCAAAAAATTCCACTAACAGTCCCATGGATTTATGTGATGTATGAGCAGCGGCATTATCTTGTTGAAAAAAATGCACTGTTCACTTCATCTTCATTTAGCTGTGAAATAAATGGAAAAAGAATATCCGAGCAATAAACATCTGAATTAATGCAGTTATGGAAAAAAAATTGGTTCAATAATTTGAGAGCGAGAGATTGCACACCATACACCAATTTTTTCTGAATGTAAAGGGGTTTCCTGAATTGCATTAGGATTTTCAGTACACCATACTCATGTATTTTGTGAATTTACACATCCTGATAAGTGGAACCAAGCTTCATCAGTAAAAAATGTCCTATCTAACACGTCAATTCCATGGTGCAAAATAAACCTCTGAAACCACTCTCAATACCGAGATCTTTTCCCATGATCAGTGGGTTTTAATTCATGGGTGACTGATACCTTATATAGATACAAACCTAGTTCTTTTTTGACTGCTTTGTATGCAGAACTGTAAGAAATACCACATTGTTGGACCAATGTGTTTATTGATTTCTATAGACTTTTACGCATTCTATCTGATATCTCTGATAGTTTTTCTTCTGTTAGCACACTGGGTCTTCCACTTCTAACAGCATCATACACGGAACCTGACTCCCAAAATTTATTCATTAAATCATGGTATCTCGGTGTGGTAGTTTTGAATTAGGGAACTTGACAATGAAATTTTGTTTCACTTTCTCAGTATAATTTCCACATTCATTAAAAACGTTTTCCACTAGAAACACACGTTCCTCTGTAGAATACATTGATTTCGCTTCAGGCACACGTCAGAACTCTCAGCAAAGTAGACCATACTAACCAGTACAATAAACAACTTATGTGCTTGCAGCCACTGATAACGCCGATAATCATAGCATCCCATCGGAATCAGATGCGATAAACCTAGGGATGCCAACCTTTTATCGAGTGGTGGCCAGCAGCAAGGTGCGGAGGAAGATCTTGGTGACTAGTTATATAAATGAAATCTCTGATTACAAGAACTGCAAAATAATATATGGGTAACAAGAGCCAGCATTTCCCAAGAACGGTTGCAACATGTTATTGACAATCTGTTAAGATGCTGCAATGCGTACCTTCAAGCACAAAGAGAATATTTCCAACTTCTTCCTTGAAAAGGTAAGCAGTAGAAGGCATTCAATATTGTAATTTGAGAAATAAAAACAGTACTGACTGGCCTAGTTCATTCTATTTGCTGTGATGTATAAGATGGTCCACATGTGGATGAAATGTTGATAGGCGAGTACCATACACCTGCGACCCAGGTGCCCATAACAGGACTCCTCCTTAATCTGATGGCACTTAGCTCCTTAGCAGTCATTCAATAATTTTCACAAAATTTTGAAAGAGGAGGCAACCACATTGAGACATAAAGGCAGGCATATAGTGGCTTCAATGCTGGGGTTTCATTCTGTTAAGATCCCAGAGTTCATGCACAAGCCATGCACTGTGTTTTGTTTAATAATTCAGCTAGTAGACAGTAAATTAGGTAACAATTTACCATACTGGCTGGGGATCCCAATGGAGGGGGGAAAAACTTTCTTTGGTTGACAACTCTGCCAAAAGACAGGAGGGTCGGCCCTCGCCACCTCCCCCAGCCCTCACTTCCCTGTAAAACTAAAATCTATTTTTCCTTGCCTTACCCTGCATGTCAACAGTATGACGTGCTTTAGTCCTCTCTTATTAGCTGCTAGACTTATCACTGCAATCCGTCATAGAAACCAGTTCTTAGTTAAAATAAGAATTTATTCTTTGTATTCAACGTATTTCAGTCTAATTACTTTTTTGTTCATGCACTCTTTTTAAACTAGTGTTTATAACAGCAGCACATGCGTCATTACCGCATCCTCATTATCACTGCAATCCGTCATAGAAACCAGTTCTTAGTTAAAATAAGAATTTATTCTTTGTATTCAAAGTATTTCAGTCTAATTACTTTTTTGTTCATGCACTCTTTTTAAACTAGTGTTTATAACAGCAGCACATGCGTCATTACCGCATCCTCACTGACCAAGCTGAGTTGAAGCTTTAGTTTATTAATAGTCGTTATTCACAGGAGGTGAAAACTGTGTTTTTCTTATTATGTGAACAAATAGTGTATAATGGCAAAAAAAGGAAAAGAAAGAAAATCCTGCACCCAGAACATGTGATAATTTGCTTGAGTGATGTGATGGGTTTGCAAAAACTGCTTCATAGCAACAATCATTCAAACTGCTGGAGGTTAGGGTGTTTTGTAATACAGCATTGTCACAAGTTAATGACTTCAATTGGAAAAGAGCAATTACTCACATAGTCAAAGAGAAAACAAAATATGTGCTTTGGATGGCAATATGGGCAATATTGAGAGCACTGTCAATTAACCTTACCAAAAGTTCATTTGACAACAAAACTGATAGCTAAATCAGAAAAGGAAGGGACTGCTACAGTACCAGATACTCTGTAATTGTGAGTTAAATCTTTATATATACAATTCTTCTGTTTGTATGTATGTCATTGAACTCCTAAATGGTTGGACCGATTTTGATGACATTTTTTGTGTTCAAGTGGATTCCAAAATAGTTCATATTCACATTTTGATCAAATAGATAATATTTTTAATTAATTTAATTTTCTTTGTTGTTAATTTTTGGATGATTTACATTGGGTCCGGCAGGCAGCACTGCGATCGTGGTATTGAAATATTTGAAGACTGACCCGGTAGTTGGTGCTGCGATCGGATTCAAGGAAATTTCCTCAAAGTTTGTTACTTTTCCCCCACATTCAATACTTGCATTCTGGCTTAGTGTTGTTATTACACTGAAATAAATTCTGCGCTAATTAACAATATTAAAGTAAAGAGTAATTAATATGTGAAACATTTTGCAGTGTAATTAAAAATTACACATAGTGCATGTTGATAATTTTTGGATGATTTACATTGTATCCGTCAGGCTGTGATCACGGCATCAAAGCATTTGAAGGTGTTTGTTTTTTTTTTTTTTTGTTTTTTTTCATTTACGTTACACCTGGTTGTTGGTGCTGCAAGCGGATCCAAGGAAATTTCCTGTAAGTTTGTTGCTTTTTCACACATTCATTACTTGCATCATACATAGCTTAGTATTGTCATTACATTGAAATAAATACTGCAATAATTGAAAACATTAAATTAAAGTGTAATTAATGTGTGAAGCATGTGTAATTAAAAATTATACATTATGCAAATTCGAAAAGTGCAATATTGAACCGAGTATTTCACATGATTTTTTATGTGTATTGAACAATCAAGCAACTTAATAAATAAAATAAATAGATAAACTAAAATGGGAAATGTGGATTTTTTTGCAGTGAGGCAGTCAGTTAAATAGAACAGCAGAAGAAAGCTTGACAGATAATGTAAATTTAAGAGACCAGGTTGCAAATACAGGTACAAATAAAAGTCAAGATCAACATTATGAACGTCCTCAAACTAATACATTGAGATGAGCCACCGATGCACATGCACAACAGCGCATTGACACCACGCATCACTTCACCGTCTTGCATTCAAATATGACATCGAAATAGGTTCTGTTGCATGCACAAATCAATAGTCATCGGAAATATGAACAAAGAAGATAAATCGGCCTGTTTCACTTCCATTATTAAATTTGCCACCAGAACCACTGAAAACACTGTTAGCTGGAGCCACATTTCAATCAAAATTGATTTTGTGTAACATATATAAATTCAATTCTTGCTTCAAAATGATATAATTTGGAGCAACAAAAATTGTTCAAAATGAGGATGGTCGTAATTTTGAATCAACATTCAAGATGTACTCTACTGCTGCTGTCCAGTCCAGTAATTTTAGACAGACATTGCACACCATTCCACGTGCTACATATGTGGACAAAATTAACGCATATTTAAAGGAATCATACCTATGAAGAAGTATCAATAATCTATGCCTTACCATAAATATGCGTGTTCAACCACAAAATGATCCATTGGCTCTGGCTTTCTCCGAAAAATTGCTAAACATTGGCAGTGGAAAAATTCAACTGCATGAAAATACACAATCTATCCGACTCCTAGAAAATTTTTATAACATGATGGCTACCAAAGATGCTTTGATTGAAAGTATATTTCCAGATTTACAAACTAATTATACCAAGCATGCATGACTATGTGAGCGAGCAATTTTAGCCACAAAAAAATATAGATGTCGGCTTAATTAATTGTAAAATACAACAGTCATTGCCTAGCAATGAAATATCCTTCAAATTTATCGACACTTGTCAATCCTGATGAAATTGTCAACTATCCTCTTGAATTCACTTGATTTACCTGGAATGCTAACACACAATTTCCATTGAAAATTGGTTTACCAGTCATTTTGCTTCGAAATTTGAATGCACCAAAGCTATGCAATTGCACGCAATTGGTCATAAAAAGAATCATTGGTATGTTCTTGAAGCTACTATTTTGAACAGCAAGTTTCAAGGTGAAGTAGTTGTTCAACCACAGATTCCAATGATCCCTTCAGACTCAAACCATTCCATTCAAACGTTTGCAATTTCCAATTCGCTTGGCGTTTGCAATGACTATTAATAAGTCACAAGGCCAAACAATGTCAATTTGTGGCTTGGATTTAGAAAATCTGTGCTTTTCACATAGCCAATTATGTGATGTATGCTCAAGGGTTGGCAAACCATCAAGTTTGTTCATTTATACCCCTCTGGGATTAACTAAAAATGTTATACATTAAATTGCATTACAATAGAAAAAGCAATTTCATTTCTGTTAATTGTAAGATTAATATATATCTCATAATTTAATTTTTATACATTAATAAAAATACACCTATCATGAAAATAATTGTGCTTTATCTTTCTTGCTAGTAATTAAAACACTTTTAAGTTCATATTTAACACATTTAAGCTCATAGTACAGATATACTCACATGAAATTCCCAGGTCAAATTGTGATAACTGCATGATGATGTCAGGTATTTTAAGGATTTTTTTTACATATACTTTCATAAAAACAGTCCAAATAATTACAATCTATTTAAACATTTTTATGATTTTCAGATTTATAACTTTTGAACAGGACATGTCGGGTCTGCTAGTATACTTTATACATTTGTTTGCATGTTTCCAACATTTGTTGCATGAGTCACGCAAGCAATTTTAGGTTTTCATGTCTTCTGTTCACTCCACATGCTATATAAGCTGTATTTACGGCAGGAACAATCTCAGCCAATCAACGAGAAGGGAACACAGATGGATAAATTTGGGTGTGCTTATATGCTTGTGTGTGCTTGTAAACAAGGTTTAGCACCCAAGAAAGGTGCATACATAGTAGGTTATATGTGCTTGTTTATTGCATTGTTATATTATCAAAACAATGGAGTCAGTACTGCCATTTTGGGAAACAGCAGTAGTTTTTATATTAGTGTGGCTTATGCTTTCAGTTGTAAGAGTAACTTGATGCTTATCGTTCAGACTATTATCAAGTACAGATACAAACCATTTTGTAGAAACAATTCATATTAGGAGTACAATTTCAGTGTATCATGAGGCTGCCACAGCACACCTAGACCACCCTTTGATATCCAGCCCCAACACGATACAGATATGCGACCATGATAGAATTGTGAAGTCATGCATTTTGCATCGTATCTGGATCCCTTTGGACGATAGACAACCACCTTTCCCTTAATGTGGAAGAAAATATCAATTCATCTGAGAAAATCATGTTATCCTGTTGCAGTTGGCATTTTCCTGTTAGATCGAGTTGTGAAGGATGTGTTGTATCTGTTCGAATAAAAAAAACAGAGTATCACCCAAAAAAAGCAAATTTGCTAAAAATTAGATTCCTAAAAATGTTTCAACATTGGTTTTCTTAACAATGTTTTATATGTGAGGTGAGTGTTACTATTCCGACTCATTTTCAACATCACATTGATTAAAACTTCACTTGTCTCAAACTTCTGAGTTATTTAATAATGTTTTGGGTATTTTTTCATAGTATACATATTCCATTTTTTTTTTATTGAGGGAGAACCATTTGTGCAGCATATTGCTGTTCAGTAGAATAGAGCAAAGCATCATCATAATGACAAGCATATTACTAATTGTACCAAATGTGTATGAAATAGGTATGTAAAATAAATAGCTGCTTTGTGTTGATTCACATCCTAAGGAGAAGGAAAAAAATTTGCTACATACAAGAGGTGAACCTGCAACCCTCACTAGAGTAACCTGCGTTTTGCCATAGCACCACAGTAAACACACATGAAAGCATCATGTTTTGTATTGTTAATATTTTAAGTTAGTATTAATAGCCTGTTATTGAAGAAGTGTTGAAGAAGCTTAAGTTATGTATTTGTGTTTGTCATATGGGTTAGTAATACTAAGATTTGGAACTTGTGACAACTTGTTACTGCTGCTACACAATTGTATCATGGATGGTGTATACAAGGTGCTGTGCCATGATGGACTTGGGACAAATTTGGTGTTCCAGACATGACTTTTTTTCTTTTATCCACAGTTACTGCTGCTGCACAACTGTACCACAGATGGTGTACACAAGACCCAGAGCTAAGTTGGACTTAAGACAAATTTGGTGTTCCAGACATGACTCTTTCTTTCTTTTTTTTTTTTGTTCTACAGGTGCACATACAGCATAGCTGAATATAACAACTGACTACCCGTTTTTCACATATAAACATCAGAAAGCCTACAAAGTTTGGCAGAGAGGAACAAACAGTTTAATGAACTGCAGGAAAGCCAAATTATTAAAAAAAACTCCACTGTTGCAATAAAGGAAGATGTTAGTAGTCTTCCGTATGCAGTACTAGCAAAAAAAAGGTGGTGATGGGTCACCGAAGCCTTAGTAATGCAACAAACAGTTTAGAGGGAGACAGTATAGCTTTGCTAACAGATGTTCCATTTCACTACTTTGTATGCTGTCTATTATTCATTTGCAGAGCTGGTAGACACGCATTTAATGTAAGGTGAAGCCTGAGGAAGTGCATCTGCAGCTGCGCAACTGTACAGGGGAAGATTTCCAGTTAGACAATATCCTCATCGTAGCATCCTTGTCTCTATCCACAGGTATCTATGAGAGAGTGGATCCCTGACAGTTCGTGGACCTGATGCTGGTGCAGAGCTCATTTACCTGCTGATGTAATCTCTGAAGATATGCTGGCAGTTCCCATTTTGAACAATTTTTTTAATGTTTTCAAAACCACAACAAAACCCTGAGCACAAGGACAGGTGACTTTGCACTAGAGCCAGTCAAAATCTGTGCCGCTCTCGCTTGTTACTCGTAAGCCACATCACTCTCGGGAGTGTGGCAACGAGAGTCTCATGTATCGAGAACTGGTGCTCACGAGCGAGGTGACTCGAGAATTCTCGAAACTACAGGCGGAGTAGTTGACATATGATCCGTGGAATAAGTTGGTTGCATAATAACTAGGGACCGGATTTTTAGGTTTTAATCTCTTTTTCCCTTGTAATTAGAAAGCTTCAAAGTACTTTTATGTTTCAAGTGGTTTGGGTGCTAATCTTATTCAGGCTAAAAAAAGCTAAATGGGACAGTAAAACCTAAAATTCACTAAACTAAGTTTTGTTGTTTTTTTCTTCAGTTCATTTGAATTAACAATTTTTGTTAGTAATTCGTTTAGTTTTGTTTTCAGTGTACACGTGAGGTTATCCAGGGAAAGAATGCTCTTGGTATAGAAATTGCGCAAATGAAGTATGAACCAATGACATCTTGCGATGTTGAAAGATCATTTTTTGCCTATAGGGATATATTAAAGAACAGCCAAAAATTTGTGAATGTGGCTGGTTGTGTATAGCAACAGTGCTACCAACTGAACTTTATTTTATGTGAGTGCTATATATTAAAACATGTGCTTGTTATGTTAATTACAATGTTTAGCATGCGTTTACTGTGTAATACATTGTCTTAAATTACTGTACATATTGATAGCCTACTTCCGTGAAGTAAAGTAGTTTTAATATCTTTATCTATATTATGTTTAAATGGCTTTTGTCGTCGACTTGCTTAAATAGCTAGGAAACAGGCAGGAGCATTGTTTAAAAGCCTAGAAAAAACTAAGAAAATTGTTTATAAACCTAAAGAGGTTAAAAAAAGATAATAAAAGGCTAAAACTGCATTTATAAAAAGCTAAAACTCCAGGCCCTATTAATAACACAAGATGACTCTTCGTTTAACAGCTCATATGTATATCCAAATGCATCTACACGTTTGAATCAGTGATATTAATGTTAATGACACATCACACACCTATCATTTGTGTTGCTATGTATATAACTTATACACAAACTTCAGATAAAACCGAAAATAGAATTACTTCATGCAACATAAACTTCTTAGGAGTAATACAATATTTAAATACTTATTTGTAGTAAAAGTGGACATCATGTACATTTATATCGGCAGATTCTGTGATACTACATTTTGTTTTTAATCCGTTCTCTAGCCTGAGTTATTTAAATATCATCCCTGTCTTGGTAGGCTATTTAAATCTCAAACCATTTCAACAGATGAAATAATAGAAGTGCAGACCTTAGGCAAATATTACTTTAGTATATGTTGTCATCATTTAGATAAACATGCATGATTTTATCAACTTTTAGCCCATTTTAACAATTTTATAGACGAGTTCCTAATCATCTGAAGGAATGCTACATATTTGTCATCACTTCTGGTATGTTATGTCTTGATGCTGCATTGGCTTGCACCTGTCAACACAGTTCATAATGTATCAGTTTCGCATATTTCTGCAGCTGTTGTGATCTTGAATAAAATTAAACTATCTAGCGTTGCGATTTATCTTCATCCTATACAAAAGTTTTCACGGATGACAGATTTTTTGACATATCATTAGCAATTGTTAAATAATGTTATATTGATTTTCTTTAGAAAAACTGTCACTGATGTATTGTGTACCTACAAGACAGTGTCTGTTAAGCAATGTAACCCTATCTTTTATTTAGAGCTAACAACAATAACTTCTTGGATAATTGAACAACTCTGCAAACATGACACTGTGGTATATGGCCATGTTTATCTGAGTGAATTCTGAATTCAGCATAGTGAACACAGTGCTAATACGTTCTTTTTTTTAAATTACCTAATTGAACAGAAGGCTTTGCGTTATGTACAACATTTTAGAAAAGAATAGTTAAATAATGAATAATTAAAGGAATGGTTGTTAGGGGTGCCCAGGGAACCTAGTAGTGCACGGTGCCAATATTGCCAATGCAATATAAATGTGTTCTTGCCAGATTTACTTTTTCATGGAAAAAATAAGAAACGTCTAAAAGCAGCTGAACCCTTTTTAACTTCACAGTCAAAAACAGCATTTAAGCCTATTTAAGACACGTATGAACATGCAGCTGCAGAAGCTGTTCTCATGTTGTTTGTAGTTAATCACTTCCCTTGATCATCTTTCAGACTTGAGCAAGAAATTGTTCCAAAGTGCTGACCTTGAGTTTTAATTTTTATTTTTGAAAGAAAATATGGAAATCACTTACTTTGATGGATTTTTATGAGCTGGTCTGACGGAAAAAATAATGTGTTGGTAACTGTGGTGAGCAACGCACTCAACCTGATCCAGCAGAACATGCTAACTGTAATAAAATGCAGATAAAAATGAACACATGCACTGCTTTCGGTTATTCAGCTTCATTTGATAGCTGAAAAGTGAATGTAAGCCACAAGGTCAAGGGGAGACGTAACATATAATTACAATAGGTATCTCTTTACTTTCTAAGTAACAAAGTAGCACAGAGAAGCATATACATACCTACCCAAGTGTGTAAAACAAACCAGCGATAGGGAAAAAGATTTTGTTCTACTCAAATGTGCTTAGATTAGAGCGGATAATAGAATTACTGCTTCAAATAATGTTTACATACTGATTTATAACAAAACTATAGATCATCTGCATTCTGACTCTGTGAGTTTCTGCACATTACACCGCAGTCTTGCTATTAACGAGACTCGTGAGTCTTGCAAGTAAACAAGAATCTCGTAATCTCAACTCTCTTCCTGCCAGCCATATGTTCAGCTGCATCTACTGGCTGCGAGAGGCACGGTTAGCAGCAGCGAGAAATGAGTGAGACTGAAAGCTGTTTTCACCGGCTCTAACCGCAGTCTTGCTATTAACGAGACTCGTGAGCCTTGCGAGTAAATGAGAATCTTGTAATGTCGTTAGTCAACTCTCTTCCTGCCAGCCATATGCTCAGCTCCTGGACTGGCTGCGAGAGGCGTGTTTTTTTTATTATGTATTTTTGAATTTCTAACATTTTTTGCTAAACCTAAAAGCAAAGTATGTCTTCATTTCTTTCATTGTGCTTTGATTTTTCATCATTACCCTTTAAGAAGTGGGGAGATTGTTTTCATTATAAAGTCTGTTTATTTCTGTAATTCACTTTTAACATCTTTACTAAGCCTAAACCAAACATCAAGTTTTCCTTAGTATTTCTATTGTTTATCCTTTAAGAAGAGAGCAATTTATTTTGAACAATTGTCAATATCTACTTATGTTTAATTTATTCTTTCAAACATAGTAAAAGTCCTTCACATTGCTGGCAAACAAACAAAAACAATAATTTTTGAATAAACTAAGAACCTTAAAATCTCACCATTTCTTGCAGTTGTATTGTTTGCATTTCATAACTTCATAAACCATAACCACATTTCACGATAAAGGAACAGAAAGAAAACAAAATACAATGTACTCATCAGGACCCGAACCCTTGTCGTTCATCTTGAGCCTATTGCCATCTGTGCAGTCTACATGCTGAGCTATGTAGCAACAGCAAATATATATGTTTTGATACACAAAATTTCTGCCCTTACTGTGTAGTTAAACTTTTACTTATTGTTACTTCTCTTTTGATCCTGATGACATGAATGGTAATGAGGAATATTGCAGAAGTGGTCATAGCACAAAGGATGTGACCCCCAGAAGCACTTAACAATCAACATCTGAAGCACACTGTGACAATTATGTTTGCAAAATGCAAAATTATAATGGCATATGTCCCTATAGCTTTCTGAAGATGACTGTAAACAAAAGAATATAACTTCATTATGTAAATTCTGTCCTCCAATTTTGACCCTCTGACATCCTGAAGATGTACTCATACATAATCTTCAATCTTTTGTAATATTGTCAAAAAAAATATGCATCTAGAGATTGTGCATATTTTGTTTCACGGTGAATAATCATTATTATTTTCTTCTCTAATAGCAATTCATGAAACATAATTTCATCTTTATAAGCAGACCATGAATCACAGAGAAGTGATTGACTGCATCCTATCATTAAGATGTTTCTGTAAAATTGTCTCAAATGCTTATTTTACCACCAAGAAGTACACTCCATGAATATTTAGTGGAAGATTATCCAAATTTTGCTTCTAGTTTTGGCCCAAATCTGTTTCCTGTAATTTTTTAAAACAAATATAGAGCCTTTTACCTAGCTCTTAAGAAATGGATATAAACATCTGAACCGTGTAGGAATGCGTTGTGTAATGGATAGACTGAACTGATGCAATAGAACATTTTGCTCCTTTTTTTTCGATCCCTCGCCATTTAGTAGTTAAATTGACTTTGATCACAATTCCATATGTTTATTTTCATTGTTGTTGTCCCTGATGAACTGATTTATGGTTTGTACAAACAAATTAGCTTCTTCCCCAAATTTTATTTCATCTTTCACATTCTTAATGGCAACATATTGTGTTATTCTACTGGAGAAAATTTGGTTTTGTGTTTCAGTGAGTCATTAAAAGACAGCAATAATTTAAAGTTAATTAAATTCACTTTCTTTGCAATAATTTGTGCCCGTTGCAGGTGCCCATAATGAAAAATAACATCTCTATCTCTTGCTTCACGAAATCTGTTCTTTAAATGATGTTTGATTTACTTTAACTTGGTTGCGCTATTACCTGTAATGTGTGATGATCATGGGATCATTTTCTTTTTCCATTATCTAAAACAGTTTTTATATTTCTGCTATTGAGAAAAAAAGGCCACTTTTTTAGAATCGTGTGCATAACTTCATCTGTTTTTCTCAATGTTCTAAATTCATAAACTTTGTCAAGAGTCTCTTCATGATGGTTTTGCAATATATATCCACTCTTCTAGGACATTTCTATGGAGATGCTGCATTAACTACTGCAGCTCCCATGTGATGCTCCAGATATTTGTCCATATCATCCTCACTTCACAAGTCCTATACTCTGTCAGAAATAAATTAGTACCATTTAAATCACTAAAACATGTCATCTGTATGTTTTCTTCCATAAAATCATAATATTTTTGTTCCATTATGTCCTGGAGAAATTTTGCAAACTGTTGGTCAGACATCAGATTGAGTGCTGTTTGAAAACCTACAAATAACTCCATGCTTTAGTATGTTGACAACATTTGCTGGAGTAAGAGAGCTCATGTTTTAATATATTTCAACCTATGCTAGATGGCAAGTACTCAAATACTGCAGGCTACAGTAGAGGTCAGGTGCATATGCCAGCCTGCTGCTACAGCATGAGTGCCTTACCATGCTGAGTCATCCAGCTGATCTTTAATGATAATTACAGTTTTACCATTGATTTTACAGCATAATGTTGAACGATGCATTTAGGATGTCTTATTTGGCCATTTCACCACATTCCATCCAAATTGGTCTCGTCCAACTACAAAGTATCCCTTTTGAGAAATGGATTAATTAGGGTCATAATATTGTGGCTGATAACTTTTTTTTCCAGTGGTATACCATTAGAGAAAGGTTTGCTGACCATGAAAACAATGCATGCTGGAACTTTTAATAAAACTAAAGCAGAAATTTGAAGAAAATTTCAAGTAAACTATTTCAGAGCACATTCATCTGTCTTCAGCTTTTTCTGAATATTTCTCACTTATATCATATCCTAAAGATCATTTCCTGTCATACTTATATCTTCCTTACACTCATCAAAAACAGTAATTTGCAAAGAGAAGAAACCCGAAACAATACAGTACTATAACTACATGGGAAATGAAACAATCATCAACTTCTTAGGTACTTACAACGAGAAATGTAACACCAAAGATTCACCCCTCGTTATTAACCTTTTTACTGCTACGGTCGAGATAACTCGATCCCAGAAAGACATCCCAGCCATGCTATGGAAACTCAACCAGAAGTTTGAGCAACTGTAAGTCTTAGAATTTCATAAGTAAAAGTGTGAACTGCGTGGGCATAATGACTCTAACCATGTCCCTGCAAGGTTACATCTGAAAGGAAATAAAGCAAACCAGTACAGCTAAACTATGTTTTGTAGCTCCACATGCTGCCAATCACGTGACCCACATGATGTAAATAGGGTATTCCAAAAGCAGTGAGAAAATGGCTTCTTCAGCAGCGTTTCATTGCTGATAATGAATTATTAGAAGTTTTTGAGGCTTTACCGTCGGATTTTTTGGAGTTCAGGGATAGTGACAGTGATATTTATGTTCCTGATAATGCTGAGAAATCTGATGATGGTTAAATGAACAACAGGCTGCACCATCACAGCTGCGTAAGTGAGCACGCATATCATCACGTTTGTTCCAGTAGAACAGTGGGAATTTTACTCCACAAGTTCACAGTTTCGACAAGGACCAGTCAGGTATTTCGGCAGACATCAGGGATGACTGTAGTATGCTCGAGTTTTTCCAATTGTTTTTTCCTCCTCATTTAGTGCAGCATATCACAAATGAGACAAATAAGTACTACACATTTCTAAGTATGAAAGCTCCACCAATCTCGTCTACAAAAATGGCAAAATGTCACCCAGGAAGAACTATACCTCTTTTTTGAAATTACATTGATGGCGAGGATAAAAAAAAAATTGTCACCAGCCAAAAGCTGATCCAAACATCCACTTCTTGAAACCCCACAATTCACACAACATATGTGTCGGGACAGGTACTGACAGAAAGGCATTTCCCATCAACCGTGCCACCAACCTGAAAGGAAACAAAACTACAAGGCATTGCCATGTCTGCTCCAACACTTCCTTAGAAGACAAGAAGAGAAGAGAAAGCAGCTATATGTGTGCCAAATGTAGCGTTGCCTTATGTATACACCTCAGCTTTGAAAACTACTGCACACTTTCAATATTCTGAGGTGATTTGTGAGGAATAGTGATGTGACAGAGGGTTGTGAAAAACATTTAGGCACAGACCGTTCCCCCTAACCTTATTTGAACACTAACTTGGGGAAAAAAAATCCCTAAATTTAAATATGCACATTAATATTTTTAATCACAACAGAACAGTGATTTCTTATAAAATTCAAGACAGTAAAATAGTGGCATTGCTGGCCCCTTATGGACAGCCCTGTGTTCTGTGTGTTGCATATGCTCATATAAAAATATTTTCAAAACAAAAATTTGAAACTTCTAGAACATCTAAAGCAGCCTACATCATTTCTGGTGAATTAATATTTCATTTTCAATAGTTTTGCATGATTTTCTGAGTATTAAACTTTGGAAAATTTCTGAAATTAACTCAGCAAGGAGGTGTTGTTCATATAAAAATATGTTAGCAGTGAAAAGGTTAAGTAACATGATTGACATTGCAGGGATTGCTGTTACATCATTACCCAAAAGTAAATCTTCTGTTCATATGTTCTGCTGCAGTTAGGAAGCCAGCTGACACATTCTTATATCAACAGTACTCATACAAAAGGAAACAAAGGAGGCATTCTTATCCCTAAATATATTTATGAGCTTCAAACATATAATATCATTGTACATCAACAAAATAGAATGACACAAATGTTCCAGGTGTTCAAGAAGTATGGACAAATTAATTAGAACATGTCAGAAAAATAGAAAATCTGCTTCCAGTTCCCATGTGTTGGAGTTTGGTAAAGAATCTCAGATATTTCTAAGCACAAGCGTGCAATTATTTTTACGCTCAATCATGCCTAGTAATGTAGTAATTATATTCTGGTAGCTGCACTTTTATGGAACTCAATAAAGTGCATGTTTACACAATCTCAAGATCCACATGTAACAATCAATGATTTCCCATCCACACACATCTTGTAATGCTACCAGGCACGAATTGTGGAACATTGAATTGTTGATTATTCTTGAATGTTCAATTGAACTAGCGCAAGCTTATAAAAAGTAAAAATGTTGGATATGAGTGACTATGATATGCAACTTACCCCACCGGAAATTTCTACAAAGGCAAACAATGAGACTAATAATTATTGCCACAAAAATCAATTATTGTATCAAGGTTGAGATCAAAATAAAATCAATACTTTCGCATCTGTGCATATACCACAACTCTATCAGCTGTTTCATTGCATAAGATGTGATCAATGCACTTACTGACTTGGGTAATCATAGAATATCAAGCATTATTTACAAATATTTTAAACTTAAAGACACATGGTCGAACACATGAATGATATAACTGGAGCACATCTGTCAACATTATGATTAACTTATCAAAAGATAAGAACTGAAGCTTTCCTGGCGACGTGTTAATTCAAAATCTTCTCGGGCTTCTAGCCAGGTAAAAACTTGGCTTGACACCAACGTTTCGAAGAAGTGCATCTTCCTCGTCTTCAGGGTGAACTGATGGTTTGAGCTTGCGGAGACTGGTATTTATACGAGCTGGTTTGAAGCTAACATCTGATTGGTTCGCGTGATATTATTAATTAATTAATTAGCTAATTAATCTTCTAATTAAGAAATCCAGCCTTCCTCCTGATGTTCAGAAGACGGTCTCGCCATCTGCCTCCATACCTCCCAGATTATATGGTCTCCCGAAGATCCATAAGCCTGGGATACCTCTAAGGCCCATAGTGGACGCTATTGGCAGCCCTACCTATCGCCTAGCTCGTCATCTGGCACATCTGCTGCAACCAATAGTAGGTAAGTGTGTACACCATGTGAAGAACTCTATACAATTCGCTGAAGTTCTTGACAGCATCAAAGTGAAGCCATCGGACCTGTTAGTTAGTTTTGATTGGTATCTCTCTTCATCAGAGTTCCCCTTGCGGAAACAATACAACTATTGTCAGAACACTTTCCACCTGGTATTACTGCACTGTTTAGTCACACACTTACTTCCACTTATTTTCTGTATGGCAACACCTACTACGAGCAGACAGACGGTGTTGCCATGGGCTCTCCTCTGTCACCAGCTATTGCCAACTTCTATATGGAGTTTCTGGAGCATGAAATACTTAACACAGCCCCATTAAAACCTACACATTTTTACAGATATGTAGATGATACATTTGTAATTTGGCCGCATGGATTGCACACTCTTCCAGATTTTCTTGCACACCTAAATAGCCTCAGATCACAAATACAGTTCACAATGGAAGTTGAGAAAAATGCTTCCCTCCCATTTTTGGACATTCTGGTTACCAGAAAAGCGGACGGAACTATCTATCGAAAACCTACACACACGGATCTTTATCTCAACGCAAACAGCTTCCACCATAAGTCACAACGAATGGGCATTCTCAACACATTGGCACATAGAGCAGTTTCTGTATCAGACCCAGATAATCTGCAAACGGAATTTCAACACCTAAAATTCACACTCCAACAAAATGGATATTCAGCCAAGGACATCACATTAGCACTGAAAAGAGCCGGACGAAAAAGAAACCCCAACAAGATCACTCAACAAAAAGACAAGCCAGTCGCCATAGCCTATATACCGTTTACCGGCAATTTTTCGGGAAAGATTAGTAGACTACTCTACAAATATGTCAAAACCATCCATAAGCCACCACCTAAAATCAAAAATTTGGTCAGGCCAGTTAAAGATAATTTAGCTCTCAGAGTACCTGGTGTCTACCACATTCCTTACGAATGCAGCGCAGCGTACATTGGCCAAACAGGATGCACTATTGCCACCCGCGTTTCTGAACACCAAAGATCAATAAGGCTTATGCAACCCGAAAAATCTGGACTGGCTGAACACTGTATAGAACAGAGCCACAGAGCTAACTTTACCAACACTAAGATAGTGGCAAAGTGTTCGAACTACTGGGAAAGGAGAGTAAAAGAAGCTTTAGCCATCTCATCTGAAACAAATAATCTAAATCGCGATTCTGGCCTACAATTAAGTTCAGCATGGACACCAATGTTAAAGAGCCTTAATACCTAATCCTCTACCTGCAGTCTTCCAAGACTTATTTTCTAGCAGGTGCGTGCTCAAACACAAAACATTAGCCGAATAACTGCTATAAATAGTTTTCTACGAAGCCCGTGCCCATGTCTCAGTCATCTTAAATACCAGGCCATAATATCACGCGAACCAATCAGATGTTAGCTTCATCCCAGCTCGTATAAATACCAGTCTCCGCAAGCGCAAACCATCAGTTCACCCTGAAGACGAGGAAGATGCACTTCTTCGAAACGTTGGTGTCAAGCCAAGTTTTTACCTGGCTAGAAGCCCGAGAAGATTTTGAATTTTCAAAAGATGTTAGATTTTAGGTATGGTTACAGTTGTAAGTAACCATTGTGCTATCAAATGATTTCCAGTAGCAGTACTTAAGAATGATGGCATTCAGAGTAATATAATACATCTACATAGTACTATTGTTGAAACTTCAGAGATAATTACAAATTTACTGGTCAGATCCTTGGGCAAAAATCCTAGGGCCATTTGCAAATACGATGCACTATTTAAGGATTTAAATGATATGTAATATAAGAGCGGCAGACCTCAGGGATGTGGTCACATTTATTGGGGCCACTGATCTGATTGAAGCTCAGTTTATAAGGCCCAAAGGGCTCTAGGAGTCTATGAATGAGGCCTCAAGAGAGGCATTCAGGTTTCATCAAGGACTTAACCACTGTTCAGTTAAACACCTAAATGTTGTGTAGCTTTACATTGCTAAAACTATGTCTGGATGATGTTTAGCTAAGCAAGTAGCATTTAAAGTGCCATCTACCCGGAAAATGAGTAAAACATCACTGCATTTTGAAGCTTCCATACTTTGATATCATATGGCATAGTTCTCCTCAGAAGTACTGCAAGAATGGTTTTGTATTTACAGTATTTTTTTCTACCAAGTGTAGAAAATCAAGCTAGTAGGAAATATTAAGTCTTTGAGGTAGAAGATTACCAAGTCATTGCCCACTTTAGAAATAGCCATATAAAATTTAACACATACTTCAGAAAATTTAAAATCAATTTAAAGCTGACAAAGCAGAAATTTGATTGCTGTAATAATTTGTAATATGTAAAAATTAACCCAAATCACTGTATCACTTTCTTTATTGAACCTGTAGAATGTGATATGTCTTAATATGGTAATAAAATCTAAATATAAAAAAATTGGGTTTATTAGTATGCATCTTCAGCATTATGTCTGCGATACTCATACCAACTTAACCTGCCATGGACCAAAGGTTTCATTTTGTGTCCACAGTGTTTTAAAATGAAGAGCAAAGTTCCAAAAATAACAAAGTAGCTCATATTCTATGATTGCATCAAAAAAAGTGCAAACCTTACAATTAGCTATAAACCATTTATGGCAAGTGAATACTAATTATTTCAGTAATCATAAAATACCAGTATTCTATCATTTCTCCACCATCTTCAGCTTTTCCATTTATAGTACTATACAGCGCTCTACTCCGAACAATCACTTCAGTTCACCCATTATCTTTGTTTGCTTTGACCATTACTGTCCCTACATTTGCATGTGAAAGGAATGCATTTTAATGTATTTATTTTAAAAGGATGGTGGAAGGAAAGGATAGTTTGGATGTGAAAGGAGTACATTTCACAGCATTTTAAAAGAATGGTGCAAAGAAGGTAATAATATCTATGTTTTAATGTATATATTTCAAAGCATTTTATTGTATTCATTTTAAAAGATAAGTTTTCTGGGTAAAATCATGTGGGCAGAGAGGAAAATTGTTGGGGACACACACATGATCAGAGGGGAGGCTGATAATGCTGGATAAGTGAGAGGATCTGAATAGTATACATTTTGCAAATGAGGTAGGGTAATCTGCGACTTACTTCAATGAAAAAAAAGCCTAGAACATTTGTTTTTCTATTAAAACTTTGCATCTAAATAAACCAATTCATATGTATTAACCTGGGAGGAGAGGTATTAAACTATGATGGAACATATAGGCCAAATGTTCCAAATGGTAAAGGCATCAGAGCAGGCTAGAGGCTATTTTAACACATGCTAAGGCATGTTATTAAAAACTAAAATATTAAAAAAAAAATAAGAATGAAATAGCACTAGCATTAATTTGTATTAGTGTTACAGAGATACTAGCTGAAAGGACTTTCATTAATGAAATATGGATCTAAGTTTCTTATGTAAATTTTGCTTTGAATTCCTAATCGGTATACAACTCTTAAGAAATTCTAGTGACCTCTGAACACTTCATGGTTGTAGCATTCTCATTCTCCTTTTGGATGTAAAATTCCTTCATATTGTGCTACAGTACCAAAGTATTCCAAATCACTTCATCTCCATCTTTTTTCTCTGCTCCAGCTCTCCCAATCATGAGGTTAAACAGAGTATAAACTGGATGAGATTTCAAAGTTGTTTAACGCTATGGTTTTGCAGTAAATTAAACAATGCCTGGCACTAAAGATTGTCCAAACCTTGTTTTTGCAAATGGTCTCCAATATTCTTTCAAAATAAGTGGTTTTTGAAACAACTATTACAACACAAATTTTGAGGGTTTAAAGCATCCAGGAGGAAATAATATGTAGAGCAAACTCAAACCTAACAAATGTAACATATACCCCCCGCCACTGAATCCTTGCACTTGACAGTTGGGAGTTAGGTTGGTACACCTGCAAAAAGATAAAAATCTTTACGTCTGACTTTCTGAACCAATCACAAAGCAGCATTCCAGTAGGTTGGTCAGACAATGGAAATGGATTTAGATGCTGCAACATTGCAACATCTGGCTAATTTCCAAGCAAGGCAAGGGTAGTGTTGACAAACCAAACAACTATAGAGGCATTGCATTATTATCAAATGTAGGAAAAATTTTTACTGGTATTATGGCAAGCAGGATACAAACATGGGTTGAAGAATATGATATCCTCTCGGAACTTCAGATGGGCTTTAGAAAAGGGAGGAGGACAGTTGATAACTTATTTATTATAAAAACACTGGTAGATAAATACTTGAAAGACAAAAGAGGAAAGTTATATATGGCTTTTGTGGATTTAGAGAAAGCATACGATAGGATAGAGCTTCAATTGCTGTGGCATAAGTTGTTGACTAAAGGAGTGAGTAAACAAATGGTGGACACCCTTAGAGCATTATATAAGGAAAATACTTTTTGTATAAGAGTGGAGGAAGGGGTTGTAACAAGAGAAATCCAACAAGAGAAAGGCCTTAGACAGGGATGTAAGTTAAGTCCAGTCCTATTCAATTTATATATAGATGATGTATTAACAGAAATTGGGAGAAATAATAACTCGATGCCAGTAATTAATAATATTCAGATTCCAGGATTACTGTTTGCAGATGATCTAGTTATAGGTGCAATTACAGTGAATGGTTTGAAACAATCCTTGCAAACATTAAATAATTACTGTAAAGAGTGGAGTTTAAAAGTGAACCAGGACAAGACGCAGATTGTAGTGTTCAAAAAAGGGGGAAAATTGAGCAAATATGAAAAATGGAAGAATGAGAATGAAAAGGAGTACAGGGTAGTGAGAGAATGTATTTATCTAGGAGTTAAAATTGATAGTGGTGGCAATTGGGAAAAGCAAAAGAAATTTGCATTGGCAAAAGGAAAAGGAGCTTTATCAGCTATTAGAAGTTGCAAATACAAAGCACCTAATATAAATATTAGATGGTTAGAAAAAGTGTACAATATGGTGGTTGAGGCAAAAATGCTATATGGGATAGAAGTATGGGGATTAGAAGGAGGATGGGAAGGCATAGATGAGGTGCATAGGAAATTTTGCAAAGAAATACTGGGGTTACCAAATGCAACTGTTAGGCAGGTAGCACAAATAGAGCTGGGTAGAGTGGCAAGTAAGGGAAAGATTATGGAAAGGGCATTGAAATTTTGGCATAGGATATTGAAATTGGAAGAAAGGAATTTGTTAAAACAGTGTTTAGTATATCAAGAGAAAAGTTTAAAGAACAAGGGATGGGTAGACTGTCTTCGAAATAACCTGGAAAGTAGTGGGTTAGGGGAAATGTGGAGAAGAAGAGAAAATAATGTGAATAACTTCTGGAAGTTGGCAAGGAAAAGATTTGAGGATATAGAAATACAAAAAATATTTAGTGAAATAACTGAAAAGAGATCTTTAGTTTTCTATATACCAATGAAAGTCTCATGGGGAAGGGAAAAGTACATTGATGTGACAAAGAGGAGCGAGAAGGTATTGCATGGCTGAAAGCAGGAGTATGGAGATTAAAAGGTCTAAGGAAAGGTATTCCACAAAATCAATGTCCTATATGTGGCGGAAATGAAGATATAGAACACATTTTATTTAAATGTAAAGGAACTGAAATTTGGAGAAAAAAGTATATTAATAAGAAATGGTTTAAAATAGATAGAAATGTAGTAGTAGTTGAAATGTTTCAAAAAGATAGTAAGAAGATTGGACAATTCTTATGCAAAGTGAAAAATAAATGGATATGGACAGTAAATAGACAAAATGGTGTAATAAACTAGAATTAATAAACTATTGTAAAATATGAGTATGACCGGTAAAGAGCCAGGGCTGAACACCGGTCATATTCACCTGTATAAAGCTTAGCATAAATAAATAAATAAAATAAATAAATTTCCAAGCGCATGCTCAATTTGTGAACTCGTAACACGTGCATTGAGCTGATATGTGCAAGCTGCATATTATTCGTTGTTATTTATATTTGTTATTGTTGATAGTATTGTTGGTTTTTGTTTGTAGGTGAGGGAACACAACAAGACTTTCGCAATTGTGAAGTGGGTAGACTTTTATGGGGAGGTGTGGCATGGGTGGATACGGCTTCTGGAAGAAGAAAGTGAATCACGTGCACAAAATAATATGTAAAGCACAGGAATAAAGCGGAATTTTCAGTAAATGTGAACCACTAATGATATGTCTTATTGAAGACAATGTTAATGATGACAATGACGATAATGCTTACGAGAATGACGACAGACTCTTGGATGGAATTGAGTCATTCAACTTCTAAATCGGTGAAAATCACTTTGTTATACCTTTCTCTCACTGCAACAAGCTATTTTGCATTAATTTGTTTCACATTGTCGTAAATACCTAATGTATGCTACATACATTATAGTATCACTGTTATTTTCAATTAACATTATTCAACATTCGTTTATTATCTACATGATTATATTAATCTTTACACACAATAGTCATTTGTGATCAGTTGTTTACTAGTCAATCTGGCAATGCAGCAAAGGCAGCATAGCCAACCTTACGCGAAACCACCCGAACTGACAAGTGCAAGGATACAGCGGCAGGGGTATATGTAGGAGTAGGATATCCAGTCATGTTCTAAATAACATGGTTCCTCACTTCCTACTGACAAATAGCTTAGTTTTCAAGTTCTCAATTATTTTTTTTTGAATGCTGAATGTTGAAAGCCTTGAAGAATTTGGTGATTTTGTTGAGGTAGAATATCACGAGCTACATTCATATTCAGCAACAAGATGGCATTCTCTCTTCTGTGCCAGTATCCATGTACTCAGTATGTTTGAACCTTTAAAATCTTACTTCTCATCTTTAGAAATGCTTTCAGTTTTGCTAAAGCAATTTTTTGAGAATAAGATGAGGGAAAGCTTCCTATCTTTCAATTCACTAATGTCTTTTGTTTACCATATTCAAATTGAAGCACTTGAGTGGAAAAAAATTCATTAATCAGGATGTTGAAATCCTTGATAGTGTTCACACTGAAATAAAGATCTGAATTTCAGCTGCATACCCTTAAAAATTCAGAGAAAATTGGATAAAATAAAATATAATGGTTTAAAGGGAAAGTGTAATGAGCATTGTACATCAGTTCAAAATCTTTTGACTTATGTCAATGAATTGTTTTTTCCACACAAGCTGTGTGTAGGACAGAGTTGAAAACAACTGAATGCCATAGGTGGGATTTGAACCACAGATCTCCTAGTCTGTCCAGTTGTTCTACCAACTGAGCTACCATGGCAACATACCAACATGACATTAAATTTCCCGACTGACTTGTACTTATGACATTGGGGTATGTAACTTCAAAATAATTTGAGATACCCTTGTGATTTACTGGGAAAATGTGAGTCAGTTGGGGAACATAATACCATTTTGACATGTTGCCTGGTAGCTCAGTAGTTATAGCAATTGGATGGAGACCAGGAGATCTGTGGTTCAAATTCTGGCTGAGGCATTGAATTTTTGTTTTGACTCATATACAAAACATCTAAAGCCTGGTCGAAATTATTTTAAGGAGTTTGCATGCCAGTGGAATGTTTCAAGTTAACACCCTCATGTAAAAATGTGCTGGCTTCCTTGGGTTTTGTAAAAAAATAAGTGTTAGATGAACTGAAGGCATTTGATCAATTTTTCAATTTCAAAGTCATATTGAGAATGATAAGAATAAAGGGAATCTAAGAACAAAGGTCATATGGTCTCAACAAATTTAGTCAAAGTATTTCAACAGTTCAGTGAATATTTCCACAAGTTCACTTAGTACTTAAATTGGCTTTTGAGTTTTTTATGCAATTCTAGCTCGCAAAGCAAATATTAAGAACATTCTCCTTAATATACAACCAATGGACAATAAAATCCCTTTGGTTGACTGCATGAAGTATAATATAAACATACCTTTCCTTGGGCGCTAGTTTTACAGGGAAGCAATGGCCAGAGAGAAAAAGAGATAGCTGACTGCATATCTTTCCACAGTGTTATCAACCAAAGAAATTTCTTTCTTTGAGACTCTCAGCCATTATGGTGAATAGATTATCTAATTAACTGCAGACTAGCTGAATTATAAAACACAGTGCATGTGAGTGAACCCCAGGATCTATAGGCATAATAAAACCTTAGCATTGAAGGCACCAGAAAGAGCAAAGTTGGGGGAATCATGTCACAAGATGAATAGGGTCAATTTTTTATATTTTGTCCCTGCTACAGTACAAGCAGCAGGCAAGTGCTCTACCTAGCAGCAACTATTACAGGAGGCAAAAGTTCAGCATGAGATGTGCTTATTGTTGTGTGGTTTTCTCTGTAAATTTGGGCTGTTTGAGGTAAGTTTGCATTTGCTTTTCCTCTTTAAAATAGTATAAAAGCTATATGGAACTGGTTAGAATAGTTTTATTAATTATTTATCAAGTATTAGTTGTCTGATAAGCTAAGCCATTGTCAGAGGTTATTTCAGAGTTCAGCTTCTCCAGAAAATATTCTAGAGACCACAGAAAGCAAGAAAATGAAGTGAAAACGGTTTCCCTAGCAACAAAACATTATGCAGGTCAGTAATGAGCAAATGCATAAATGATCTAAGTCATCAGAATCATCAGGAACTGATGGAAATGATAGCAGTGTATCTTGTAAACTCTGTAAGATAAAATCAAACACCTCAGAACTATATTACCTAGACACGCTGCAGCCCTATTGTTGCTGTCGCTTATTGAAACCTCTCGTGTAGTTGCCTCCATAGGACAAGTACGTGCTTTTTTGTCGTATGTTCAATATGCTTAAGGCTTTAAAAGCGAAATGTTTTAAAGGTTAATTATAGTTTAACAGTGAACATAGTGCATTCCTATAATGCATAACTGTACCAACTGTCAGAAAAGTGATTCCAAAATCACTTTCCATTGGTAAGAATTGTAACATTTGTGATTTGTGTTCCAAATTCATTCCAATTTATTCTTGTGGGTTTCCTCGGTCACTAAGTAAATGATAATTTATTTTAGGTTTCCAATACATAAACCAGAATAGCTGAGCAATTGGTTAGCTACTCTGATATGTGACAAATTTGACCATCAAAATACCACAGACTATTAAATGCATTTTGCGAAAAATTGTTTCCACAAGAATAAAGGCAAGATATTGCTAATTTCATTTTTACAACTATTTTGTATATGTTCATAAGCATTAGAAGTCAGTGCTAAAATATTAAATTCAATATTATAATTTGTGCTAAATTAACAAAAAAAAAATCTCCATGAACTTAGCTTTTTAATTCTGTAATTTCAGATTGAAACACAACCCCACAGGGTGCTAAAAAGGAATTTTGCAAAGTGTAAGAACATAAAGAACATTTAAGTACTAATCGACTCTAATTTTAGATTTGTTTATGAATTACTTCAGGAAGCACAGATCATACTCTCTATCTTATCCAACAGAAATACACCACAAATATTGATAGAAAATATTTACTTAATGTCTTGAATATAATATACCGAAGAGAAATACAGATGATTGATGTTTGGAGGAATTTAGTAACAGTGACGGTCAAATTATATGTTTTATTGGACCGTGAGGTTGAAAATGAAAGCATAGGCTTTCGAAACTAGTCCCTCATAATAACAACGTAAGTGACGTAGTGTTAAAAAACCAACTCAACAAATTAATAAAACATGGAAATACAGATACCTAATTTCACATTTATTTTATTTTTATACTGTACATTCCATTTCTGAAAATCCAGTATCGCATAGGTATCAGTTTTTTTCCTGCTAAATCATTATATTTATTTGTTTTTTTTTACATACTGCCTTAGGTATTATCATTGTATTATCAATTTGACCTTCTATAACCGCTTAAATTGTTAAGGTATACACTAAAACTGTACTTCTCGATTAACTTAACACACCTAAGTATTGCATTCATATTTCCAGGCTCTTTAGGGTGGAGAATGTTGATAATGAAATAACATTAGGCTTCATCAGCCTAAAATCGAACCCAGCCTATTTTGCATTTTTAATTCAGCATTTTCACCACTTTATTACAGAGACACTCTTAACAAGTCCTCTTTATAATTTTTGTTGATGGCTTTGTGCATTTAAATAAAAAGCAGAAAGTATACATCGAATCACTGAGAAAAAACTGCGAAAAACAGAATTAAATTTGAATTGTGCTCTCTGTGATGCTTACATCCTGTTTGTAAAATACTTTAAATGCAGGTATGCGACATTCAAGGTTTAACCCTATGCATAGATGCTGATGATCATAAAGAACGTGTTGTCGCAATTATTTCCAACTCAGGTATCATTATGATGCAATTATAGCTGTTTCCAATTTCACTGTTTTCCCTTACAAACTTGAATGCCCTCTGTCCTCCGCTCGAGTTCTTTAATTCTAACACTTTCACTGGTCTGCACAGCCACGTGTGTAGGGGCTTGGATAAAACTGTGATCCTACACCTGTGAAACTTGGTGCCTGGATTCAATGTCAAGGAAATGGAAAAGAATGGTATCATGAGAGATATGTTGGTGCAGTGGGTAAAAATAAATTTATGTGCAGGAAAATATATTGTTCTCGATTGGTATTTTAATATTTCTATTGATGCTATTTGCCTATCTCTTTGACTCAATTCATTCATCTTGAGGAAGACAAACAGGGTCATGCAGCACTATTAACAATCTCATTTTCTAGAATTCTAGTTAATATTTATGCATTCTTAACCAGTGAAATGTGTTCACAGAAGACCATAATCATGTAAAGTAATCAATGCTTATATTAAAGTCATGTCAGCCATGGAGGCTTTTCAAATTTTTGACATTCCCCAGACTTCACCCTATCAGGGTGTATACATACATACTTGATTGTGTCTCAATGTTGTAGCTGTACTCTTGCTTTCAAAATTACTCTTCATACCATTATTTGTTCAGATTTTAGTTCAAGAGGTCCTGGGCTCCAAAAATGTCATTTGGTAACCTTACTTATGTGTCCAAATATTTATGGTATTTCTACCATAAACACATTTTCTAAAGCATTAACATAACTACATTAATATCTGAAATACATGACTATGCAACCATCGACTATTCTGTTTCAGGCCCAAAGGCATTGGAGGTCCCTAAAAGTCTGATACTGTATACAAGTTGTACATGGCAACATTCATGCACATTTCTAAAAATGTTTACCTTACCTGTGCCATGAGAACTTCTCCAAATGTTTCAAAGTACTCCCTCACTTGCTGTTCTGTTGTTTTCCATGGTAAACCCAGCACTATAAGATCTGAACATTTAAGCTTTGTCTCCACTCTCTTCGATTTTGCAGGTGCCTGCTCCAAGCGATCCTCACACTTGCGTTTGTTTTCTATAAAAAGCAAAACAGAAAAAACCAATTAGATATTAATAAACACAGAAAACTTATGTAAGGGGTAACCACGGGAAAATATTTGAACAAATAGATTTATTCCAAGTCAAATTTATTGGACAATTATGTTCCATGCAAATGAAAGAAAAAATTCCCTAGATGAGTAATTGTCCTACTTTGTGTAGGACAAGGTTAGAAGGGAAGAATCCGATTGAAAAATTCAATGTCATAGCCAGGATTTAAAGCACAGATCTTCTGGCTTTCAGTCTGTTGTTCAAACCAACATAGCTACACCATGGCAACACACTGGTATGACGTTAAACAGACTTGCACTTTTTCCAGTAAACCACTAGCAGACCTCAAATTTACTTTGTGAGAACATACCCCAATGGTAACTTACAATGTTGTAAGTACTTTTAATTCCGTGGCTTCATAGTTTAACCAACAATTATGTATATGTGAGAAAAAGAATTTTATTGCAAAAGCAAAAATTTTCTACATCCAAGATTAATATAATCATTCAATAAAGAAACCAACTATTCTACCTCCACCATGCACAATTAATGCCTCAGAATTCAGCCTAACAAACTCAAAATTCATGGTTATGATTAATTTTCAAAATTGTGCAGCAGTGGCAATTAAGGCCATATAATGCTCTCAGATTTCAATTAAGTCTATCCCAAGAAGTTGTAAAAATGTGATATCACTTATGTATTATATAGTAACTGGTTCTGCAAAGGTGTGCAGAACCAGTGGATTGCAAGTTATGTTAAGAGACTAAGGGCATGTTCTACAGTTATCAGATAAACACAATGTTAAATAATTCTAAAAGTTACCAAGTGTACCTGAAAGTTGCATAAGAAATGTGTACTATAACTCCCATATATTCAAAATCTGGGAGAGCATCTTCAAGATTAGCTAATCACACCAGCAAACAGTGCTTAATGGACAATCTGGTAGATAATGATTAACCAAAAAAATAAGGATGGTGGATCAGCAATCACATAGATTTTAGGATGATGTTTTGGTCCAAATGTTTGTTGCTGCCTAAGAGTGCATTAGGCCATACCCAAATAATTTTGAAGAGTGGGATGATGAATCCTTTAGTATCGTTTTCGAGTACCTAAACCTACTGCTCAGCATCTACTAGCTGCCAAATACTATTAAAATTTTTAGCTGCCATAAGAAATCACTAAGTTTGCAAATGACAGATGAGTAAGAAGTGCATAATAATTAACAATATGTAAATTATACGCAATTAATATACATGCTTTCTAACTTCGGTATATGAACAGTATTAACGATACTTTTATCAAACTTGTTTATACAAGGTGGACCGAAAGTTTCTCACCCTTCAGACATTTCTACACGCCACTTGCTTGCTTCTAAGCTTTAAATTCACATGCCTTTTTGTAGCTGTTATACCTGTCATAGGACAGCAATGTGTGGTGTATTGATAGTGGTTAATGTTACTGGAATTACTTACAGAGTGATTGTGACTATTAGATGTGTTAGACATTACATTTAATTACATGTTTTTCCTTACTCTCTGAGGAAGCTGGTTATTCTAAAGCTTAAAGGTGAGTTAGTGAACGAAACTTCAGGTGAATTCATCCTCAAGTTGTAAGGGTATATGATGTACATAAATTATCAATATTAACTAGCAACATAAGGAAATGTACATAATTTAAGTATTACTTTTATAAAGGCAATATGTTAAAACAGATAGAAAGCATCGGCTTGAAACCGCTTAACGGTGCTGGTTTGGACAGGTTTTACAGAAAGGTAATTTGCAACCATCTGGCTTAGCTGGATTTCCAGGTAAGCAAGCAGACCAGGTGTTCCTGGAATTTGTGAACTGTAGTAACTTTGACAATGTTTGAACCAGAAGTTTGTCATACCAAGCAACTAGCAACGACCTGACAACCAATCAGGTGACACCTGACACTCGAGGCTCCAAAGCCTAGCGTCACCCACTAGAGGTATAAATTCAGCACGCTACCCAGGGGCACTCTTCTTCTGAAACAAATCTTCAAGCAAGTGACAGTGCTGTAAAGTGTGTGTGCTAGGTGACGCTGCTATGTGTTGGGCAGGCGATAGAAATTTAGTTTAGGCTCCTGTAACCAAGTAAGTATCAAGGTTTATTCAAAGTATTTATATGTTTTACGGGAATTTAGAAATTAAGTATTGTAAGAGAACCAGCTAAGCCATCAACATTCAAGTAGTTGCACTTTAAGTTAATAAACTTTTATTAAAGGGAAATGCCAGTCTCGTTATTTTGCCTCACCCACAATTAGAACCCTAAGAAGTAAATGAATTAAAAGTTGGGATTGAAGACTCAGCAACTGACTGAATCAGCCGGGGATCCAGCAATGAGCAGCCGTGAGCAGAGACAGCATTCCAGCCATGTGGTTTGAGAAGGTAACAACCCACATAGCACATTTTCCAGCCACAAATGTCGCACAATGTGGTTTAATCCAAGAGGGCACCAAGGAGCAGCACATTCCCATTGAAGGAGGACACCGTTGACGCAGAAAGTCCATCTATGAGCCGCCCGAGTGGTTTTGCTGGGGAAAGCAATGCCACCACCACGCCGAACTTCACCAGGAGCAACACACACACAACATCAGGAGCACTTCACCTACAAGACCGTTCAGAACTTCTGGTCGACACTGAGTAAAGTACCAAACAATATTTTTATACAATTGCTCATTTTTGTATTTGTATGCTACTCAGGAATAAAAAGTTGTAAATATGGCCGACAATGTAAATGTTGCAAACCATACAGAGAGCGGAGACAATTCTCCATCTCTGGGAGAGCAAGTAACCACAAATTCAACTATGCATGTGACACAAAATTCGGTAGCACCAAGTCACGAGGGCCATGTGCAAGTAAATGTAACTGAGTCAGGACCTAGCACTGCCGCCATCATGCAGTTGCTACAGTCCACTGCAGCAAATGGTAGCTTGTAATCAAAATTTAAAAGATGAGGTAGCTAAGCAAATGGTACATAGTAATCAAAATTTAAAAGATGAGGTAGTTCAGCAAATTGTACATAGTACGCAAAATTTAAAAGATGAGGTAGCTCAGCAAATTTTACATAGTACACAAAATTTAAAAGATGAGGTAACTCGGCAAATTGTACATAGTACGCAAAACTTAAGAGAAGAAGTAGCCAACCAATTAGTATGTAGCAATCAGCAGTTACAGGAACAATTTGCAAATACCACGCAAAGTTTAAGAGAAGAGGTAGCTCAACAAATTTTTAGCAGTAATCAAAATCTAAGCCAAGAATTGTCACAAAATCTTAGACATCTGCAAGAAAAACTGGAGTCTATTAGCTTAGGGCAGGTCAATATCCAAGCAGAAATTCCCAATGTAATACAAGATTTGCTAGCAAGTAAAGGAGAAATTGCCACACTTTCTGAATTTTTTAATAACCAAATAGTAACGTTAACTGAGAACGATGCTAGGATGCAGACTAGACTAGGAAATGTTCAAGAACTATTTTCTCAGAATCAACAAGCCTTAGAAACAAGAGTAGACTCAGAATTAGTAGTACTACAAGGAGAGTTAGATTCGGTGAAGAAGGTTGTCACTGCTTCCCATCAGGAAGTAACAGAACTGAAAAATGTTGTACAATAAATGAATGCCTTACATAAAACAGAAACAGGTGACCTAAGAAACTCAATGCAAAGATTGGAACTGGGAGCAACAATGCAAGGCTCTTCTAGTGGAGGGCAAAGTTCGGTTGACCCTGGCCGGACGCCGTTGCTACCAGGCAAAAACCACAACAACAATGTACATAACAATACACCTGATTTCAATGTGCATGCCAGTTATACGCTGCCATTGGCAACCTGCTCTCACAACAATGGTTCATGAAATTCACATTTGTTAATGGAATTGTCTCCATCTGTTTTTGATGAGGTTAAGGGGGATCACGCAAATGGGTTTATAAGTGAGTTAGAGCGATATTTTAGGTTAAAATCCACTCCTGAAGAAATTAAACTCTTTGCTGTTAGAAAATGTCTTAAGAGAAGAGCGCCAAATTGGCTGAGGTTAACGTTGGGAGATTCTTTGTCCTACGCGGAATTTAGGCAAGCTTTTCTTCTTAGCTATTGGGGACCAACAGAAGTGAATGAAGTAAGTCTTCAACTTAACAATGGGAGAGACAATTCACAAATTCCTGGGAGCTTAATTGACTATGTTTTGAGATTGGCACAAAAGAGCAAACAGATAGAGCCGCCCATATCTGACACGGAGGTTATTGCATTGTTAATTAACCATTTTGAACCACAAATAAGAAACGGACTCATTGTTGTGCAACCGCTAACCATCGCAAAAATGTTGGAACTAGTTACAGCATTTGACCAATGGCCCAGCACAAGCATGTGGCAAACACCACAGAGGCAGAACTATACACAAGATGGTCGACAATCACCACCTTTTATGAGGACCAGTGCACACCCACCTAGGTTCAACAATGACCGGCCACCCACATCACCCAGAGGGAGAAACCGCTTTCACGGGCCTAGGAAAGACAGGAGGCAGCAACCTATCATAATGGCAGATCGCGATATAACAACAGGGACAGACATGAAAACCATATCCAGGTAACAGGCCACAATAGTCAAAACAACAATTGATCAAGGCACATGTCGGGACAGAACAGGCACGAAGGTAACAGAGGGTGGAACAGAAGACATTCCAATGGCCCAGGAAGGGACAGCCCGATTCATTCCAGAACGGTGGAAAACACCAACAATAGCCAAAATCAGAACAGCAACAATGGATACCAGGGCACAAGCAACTGTCAGCCACCGGAAAACGGCTCGCAGGTGTTTTTCGGGGGGCAGATAAACACCTCAGACAATGAATCGTCATTTGGGCCCATATCTCTAGTACAGAGAAGCAACAATGCAACGACCCTCAAAAATGCAATGAAGAAATTGGAAAATGCAGGAAGCTATGAATCGCCCAGGATCATGGTTAAATAAGGGACATAGGAACGACAGTATTATTAGATTCAGGAGCCAATATTTCTGTCTGCTCAGAGAACTTTTTCCAACAATTAGTAGCTAAAAAGATTAAAATTATGTCACTGCCAATTAAGAATGTATATTGCACAGTAGCAATTTCTAAAAGCAAAGAAAGGGTAAAACATCAGGCTATGTTCAATATCAAAATAGGACAGAAAAATTTCAATGTAATATTTTTAATTGTTCCACGCCTGCAGCAAGAGATAATTATTGGGGTGGATTGTTTGTATGCCTGGGAGGCAATATTAAATTTTGAAACGAGATGTCTAACAATGGAAAAGAAAACATTCAAGTTCCGTTCAGTGAAGATACTTTAAGGAATGACAGGGGGCCAAAGGAAGCAGAAAAAACAGCTACAAGAGGAGGTATTCTTTGTGGAAACCATTGCTGTCAACAATGTGCTCACCATCAACAAAGGCTCAGAAGAAACCACAAGGGAGCAAGTCCAAAAAGCCTTAGACTGAATAAGGAAAAAAAAGGTGAAACGTCACAAAGCAAAATGGTTACTGAAGATTGGAGATCAAGTTTTACTCAGAAATAAAAAGCAGTTTTCATCCTGGAGCAAGCAGTACCAGAGAATGCATCTTCTATACAAAGGGCCAGCAGAAATCACAGCCCAATTTGGTGCGCATACTTTTGAATTAAACGGATTTGATGATAAAAATTGGGGTACCTATCACAATTGTTAAAACAGTTCAAAACGGAACAAATTGCTCCAGCAAACTGAAATTTTGCAGTAATTCATGTCCTACAATTCTTTCTATTTATAATTTACTTTGAAATGTCCATGTGTATTAGTTATAGTTGTATAATTTAAAAATGGGAGAAAATTCATTGTAATTTAAGAAAAATGTTCAGTATGCCAGTTCGTGTAGCTCAGGTTTATGTTAAATTTGTTGTATTTTTGGGGGACACTATATGTATTGTAAAGGTCCAAGAGAGCAGGGTACCAATGATGACACAGCAACCAGCATTTACAGCCATGATAAATTGTATTATATTTTGTACTATAAGATTGTAATTAGATTTAAGAATATTCGTGTGCAAAAGTGGCCTAAGAAATTCAGGCAAGAGTCTGTAAGTGCAGTGTACATCAAAGCACAAATGGAACCTATTTCCGGTAGTGTGGACACGATAGACAACAGTGTTACCAACTCTGGAAACGAAGAAAAAAGTGCAAACAAACTGTGTCGTCAAGTGGTTGCACAGCAATGAAGAAAGTGTAATACAATTGTGCCAAAAACCATACACTTTACAAACTTTTGGGCATACCGCAAGTAGAAATGACAGGTTTCATTACAGTTTATGTATTTCATCCAGTGTATATAATATTTATTCACATGTTTGTTGTTATTTATTTATTTTTCATATTTTGTATTCTTTTGGGGGACTTACAGCCACATTATAAAATTTTGTTACAAAAATTTTGACATGTCTACAGGGCATTTGTAAGGGTATATGATGTACATAGGAAATCAATATTAACTAGCAACATAAGGAAATGTATATAATTTAAGTATTACTTGTATAAAGGCAATATGTTAAAACAGGTAGAAAGCATCAGCTTGAAGCCACTTACGGTGCAGGTTTGGACAGGTTTTACAGAAAGGTAATTTGCAACCATCTGGCTTAGCTGGATTTCCAGGTAAACAAGCAGACCAGGTGTTCCTGGAATTTGTGAACCGTAGTAGCTTTGACGATGTTTGAACCAGTACTTTGTCATACCAAGCACCTAGCAATGACCTAACAACCAATCAGGTGGCACCTGACGCTCAAGGCGCCACAGCCTAGCGTCACCCCCCTAAAGGTATAAATTCAGCATGCTACCACGGGGCATTCTTCTTCTGAAACAAATCTTCAAGCAACTGACAGTGCGGTAAAGTGCATGTGCTAGGTAACACTGCTATGTGTTGGGTAGGCGATAGTAGTTTAGTTTAGGCTCCTGTAACCAAGTAAGTATCAAGGTTTATTCAAAGTATTTATGTTTTACGGGAATTTAGAAATCAAGTATTGTGAGGGAACCAGCTAAGCCGTCAACATTCAAGTAGTTGCACTTTAAGTTAATAAGCATGCTTTTATCAAGGGGAAATGACAGTCTTATTATTTTGCCTCACCCACGGTTAGAACCCTGAGAAGTAAGTGAATTAGAAGTTAGGATTGAAGACTCAGCAACAGATTGAATCAGCCGAGGATCCAGCAATGAGCAGCTGTGAGCAGAGACAGCATTCCAGCCATGTGGTTTGAGAAGGTAACAACCAACATAGCAATTTTCCCACCACAAATGGTGCCCAACATTTTCCTGCCAGTAAGTGTATGGGATCTGTATTCAATTAAAAAAAATTACACAGCTGTTACAAGGGTGATTCAAATATAACGGTAATTGTTGCATATCACGGAAGCAGCAGTTCTGAGTGGGGCGGTGGAGTGGTGGGTTGAAGGTCATTGTGTTAGGGAGGGGGAACTAGCTTTGTTAGGTTTTGGCATCAGTACAGCCATGAGTGAACAAGAAGTCCCTTCGTCTGTTGCACAATGCATTATTATCAAGTTTTTAACCAAGGAGGTTGTTAAACCTTTGGGATTTTAACTTGTTTAAGGGCACAGTTTGGGGACCTTACATTGTCGCAGAATCAAGTGTTTACTTGGGCCAGAAAATTTAAGGGTGGCCAAGAATTTGCTCAATGCCCAAGGTCAAGTCTCATAGATGACAACATCCGTGCCGTTCGAGAACATATTGAAGGTGATCGCTGCTCCACTGTCAAAGAAACCTCATCAGTAGCTTACTATTGCAATTGTTAAAAGCTGCCTACCAAAGCAAAAGACGTCGTATGCCCATCAGAGATGTCATCCATCTCCAAGACAACACTGTGCCTCACACTGCCAATTTGACAATGGACACAATGGCAGACATGCACTGGGAAACCCTTGAACACCCTCCCTATTGTCCAGACTTGTCCCCCCCCCCCAGATTACTTTTTGTTTGCACCCATGAAAGAATCGCTTGGAGGGAAACATTTCAAAAACGAGGACATCGAGGAGCATGTGCGCAATTGGTTGGCAACATGCCTCAAACTTTTTTTGAGGAAGGAATGTTCAAGCTTCCAAAATGTTGGCAAAAATGTATTGCAGGTGAAGGAGGCTATGTTGAGAAATGCTGTTGAATTTACTTGTGTATACATTTAATCAATAAATATTTTTAACAAAATTACCGTTTATATTTGAATCACCCTCGTAATTTGCCCTGTGACAGCATAGGTTAAAATAAACCCATAAATTCCTCACACAAGTGAGAAACATTCGGACCCTAAAGTTATTTGTTTTTAATACTGATAATTCATTCATTATCAATGGTTACTGGGTCTTAAATCAAATCTTTGTGTTTTCAACAGATGTCACTTACACCAGGGGAATCGTTACACTCTAAAATTCAAGTTCTTAGTGGACAAAAAAGAAATTGAGCAAAGTCTGAAGGTTGACAGAAACACTGTTAGAAAGTGGGCTCAAAAAGAAGAGGGTGATGTCGTGGATGTAAAAAGGAGTGTTAGACCATCTTAAGTTACACAAAAAGAAAAATCAGAGGGATCTGTAAGGACAAAGTTACTGGCATAAGAAGCGTTGTCAATAAACTGAATTTCTGAACTGAATTCCAGATCCAAAGGAAGAAAATTGGAGTCACTATAGTAAGATGCTATGTAAGGTCCACTGATTGGGGTCAAAATGTCTATAAGGAACCAGTGACAAAAATATCAATGATCGAATGAAATTTAGTGATTCCGAAAGATTAATTCGGGAAGGTTTTGTTGATGACACTCTGGGAGGACGTGTATAAAGGGCACATATCCTTTTTACATATGAACTCAATCCCAAACCAGACAAAATCATACAGTCTGCGGGAACGATCATTCCAGAATTTCACCAGTTCTTGTTCCAAAATTTTTCCTGAAAATCATGGTCGCAGGTACCATATCACGGTAAGGGAAAACAGACGTGTACATTGTCCCACAAAATCAGACTGCCAGTGGTGAGTGTTACAGGCAGTTAATTTTGCCAATATTCAAAAAGACTATTTATTGGTGACCCCCACCAGTTTCCCAAGCATAATATGGGCGTTGCAGTATGGAGCAACAGCTCATACTGCAAACTATAAAGGTGATAAAGGAAGGCTTCAACAACGTTTGGACTGACTGGCCAGGAAATTTGCTTGATTTCAATATAATTGAGCACTTGTAGGCCAAACTTCAAGATAGTGTTTTCAGACAACCCGGGCCATGAAACAAGGATCAATTAATCACCAGGGTTTAAGAAGAGTGGGAAATCATCAACTAGAACACTACCACCAATTTGATGAAAAAATTTCTCTCTGCGCATTATTGTGTGCCATGCCAACAATGGTGGACAAACAAAGTATTAAATTTCATGTGTATTAGACAGATACATGGTGTTCATAATGCTGAAGAAATAAATTGCCTAATTATTGTTTAAAGGATGTTATTTCTTAAAGTTGGGGGTGAGAAACTTTCAGTCCATGTTGTACCTCTCAGTGGTGTGATGACACATGCAGTGTGTTTAAAGCAATCATTTGGTATTACAAAGCTTCAGATCTAATAAATAAACCCATTGTGCCACAAAGCAGTATATACCAATATAGTGAAGATAAAAATCCCAGTAACCTCTAAAATTTTTAGCAATCTGTGCTCAGGTAAAGTGAGGTTAAAAATCCGAACTTCAGTGCAGCTTATGTTATTAAATAGTTTCTATAAGCTGTTTTATTGCTAAAGTGAAGTTATAAGTAGATATGTTAGAAAACTTGTGTAAACTGTTCAACAGTTGTTGCAAGGTTATATATATACAAATATCAAGTTTTCTAAAATTCTTCCAAATTCTAAGGTTTTTTACAACTTAAGTTGTTATATAATCTCTATAAGCTGTTTTAGAGCCAAAGTGAATGTAATTTATCACAAAATGTAAAAAAAAAAAACTGTTTAAAAGTTGTTCCAACGTTATGTTAATATCAAGTTTTCTGTAGCAGAGGTTATAAATTGTAAGCTTTTGTACAGCAGAGAGATTATGTAGTTCTTTTTTACGTTGTTTCATAGCTGAAGTGAAGTGATAGGTATATATATTTTATGAAACTTTATTAAGCAATTCAAAAGCTGTTGCAAGGTTATGTAATAACATTTTTGTATACAGTTCTGCGGCAGAATTGAAGTTAAGTTGTTCACTTTAGGCAGCTGTTTTACGCAAGTTTACGTTCTCTAACAAAATTCTAGTAATCTGTGTTTATATAAAGGTTTCAATAACCTGTTCTGCAGTCCAAGTGAGGTTATACCTATAATAATAATAATAATAATAATAATAATAATAAAAAATTGGTTTTGAAAGTATTGAGTTAACTGTACAGCAGCAGAAGTGTAGTTACAGTTTCCTTTTAGTAAACTATCACAGAGGTGATTAATATTACAATTCTTAGTGCATATATTTACTGCTACATCGTGTGTCAGCACTACTTAATGTTACTGAAATGTAGCCCAATTTCTTCTTGTTACTACTTACTAGTATTGCTTTCTTTTCTTTTTCTTACCAATTCAGTTACTTGTATATATTTAGTGAGTGTAAACATAGACCCCTG
Source organism: Hymenopus coronatus (assembly GCA_030762935.1). Classification (NCBI taxonomy): domain Eukaryota; kingdom Metazoa; phylum Arthropoda; class Insecta; order Mantodea; family Hymenopodidae; genus Hymenopus; species Hymenopus coronatus. Next base: position 98,776,759 of record CM060900.1, on the reverse strand, counting down.
TATATTTTTTCAGAAACCATGACTTCTATGACCCAGGGGATTCTGTGATCAGTGGAAGACTTCTATGGTGCCCTTTAAGTGATAGCAAGAACTATGCTATCAGGCAGAAATTGAGTACAATGAATTTACTTCTTACTTAATTTAAGGAAAACTGATAATTCAATACGAAAGGCTACTTCTCTATTTAGATGCAAACAACATGTGAAGCATTACAGAGATTGTGGCAAAATAGCCTGGGCTCACCCACGATGCCACCATTTTCAACAATTCTGAGAGGGGACTTTGGTAACTCTATTCTGGTTTGTGGTTCAAGTTATACTCTAGGGTTGCATATGCCATCTCCCTCCCATGAAAAATCAAGTTTATATTAACAAATGTTTTAACAATCTGAATATCACTTCAGTGTCGTTTATCCCTCTTGACCTATAAAATATTTCCGAAACAATTTCAGCAAATGTTTTTATCTCAATTAGGCACAAGAAAGTACATGCTCAAAATTTGGCACTGAGTGGAATATATCCCTTTGAAATCAATTTTTAACTGATATTCATGGGGTTTCCACATTTAAGTTTGTATATTCCTGTTTCATATTTTGACTCTCCATGGAATAGTTGCAGACCAAGGATGTCACTGTGCAAATGCAGAAAGTATGCAGAGTTCTTTTTAACATTAATTCAAAATCTTCTCGGGCTTCTAGCCAGGTAATAACTTGGCTTGACACCAACGTTTCGAAGAACTGATCAGTTCACCCTGAAGACGAGGAAGATGCACTTCTTCGAAACGTTGGTGTCAAGCCAAGTTATTACCTGGCTAGAAGCCCGAGAAGATTTTGAATTAACACGTCGCCAGGAAAGCTATAGTTCTTATTTCTTTTTAACATGTTTAAAGTTTCTTTTGACAACTCATATCTATATAGGATCAAAGAGACACTAATTAGATGAACTGAAACTCAAATGACCCCAGGGTCCATTGGACTATGAACTACGTAAAACCAGTCTTCTTTTGCATCTATGTTGAACTCGGCACAAAATTATTATTCTAGTAGAACCTACATTCATATCTGCTGTTTCTCTTTGCCCCTGATTTCTCTGAAACGTTAATACAAGTGTACAGAAAACATTGAATTTAAGAATTGAATAAGTGTAATATGTAAAGTATAGTAAGAAAATTATTTGGTCACCTTTATAAACAATAACTTAGGCAAGATGCGTCATTCTTTGCAAATATAATTTTGTTATTAACTCCACAAGGTTCACAGAAAACTTTCTTATTCTCATTAAACAAAAGGATATACTAATGAATTTTGTGTCCAATTGCTACCTATGAAATAATAACAATTGAAAATTTCAATTATTGATTTGGTATTTCTTGAGTTGCCATACTTTATACAGTTTCTACCACTAAGCTTCATTGTATAAAAAGCACCTCTATACAGATTCATTTTTCAGATAACTAGGGTTTATACATTTTGTTAAAATTTGAAACCTGTGTATGATAATGCATGTTTTCAAAATTAGCTAGCATATGAATACTGTTTCACACTAATGCTAAAACCCTCTTTCTAATATGATACTTTATGAAATGCAATTCCTTGTCACCATCAGCATATAGTTCTTGACAGTTACATTACAAATTGTTTCTAAGATCTCACTCTTAGAATTTATACATGGAGGAATTGCTTTACAGACACAAATGGTGCTGCCATTAATTTCCTTTTTGCTTTACTGAAACATTGAAGCTGTTTAACATGAACTGCTTTTTAGTCACTACACTTGATTTAAAGTTTTCAAATCTTTACAGCAATTTTACATGACCTGTGTTTAAATTTCACTAGGACCAATGAAAAATAATCTTTGCCTTTTCTTGGAATTGAATCATTACCAAAGCAATTGTTAAAAAGAAGTTTCATTGCAGCTACCACTTGGCATGAAACAAAACATACAAATGCCATAAAGTTCAACAATAAGCTCTATAACTCATGAACAATGTTTGGTATAAACACTGTTATACTTACTTTTAAGAGTAAGGTTCTATTAATGTTCACTGAAATCAAAGACATAGCTCCTCTTCCTTTGCTAAAAAAAAATGTATAAAGTTATACCAAAATCTAATTCCAGTTGCTGCACCTTAATCTATGAATATAAAAATAATGTATTTTAAATATTTCAACTTAGGATTGATTCATATTTATTATTTGATATTATACACATTGTTTAACAATGGATCCCTACACTCACACACACCCTTAATATTTTTCCAGCCATGCTACTGATTGAAATTACAGAAGGAAATTAGGTTTCATGAATACGAAGATCTGTTCAACAAATATAACTGTATACAGGTATAACTGTAGGTGATGCAAGAATTGTTCAAATGAATAAACCATTTACGCATCTGTTTTTTTATGATTATTTTAACTGTGGTCTACAAATATAATATATATTACATTATAAATCTATCTCTCTCTCTCTGCAACTCCTCCTGCAAAATGACCGCATTGGTTGCTGGTTGCTTATTTAAGGTAGCCTTGTATGCTTGGCTGGAGAACCTGTCAACACATGAAGAGATACCTTGACAAATATGCTCAACTTTATTTGCACAACAGAAACCTATTTATCAAGACTGAAGGCAAACAAAACTCATATTGCTCCCTTTTCTTTCATTTTGTATTTAATATTTGGTGTTACAGCAGCATATCATCTATGCGAGGCAGTTTGACGTTCACTATTCCTCAATACAGTGCCTTAGAGGACATCTAATGCTCTACTGCATTGGACTGGAATCAGATTCTGTTTATCAAGTATCTCATCTGATTTAAGAAATATACTTTAGTATAGAAAGTAATAGTTATCCAATTTGGAATTCCACCCAGAACTGTAAAGTATTAATCTTTATTTGGAAACATTGTTCTGAAATGTTGAAATCTCATCCTTACGAGGGTGGTCTGAAAAGTTCACAGCCTCACCCACAGATTGCAGCACTACTTGTATGATTTGTTTTCATTATGTTGGTACACGTGCTAATAGACCCTATGTAAAATTACAAGTCATTCCAGGCAATAGTTGACTGCAGGCAGTGGTTTGAAGCAGTGGAAGTGCACATTGCTTTGAAAATGGAGAAATTAAGAGTATCCTGGTGTAGTAAAATTCTTCGTAAAAGAAGGTTTAACACCTACAGAGATTCACTTACGGATTGTAAATGTGTATGGTGACTCTTGAACTTCAGTTTCCACTGCTAAGAAATGAGCAGCCGATTTTAAATGTGGCCGTGAAAGCACCCCAGACGATCCACGCAAATGACTTCCAAAAACTGCAACAATGCCAGAAATCATTGAAAAACTGCATGACTGATTTTGGAAGATCAGCATACAAAGGTGCGCAAAATTGCTAATGCTTTTGGAATTTCAAAGAAATGTATTGGTCACATCTTGCATCAGGAATTAAACATGAAAACAACATTGTGCATTTGCACAACACTTTCTGAAAAGCGCTTGGTGCAGAAGTAACTTTTTATGCTGATACGTCACAATGGAAGAAATATAGATTCACCACTACACACTCGAATCCAAGCAGCAATTAGGTAGTGGACAGAAGCTGGTTCTTCAGCTCCAAAGAAAGCAAGGATGGTGTCATTGGTGGGAAAGATCATGGCATCAGTGTTATGGGATGCCAAAGGAATTTTGTTGATTGACTTTCTCGAGAATGATTTACCACTTCATTTATTTATTTTTATATATATATATATATATATATATATATATATATATATATATATATATATATGTATGTATGTATGTATGTATGTATGTATGTATGCATGCATGTATCATTTTGGATGAGGAGACTGTACATTTCCACAACTATCTTGTTATCAACAGGTGACCTGCTAAACACATTGTATTCATAAATTAATGGTGCATATTTCATTAGAACCAATAAGCTCTCCTAAACAATTTTTAAAATTTCCAAAAGTATTTTTCTCTGGGCTTTGATGCCATGGTCCATTGGTCTTTATAAACCCTAGTTTCATCCATTATTATGACGCAAATCACAGGGTACCTATGTATGGGGCAGGGGGGGGGGGGTTGCGTGTCCTTCCAGAAGTAGCTAATTATTGACCACTCAAAAATTCTGGAAGCAGTGTCAAAGGGGGAGGGGAAAGAATCCCCCCCAACTCAAATTTGTTTTCACTACATTTAGTTATAATATAACCATAAATGCAAGTTTCATTTAAGCTTCACATTTTAAATTTAGATGCCTCAACAATTGACAGTTGTGCAAAGTTTCTAATAGAGATTGGACAGTCTGAACATTCTCTGCACAGTACCTCTGCTTAATTGGCAAGTTCATATTCTTAATTACACGTAGGAATTCTGCAAGAATAACAATGAAAACCACTATGTTAATGTTGACTATGGCAAGTTGCATACATTCACCCAGTTTAATAAGAGCAGGCAAAATTGTGCAATATCTCGACCAGAGAAGGGGAAAAAACATATTTTCAATGTTTTTCTGTAAAGGATAATGTGCAGAAAATAGTTCAAAAGTAAAATTTTGGAGAAAACGAGCAACATTTCTATGTATTCCCCACATTTTGATAGAATACTATGCAGATCAACATATGTTATGCATATAGCGCTTCTGAACAGTTACCTATAATGGGAATTCATAGGGATAAGCTTAGCTGTTGACAGTGGACTTAGAAAAGGTCAAGTGCCACATATTGGAAAGATGAGCATTCATGTCACTCCTGTAGAGGGGAATGAAGATTTTATTAGATAATTATTATATCCAGGAGAGAGTATATCTAAAAAGATCCTGGAGTAATAAGAAACGCATTAAGCACAAGATGTTGCATGAACAACCAACTCAAGTCCACCATTCCATTGTAACAACCTCCCTTATATATAGAGCAAATTAAAGCCATGTTGAAAAGGAAGGCAGTGGCATACCATTAAAGTGATCACCAAAACATTGCTTTGCCATTAGTTCCATTCATACAAGCCTTCAATTAAAAGACTAATGATTATGCTACCTTCGCACAGTCAAGAGTATGCCTAGTGGGTCAAACAAGATTTCTAAATTCTCATGCAGGAATTCCACTGGCCTTCAATCTTCCTGGCTTGGGACAGGTGGGGGAAGGGAGAAGCACTGAATGATACCTGCTGGAGGAGGAAGGCGAAGCAGAGTTAACATACATGTGGGTCAGGCATGAAAAATGCTAAAGCAGTGATAAAATGGTGAAACAGTCACGTGTGCAAACACATTACTAATATAGTGTTTATCGATACACTTTAATAACACACGATGTAACATGTACACAAGAAGTATGCTTTTAACACTTGAATATCACTCCACTTAAATAATATACGGTCTAACAGTCACACAACTTACATTTTTAATGTGTGAATATCTGTTCACTTATATAGCACACAGTGTAACACACATGTGATATACATTTTTAATATAGGGTAGTTTCCCCTATTTTCAGCCACCCTCCAGTAGTCAGGCATCTTGGCTAATTGTAAAAAAATACCACCAGGCAAAATGGCTATACTATTTTGACTCACCAGTAGTCGGCCATTCTTTGCCATTATCTCTTACTTATAGTGACCTCTGGTGATGGAAATGAAAAACCAAAAGTCAGCCTCAAATTTGTTGAGAGCAGATGTTCGTTAAAGTAATATTTTTGTGAATTGTACAGGTACTATCAATTTTAAAAGGTAGGTATTTTGTTGTTATATGTCAAAGCTACTTATGACAGTGAGTGACTAAGTATGGAATGAGCACTGAAATTGTTTTTAAACATATTAGGTTATGTATTTTTAAGGGGCTGACTATTGAGACCTAAGTAATATATAGAATCCAATAGATGGCCAGGGTGGCTGACTACTGGTATAATGGCTCATACTGCCTTTAAAGGCCATTTTCTACCATCTTTAAGCTTAGGTCTTTGTCTTTATTGTCATATCATTAATTAGTGATTTAAACACACAAAACCCAGTAGTCAGCCTAGTAACTATTGCTATCCTGAAAACTTGAAGTCAATAATAATAATAATAATAATAATAATAATAATAATAATAATAATAATAATAATAATAATAAGAAGAAGAAGAAGAAGAAGAAGAAGAAGTTATAAGTAATGAGAAATACATAAAAAATTGTTCCATAGGCTAAAAAATTATTATTTTACAGATACACATAAAATGGCTTCTGCTAAAGGAGTAAAACACCTGATTCACCAGTACAAAGAGAGCCAATTAGTTAAAGCAATGTTTCAAATTCAGGGAAATAACTTAAGCTTTAGAGAAGTGAGCCAGCGTTACGGTGTCCCAAGAGGAAAGTTGCAAAATAGGCTACAAGGTTGGGTCATAGAAGGGCCAAGAAGAATGGGGCCGGACACTGTTTTGAGCTCAGAAGAGGAATTGAAACTGGTAGATTGGTTGATTCAACTAAGCAAAATTGGCTTTTCTAGGAAAAAGGAGTATCTCTTAAACACTGTTCAGCTTATTGTCAAAGCTGACAATAGAAAAAATCCATTCACAGATGGGTAGCCACGTAAGAAATGTTCTTTTTCTTAGCAATACAAAATACTTACAGACTGTGTTCCTGAGGGGCTTCTTTTTGTCAGTGACACAAAATCTTGCAGACTGTGTTCCTGAGGGCTTGACCACAGGGTGAGCCATTGTAACAGAAGAAATGATACAAAAATGGTCTCGGGAGCTTGAGGAACATCTGAAACGCATGAATTGTGAAGATATTCTGTGAGCCATTGTAACAGAAGAAATGATACAAAAATGGTCTCAGGAGCTTGAGGAACATCTGAAAGGCCTGAACTGTGAAGATATTCTGGCGGATCCAGACAGAGTAATGAACAGGGATGAAACCAGCTTCAGCATGTGCCCTAAGACTGGTAAGGCGATAGCACCTAAAGGATGGAAGAATATTTATGAAATTGAGATAGGAAATTCAAAGGAAACCATCACTGTCTTGTTGGTGTTCACTGCAAGCAGTAAAACAATTGCACCTATGGTTGTTTTCCTTAAATACGACCGCAGAGGGATGTCGTTGAAAGTATGCAACCAGGCTGGTTCCCTGGACGGTCAGATACTGGTTGGATTAAGAGTGACATATGTTGCAAATGACATTAATGAATGGATTGCTAAAAATAGTATTAAAAAAACAGTTCTTTTGTTAGTAGATGGCCATCGAACCCATTTGACATTGGAACTTAGTGAATTTTGTGATGAGAATGGCATAATCTTGTATGCACTACCACTTAACATGATACACATAATGCAACCAGCACATGTGAGTGTTTTCAAACTGTATAAGTCAAAGTGGAAGAAGACTGCCCAATAGTGGCAGGGTTATCCTGAAAATATGAATCCAGTACTGACAAAAGCTACCTTCTGTCCTCTGTTGTCTTAAATTTTGAAAAACACTGAGTATCTGACCAGCTCAATTGAAAGTGGTTTTCCTAAATGTGGCACTTTTCCATTCAGTCCAGATGCTGCTGACTATACAAAATATATACAAAACACACTGGAGAAAATGACTAATGTTATCGCTTCAGAGCCCCTGAAACAACTACAGGATCATAGGTTCAAGTCTGCTGTGCTTTAGGTCAATTCAATAAAAAACAACATTCTGATGTGAATGTAGATGCAGTGTTAGAGGAAATCCATAAAGTTCCTTACTGCATTTCCCCATGAAACAGTATCAACTTTGCAGGAAATAGAATAAGATCCAAGGAGCAACATTCCGGACACAATGGTTGATCTTGATGCCTCAAATGTTGAAATTGTACCAGGACTATACTGTATAGGAGATAATGGTTTTCTGCAGGCACAAACAGATTCCTAGTAGAAAAGAATCAGAACTAGTGCCTTACATCAGTGAATCTTCATTTAAAAAAACACAAAATACAGATCCCATAACTGCAAATGAAGGCAACATAGTAGAAAATAATGTAGTTCAGGATTTTGTACCTTGTGTCCAAATTTCAGAGGAAAAAGATCTGAATGGAAAGCCACCTGTGTTGTCAGAAAAAATGAAATTATTATTACAAAATCAAAGGCAGAAAATTTTGAAAAGCATTTCTTTTGGCCTGGACCAGTACCAAGAAGCAAAGACTAGTTAAAAAAAAGAGCTCCAAGTGCCATTTCATCAGCAGCATGGCATGAATTCTTTCATAAAAATGATTTGGCCAAGGACAAGGAAACAAAATAGAAACAACAGAGGAAAGAGGAGCGAGAGAACCAGAAATCTCTTCTGATAAAAAAACAAACAAACAAACGTAAGCAGAGGAAGTACATATTCAGCTCAGAGGAAGAAGAAAATGTAAGACAACAGTGTGCTCTATGTAATGAACTCATTAGTGATGTTGAAGATTTGAGAAATATTGGGTGTGATAACTGTGAAAAGTGGTATCATTTGAAATGTACTGAGCTTAGTGCATTGACATATGATATTGCGGCAGCTAACAAATTTTAATGCCAATTTTACTAATGTGTCAGAGGGGGGGGGGGTAAGGAAATATTATTTTGATATTGAACACCATAAAATGTTCTTTTATTTGTTTAAATTTTGTTCAGTGTTAGTTTTTAGTAATTATAGCAGTAAAAATAAGTTTATTCTAAATTATGTTTAAAGGCTAAGCGTTGGACTCAACCGGCTGGACACTGGATTTAGGTTGCTGAATACTGGAAAATTTGCTACCCATAAGAAAAGAATATTACTAATAGTTCTAAAAGTATGGTTATAGTGTTCACTATATTAAATTCCAAAACAATACTCATTTTTTGTTAGTGATAAATAAAAAAGTAATACTTTAAATAGTTTTCTTAACAAAACTGTATTAGTAGATTACACCTCTGTTAAGTGGCTGACTACTGGTGCAGGCACCCTATGAATATTTCTACACTTAAATACCTACACTGTGTAAGTCTCTCACATCGATCAACGCACTTCATTCCGATCATAATCCCGTGTTAGCTGAGGTTAACACACGGGTTGCCAGTCACGACGTCTCGGTTCAAAACCGCGACGTTGACTGGGAATGCGTCAGGGTTTGCCTCAACGACTCCATCCCGCCGAACCCTAGGATCACAGACATCCCATCCCTAGAGGCTGCGGTCCAATCCTTTACCTCCATCGTGGTGCGAACTGCTCATAACCTAACTGTTCACACCCCAGCTCCTCTACACCCAGAAGTCCTACCCCTAGAACTCCATCTGCTTGTACGCCGTTCCTGGGCTGCCCGCAGACTATACCAGCGTCACCGCACGCCACATAACCGAGCACTCCTGAGGCGTTTACGCCGAGAGGTCCGGACCCGACTACGCGAGCACAGGGTGCGAGCGTGGGAGGAGACTATGACCCGCTTGAGGCTCGAGGATGGCGACGTGTGGAGGATTGCCAAAGCTCTCCGGCACCGCGGAGGTCAAATCACCTCCCCAATCCAAGGCACCCAAGGCCTGGCTTATGAACCCCGAGCCAAAGCTGATGTGTTCGCTGACTACCTCGAAAGGTCTATGAGGCCACGAGAAGACCCCCAGGACGAAGACTTCTCGGACCGTGCTCGGCGGGAGGTGCGTCGATACCTTCGGCGCCCCCCCGACGAGGCGGACCGGCTTCCCGTCATCCGACCCAGTGAACTCCAGGGCGCACTCCGGCGCCTCAACCCCAAAAAGGCAGCGGGTCCTGACGGACTAACCCCCGCCATGCTCCGATGCCTTCCCATCAAGGCGGTACTCTTTCTAACCAAGGTTTTCAACATGTGCCTCACCTTGTGCCACTTTCCACGCGAGTGGAGGGAGGCCCGGGTGATATGCATTTTGAAGCCGGGGAAAGACCCGTTACACCCATCCAATTACCGATCCATCAGTCTCCTGTCAGTTCTCTCGAAGGTTTTCGAGAGGCTAATACTAGCCCGCTTGTCCCCTCTCTTGGGCGACATTCATGCCATCCCAGATCACCAATTTGGTTTTCGCCCTGGGCATTCTACACCCCAGCAACTACTGAGAGTGGTGGAGGCCGCTGCCCTGGGCTTCCAGGACAGAGCCTACACTGCGGCAGTGTCGCTGGACGTGGAGAAAGCCTTCTCTACGACCTGGCACGCGGGTCTGCTCCTCAAATTCATCCGACTGGAGCTCCCGACACACATCATACACCTACTACACTCATATCTCAAACACAGATTTTTTGTAGTTTCAGTTGCGGGGCACAAATCAACACCTAGGCCAGTAAGAGGCGGAGTCCCCGAAGGCTCTGTACTTTCCCCTACGCTCTTTAGCGTCTACATGGCCGACCTACCAACAGTGCAGCAAGTCAACATAGCTCAGTATGCTGATGACGTGCTGTTATACTGTACAAATAAACACCCACGCAGAGCCTTCAACCCTATCCAGAGACACCTCTGCCTCATCCAAGAGTGGTGCGAGCGTTGGCGATTGTCCATAAATCCGGAGAAAAGCCACGCTATTCTTTTCACCAAGCGCCGCTTTCCCGCAAACTTCCCCACATTCACGTACCTCAGACGAAGGATACAATGGACCAACACCATCACCTACTTGGGGGTGAAGCTCGACAAGGGCGTCACTTTTAGGGAGCATGTCCGGGGGCTGTGGTGCCGGGGCAATGGGGCTGCGGCCTCGCTGTACCCGATGCTGAGGTCCTCGATGACCGTTCCCCTTAAGTTGCGCCTTTTGAGGGCTCTTATTATCCCCTTATTAATCTACGCCTGCGAGATCTGGGGCATGGCGGCAGACTCCAGTCTGCTGTTGCTTCAGCGGGTACAGAATGGGTGTCTCCGGGCTATCTATTCTGTGCCTCGAGGCTTTCCAACGAGACTCCTGCACGAAGCCTCTGGTCTGCCATACCTGGAGGACGAGATTAGGCGTCGGGCAACAAAATTCAACGAAGGGTTACCATTCCATCGGAGCGCCCTCGTTAGGTCTCTTGGGGATTACGATCCCACAAACCGCCGCTTCAGGCGATACCGGCTTCCCCGCATGGCTTGCGGGCATCCCCGGTAACGAAGGAGCACCACCAACAGCTGCTACGGCTAAGCTCCTTATTATCCTTCAAGAGTTGCTTGGATTCAAAATTTAACCTCAAGAAACATTTTGATAAAAACACACCAGCGGTGCACAAGGGCCGTTGCACCATCAAGGCAACCGTCGAGGAGCAATATTCGCCTCCTCCTGTCACTCCACAACCCCAATACACACCCGCCATCCTACAAAACCCACAATCCCGTCAGAACGTGGTTAAGTTCTCTCTGAGAACAGGGACACGTCTAAAACACCTCGGGCTGCCCTCAGCCTGCCAATCACACTGGACTGGAGTCATAAAATGTACATTTTTAGTACATAAATATCTCTACAAATAAATAATACAGTGTTATAGACATACAATGTCCGTTTATAATACATGAAATTTATGTATAGTGTAACAGTCATATGACATATGCTTTTGATACAGGAATACCTGTATGCTTAAGTAATACACAGTGTAACAGTCACACAACATAGTTTTTAATACATGAATATCTGTACACCCATATAGCATAGTGTAACAGGCACATAGATATTTAAAAAGTCACAAGAATATTACAAATAAAACATTAATATTCATTTAATTTATTGTTATTGTGACTCAGATTTCTAGAACTTAACAGCAGAAGAGAATGGAAGCAGCAGAAATGAAGCTGTTCAGACTTTTAGCAGGATGCATATTGTTAAGCCATAAACAAAATTCACAAATTAGACAATTGTGTATTCCAAGTACAGTAGTCAACATATATATAAACAAATGGTGTGTAAATATACAAAGAATGCCCCCAAGCAAGTTACACAACTATAAACCTAGAGGACAGTGAACTGCGGGATGGCCAAGATGAAAATGCAATAACCAATTTTGAATATTTCTCAACTATTGGGACGGAACAGGCTGAACTGCCTAACCCATGATGTTCATGAGTGTTATAATTATCGTCATAATTATTAACTTTATGAATATAATTATTGCCATAATTTTCCACAAAATGAAATAAAATATTGAGTGAAACAAATTTTGGGTTTGGAGAGGGGTTTGTCGATACATGAACAGGGTTTTATAAGAGGTTGGCGAGGCGTTTGTGGATAACTAACATGTGTTATAAGTGGAGTACGAGGAGATTGTTGATATTTAATGTGGGTTTTATACAATGTTGGTGAGGAGTTGACATTTAATTTGGGTTTCATACAGGGCTGGAAAAGAGTTTGTGGATATTTAATGTTGGTATTATAAGCGGTTAATGGGTATGTGGGTTTTAACTGTGGTCACCGAGGAGTTTGTAGACGAGCGATATGGAATTTTTAGGGTGAGGAATTTGTGTAATGAACATGCGTATTGTGCAAGGATAGTGCGAGTTTTACTGTGGGTAGCATTTATAACATTGGTATCTTTACATTAATGCTAATGACAATTTTACACACACGGGAATATGCTGTATTAATATCTTGCATTAGGTTTCCAAATCACTGTACCTTATTTTGCAGTTTTTTTTTTATTTTGTTCTCTTGATACATCTATTCTCCCACAAAGCTGTGTGCAAGTTGGATGCTCATTTTAAGATCATTGTATTTCTTTTAGTGTCCATCACAATCTTTCTTTGTTTTGGGAATGATATCTAAGAGGTGGAATGTTGGCAGCTGGAGCTGGTCCCTGCCATTCATGATCCAGTCCCCCTGGGTTGATTTCTCCTGCAGGAACCCAGAAAGGAATCCCTTCCTTGGAGGGTACAAAAAAAGTCTGTGCTTCACAATCCCATGGCACCAAAGAACAACAATGCATACCCTCCAATCAAGTGTGACCACAAATGTAGCTGGATATGTTTCTAGAGTACATCCATAATGGTTCCACTGGTCTGGTTCTGCACCAGCATTCCAGAGCGGAGTTTAGTGGTGTGGCTTATGCCACTGACCAACCACTGATTCTGCCACTTATATTGGAGACCAACATTGTAATTCCTCTTGGATAGGTGCATTTTGTCCACTTAGGCTACGTCCCTTTGGCAGCTTATTTGGTGGAAGTCATTCCACATGACCTTGGTGATCACATTCTGGAACTAACTGTTCCGGGCTACAGTGTTTTCATGGGCTAACTCCAGTTCATTCTCTATTTTGAACACAGTGCTTCCTTCTAGCCAAACATAGGTGAAATGAACCACAATATTCATTCAAAATCTCCCATTGAGCCACATTCACTGAAGAAAGGTGTTATTTGTAGCCTCTAAGTGGTGGTTATTGGTGATTCAGAGCCTCCACCTGAGACCTGGATAGCCCAATGTTATTGTTAACATCTGCAAGCCACATTGAGGGCATCATCAGCCTTGATATCATTTATCAATTTTTTGCTCCACATCTGGGACCACTCCATAGATATTAAGGATGCCCAGGCTTCATTGATTGGCCACCCTTTTCTTTTCTATGGTGATACAGCACCCAAAATGGGTACTGAAACTCCTGCTGCTCATAGTTATGTGTTACATAAATCCACATGCATTAGCTTTAGACAGAATGAATCGTACTGACAATCTCCATTTCCAGAAAATGTGTTATTTCACTGCTGATTGGAAATGATCATGCCAGTGTAAGGTATTTTTCTCCAAGTAGTAACAGTTTCCATATAGAGCAAGTGTCCAATACGGGGTGGAGGACTAAGTAATGAATGCAATGTTAGATAGGAAATTTTACAAAAAGCTAAATAGATGAGGAAAGCAGTACTAATAGCTGCTGAGTAAATTGCAGCATTCACAATCCATATTTTTAAGTTTATAAGAATTAATATTGTTGTGAAATGTAACTTGCAGTCAAAACTGCAGATGAATTCTAGAATTCTCTTGGGACTGCTGATTCAGAAACTACATACAGGTGTCAGAATAGTCACAAAGTGTTACAAATATCTCATTTCAAATACCCCAGTAACAGAACACAATTTCATTCATAGAAAATTCAAATACAATGGGAAATACCTCCCTTTTAGTTTTCAAATTAAAAACCTAATGTTAGTTAAATCTGCAAACCCCATTCTTTACAGTATTCTTCTCTGTTGCTTCTACTGCTTTCTTTAAACCTCCAATTGCAATTGGTATTGCTACCAGTACATCTGCAAAAAGCAAGCTGGTAATATCTTTCTTACTAATCGATGGACAGTGCCCATTTTCCCTATTTTTTTCACTATGGGCCAGTTCTATAATCTGCCGATAACTTGTCAATAAATCTAGTACCGGATTTCTAGGCAATTGACGTTCTACAATCTCTGCATAGCACTACTCAAAATATCTTTGTCAATTTAAACTCAAATGACTTTAATTAACCTCCTACATCTTCCACTGTTCTTTATTAAATCATTGTACAATCTAGAGGATGTTGTTATTAATCCTCACCCTTTATCCCTTACAATTGCAATTTCAAACAGTCCAACAATTCCTAATAATGGATTAAAAAATCCTAATACTCACTAAGGAAAACGGCTTCTTAATCTCTAACCCAACAGTCTCTACAGTTTGTCCTTTTATAACTTCAATGTATTTGTATTCCAGTACACAAGCTTTGAAAATCCTTATATTTAGAAATATATGAATTGAAATTATAAGGCATTTTATAGTCCATGCACGATACAAAAAGTTGGTACTTTTCAACAGTGAAGAATTATCAAAATCAGTTAAGTTAACTCTTAAACATATACTTACAAATGTTTCCTCTTAATATTATAACTTCTACTTAGGAGAAGGAGAATAATGAAACGAGAAGTACTGATAGCAAATACTCCCAACATAGTGGTAAAGCCTGACAAAATTATCAGCATTTTATGCCCTCCAGGTTATTGCATCAGACATTTTGTTCCAATGAATTCTGTGCAAAAGTTTAACCATCTTTTGCAGTCATCATGGGTGAAGTTTTGAACCTTGTTTCTCTTTATCTCTTCCATTTTATTCTAAAACCATGGTAACGGAATTCCCATAATAAGCACAAACTTTAATTTCATTAATTGTTACCTGTGTTGCAAGAAAATTCTCAATTATTTTCTAGTTTATGAATTCCCTGATTGTGGCCTTCTGTCAAATTTAAAATGGCAAACTTATCACATTATCCTATAGGGTTGCTATACAGACAGAGTTGTGTGATTGTAGAGCGAGTGTGTTGCTTATTAGCCATTGTAGAACTGGCCCTGTCATCTATAAACCTATTAAATAATATGGTACTTAATTTGCAACCCTGTCTTAAGCCGGTTGTATTCTTTACCCAGTCTATTACAATAATGTTGGCCATCTTTAAGCAAAATTTATTATTGATATACCTCCTCAGTATTAGTCCTATTACCCACTCCCTTTTCCTTCACCTTGTTCCACAGTGCATTTCTTTTTATACTATTGAGCGCCTTTTCTAGGTGTACAAAAAAACTAATATAACTTTTTGCTTTTTTATGACATTTGTCTAGAGTTTTTGTTATGAAATGGCATTTTTCCCTTTCCTACATCTTCCTTAGAATTCAGACATTTTTCCTTCTCTCTGCCCATTCCTGTAACATCTTCGCTAAACACCTCGTAAATACCTTACCTATCTCTAATAAGAGACTAATGCCTCTGTAATTACTTGGTTTTTTATCTCCCCTTTCCCCTTAAAAATTGGCATAACTTCCAGTTAAGTGGAATTTGTCCTCCAACAGCCCAATAAACGCCCTTAAAAGCAATGTCCTCCTTTCATTATCTTCACACCACACATTCCAGAATTTTCTTGGTATTCCATCAATTCCATAATCTAGTTTACTTTTCAGTTTTTGAATTTGTTCTTTATTTCATCTGCTATTATTCCCTGATTTGGTGCTTCGACACAATTTTGCAACTCCCGTAATATTTTAGTCTGCTTTACTGACCATCTCTATATAAAACACACAATATCCAAAAACTCCTCACCAACCCTGTGTGAAACCCTCATTGGATATCCACTAATTCTTCACTAACACTGTATATAACCCACATTAAACATCTACAATCTCCTCACCAACCCTGTAAAAAATCATGTTTAGTAGCCACAAACACCACACCAATACTGTATAAAACCTGCATTAAATAACCACAAACCCTTCAGGAGCTCTGTGTAAAACTGTTAATATACCAAAAAATTTCTCCCCAAAAATTGTATTCCAATTTGCAGTAAATGATGGCAGTAATTGTGTACATAAGGTGAATAATAATATACTACAACATTCATGAACATCACAAGTTAGACTATTCAGCCATTCCATCTAAATAGTCAAGCCAATAATTAAAATTGGTCGCTCCATTCTTTCCTCGGTCATCCCAAATCTTACCATCTTTTAGGTTTATAGATGTTTGCCTAGTTTGGGATTGTTTGGCAGCATTCTTAGTGTATGTGCCTCCATGAACACCTGATTTGTTATCGCTCATATTGCATCTAGAAATTCAACAAATATAGACTAATGTGGTAAAACGTCCACATTTATGATCACTATACTCAGTTGGTACATTTCAATATTATAAGCTGTGATAGAATTAATGAAGAGAAAATGATTTGCAGATGCATAACTGAGGAAAATATAGCTAATCTTTAAATCTTTTGATAGGTGAAAATTGGAAAAGTATTTTTTTAAAAACAAGCACTGTAAGTGATATTACTTTCAGTCCCAAGTGAAAAATAGCCAAGGTTGTTGCATCGCTATCTGTAAATTTAATAGTAGCAGCAGATGGTGGTTCGATCCTCACCTCCGGTGTACTTATTTTCTGAAATGAAACATAAATAAGCGTCTTTAATTCCTCAAGATTATCTATCATCAGGAATGGAGAATCAGAATAAAGGCACACACTTCTAGACAGTGAATTAAGGGGGACATGACCATATTGTATAGTGCTGGAAATAAACAAGATGGCAACGCTGCTAGGTTTTCAGGTTGCTTCACGTTCAAAGAATCCACAACTGTATTTATCTCTGTTTAATATACTATTAAGCAATTTATTTGCTGGCATTTGCTACATTTTAAAATGCATTTGTGTCCATTGATACAATTTTATCCTATCAAATGCTTTCCTGTGGTATATAATATTTTAATTTATTTGCTTTCGAGACTTTAGAGTCCCATCCTTACACACCATTGTATTTATGTTGCATTACTTCAAAATTAACTATAAAGGAATGTAATCATGCTGAGTTCAATCAACATTTCCAAAGATATTATTTTCATTTTTGTGCCTGTAACATTTTAATTTCCTTCCTATCTAGTGAGATCTTCCAAACTGAAGGAGATATAAATGCTTCCTTATATATTTTGTTAGCTAATATAAGCATTAACAAGGCATGACCAAAATAAGTCCTTTAACCTGATAATAATATTTGAGAATTATTGATAGATGCCTTAAAATGTGGATGTTTAAAGGAAATTATTTATTTTGGGAGGAATGTTTACCAGTTTGAGGTAGGCGTATTTCCCTGTTTTATTTACAGCATTCAGTTGTAAAATTTCAATCGTATTGCAGCATTCGTAAGATGGCAGCATATACTACATAACTATGTGAAATAAAACATGTAATTTTCTGCTATATGGAAGTTATTTATCTGTCAAATTAATTTTTCTCATACATCACAAAAATAAAGATTTAAAAAATAAATAAAATAAAAAATAAAACATGTGTTACATAAAATTCCATCCACCTCCCAATTTCTCTGTTCTTCAGCAGAGGTACACTTTAACCACTTCGGCTACTCTAGTCTCAAACACAATTGCTGCTAATTAAACTTATCTTTGTAAGCAAAGCAACCAACATTACTATCTGTTCATTCTTAGGTTAATTCGTGCCAAAATGGATCCACATGGCCAGTGCACTGCAGTACAACCAGTAGTAGTGCATGCAGAAATGTAATCCCATTCTAACAATCTAAATTACAAAATGAATTTATTTGTAAAAGGTATAATATTTTATACAAATACCTAAGAGTTAAATTAACACTGATTTGTGCCATTAAACAGAGTTATAAGTCCCAACATGCTATTTGTATGGATCACCTGATTTCCGCAATATTATTTTCAATAGTAATGGTTGCTGGTTGTTGCTGTTTATAATCATGGAGGATGGCTGCCATGTATTTCCTCTTGCATCTTCAAGTTACATAAAACATAAGGCTGGTAAACTGTCGACTAATGGTGAAAAAACTGTTGAACATTTATTATAAATTTTGTGAGAAGTATCCAACACTTACTGTAAAAGAATGGTGAAATTAATTACTGAGTTCACTGGTGTTTTGGCTACAAATATAAACAGTGCTCATAAAGAAAAATCTTAAAACAGGAAAAGTGGTTACACTACGGAAAAATGAAAGCATGTGAAATCTGCAGTTCAAGAATGATGATGATTTAGTGAAGAATGGTGTTCACAAAACAGTGCACAATTTTGTTTTTAAAAATGAAATGCCAACAGTTGATAAAAGTGCCACATTAACCATACTTCAGATACCGAATTGTTGCCTGATATGTGAATCTTGCTTATGGTCTAACAATGTAGATCATGCTGGAGGCCAAGGCAGCCTAATTTCTGCTGCTTACATTCTTCTCTCTTGTTAAGCTCTAGAATTATGAACCACAAAAGCATTCATAAAGATAATAAAAAAATCTACATTGGTCAAACAAAATGCAGCATAAAAACAAGAGCAAAAGAACACCTCAGAAATATTAAACAAAAACAAGAAGACAAATCAGCAGAAGCTTGACATTTTTGGAAAGACCTACACTCCATAAATAGAAGTTTGAAAATGCTCAAAAACATCACAAGGAAAACAGACTTAAAAGTATGGGAGAACATTTGGAAAAAAAAAAAAAAGAACCACATTTTCAATTTTGAAAACCTGCCAGGCAATCTACTGATGCAGAGGTTCACTAACTCACCACTAGGAACAAGGACAATTATCACAGCAAGCAATGCCAGCAGTTGACTAAGAGAATTGACAATGAAGCACATAGCTTCTGAAACATGTTTTCCAATAATAAAAGTAAGTGTGTTACAAAATACTCACTAATTAATTCCAATTAATAGAACACATCACTGACACAAGCCCACCATATATTAGTAATGAATATTAATGTGTTTATTCATTTTGTGGCATTTTAAATACCTATTTAACTGTCCTCTTCCTGTTAAAACTATATGTCATTTGACTGGAACACCATGTACAGATAGATATTCAGCTTTCAAATATGTATGTGTATTCCCATTACACCATGCATTATTTAAATGTGTAAATATTTATGTATTACAAATGTATGTCTTGAGGCTGGCACACAGTGTTCTACTTAAGTAAATTGATATTCAGGTATTCAAAATATACCTGTGCTGTTACACCATGTATTGTTTGAATGTAAAGGTATTCACATATTAAAAACGTGCATTGTATGACTGTTTAATGGTATACTATATAAGTGTACAGATATACATGTATTAAAATTTTATATCATGTGTCACACCAAGTAGGTATTATTTAAGCATACAGATACACATGGATTAAAAACCTGTTGTGTGACTGTTACACTGTGTAATATTTAAGTGAATATGTAAAGTGTTAAAAATGTATGTTATGTATCAGTCACATTGTGTATTAAGCAAATGTATTAAAAATGAATGCCATGCAATTGTTACACTGTACCACTAACCTTGGGGTGAACGATCCAACATGCAACCAATTTCATGGCATGTGGTCGGCTGACAGCATTAAGGGTCAGCATTGTGGTTGACAGGAAGTCTGCAGTAAATATAGTATGGTTTATTGCGTAAGTTATTTCTGTTTCACTCCCAAATCCAAAGGTGAATGTTTCGCTAGCTTAAAACTAATGGGTTATGGTGGTTCTTATATCCAGTCTAATCCTGAAGGAGCCAAGGAACATATTAGGCAGATGCTTTTGCTCCGACAAAATCATTTTACCCATCCATCCACCCTTGCATATGGGCTCACTTATATACAGTTTCACTCCTGAACCCAGAGGCAATTAGAAAATAAATGATCATCCAGACTTCTAAGCTGTGGTCCATTGGAACTTCCTCCTCCAGGCATTTTGTCTGAAGCTGCATCAGACATCATCAGTGGAGTGATTGTTTGATCTTCTCAGCAACAACTGATACAGAGTCCATAGTTTCATGGGCTTTATATGCATAGACTGAGTGGACCAAGTGGGCAGCGCTCTCTCCCAATTTGCACACAAGTTGTTCTGTTCTTCTCTGATTGGCTCAGCTGCTGGAGACAAATCTGGGATCATATGCCACCAACCACCTTGGCCAAAATAAACGCCAGCCCTCAGACTTCAACTCAAAGCACTCCACACTCCAGTAAAACCCACACAGCAGCCAAGCCAATCAGAGAACAGAATAACTCGCAGACAAATCGGAAGAGAGTT
The DNA here is from genome assembly GCA_030762935.1 of Hymenopus coronatus. NCBI lineage: Eukaryota > Metazoa > Arthropoda > Insecta > Mantodea > Hymenopodidae > Hymenopus > Hymenopus coronatus. Next base: position 98,756,312 of record CM060900.1, on the reverse strand, counting down.
CTGCCCACTTGGACAATCTCGATATACCCATATAATGCTCATGAAACCAAAGGACTATGTATCAATAGCTGCTGAGATCAAACAATCACTCGATTGTATGATGCAGCTTCAAATGAAATGTCTGCAAGAGGGCGTTGCAATATGCCATGGCTTAAAGCCCAAAAAATCATTTATTTTCTAATGACACTTGATGTGAAAGCCTACCAGAGGAAGTTGTTTTACTAAAAAAAACTTGCAGATTCTGCTGATTCTTATATCCAGCATAATCCTGAAAGAGCAAGCACATATTAGTCATGGCATGCTTGGATGAAGACATTTTACCCACCCACTTAACCTTGTTTCTAAGGTTATTTACATATGACAAAATAACACCATTATCAACTACATCATCTGCTATGAGCACCAAAAAATAGTGGTAAATCAATGTTGCCCACATGTCACTGGCATGAAAATATGCAATTTTTGGTAATTCAGATGGGTTTAGACTTCATACATTCTAAGGCTATGCCATGGTTCATCACAGGGTTTAGCTTCACAGACCCTTCGACCATGCCCTGTTGTTGCTCAGCACTTCTTTGCTTGTGATAGTTGAAAATGAGTCGGAATAGTAACACTCACCTCACTTATATGTAATTATGTTCAAAACATATGTTTCAAGGGCAATTGCCCTCATCTTCAGTTGAAGTCCGACTGATGGCTGGAATTTGTGCTCTGTGGTCTATTACGGTGGAGCCATCTGGTGTTCTCAGTTGAAGTTCAAAATCATGTGGCGGTATTTCAAAATTCATCAGTTGGTCTTTTTGTTGTGTAATGAGAATATTCTCCCAAACTGTAAGTTCTGCCGGGTTGTTTACAGGTTTTAGCAATTTTATGTCATGTTGTATTTCATGATGTGATGTCCAAAAATGGTATGCTACTGCCGATTTATCTGTTTGTTTCTGTTTGATATGTCTGAAATGTTCCTTTAGCCTTGTTTCCAGTCTTCTTTTTGTTTGGCCAATGTAACATGATTTGCAGTCCTTGCAATCAATTCTGTAGATGCCTGATCTCTGGTTTGTAGGTATGGGGTCTTTAATGTCTGTTTTCAATGCTTTTTTTATGTTGAATTGGTTACTTGAAGCTAAACTTATATTGTATTTCTTGAAAATTTTTTTGAATTTACTATCTGCTACTGGGTGATAGGTGAATTTTTTATATATAACTTTCGGTTTTTGTATGGACAAAGTGGTGATTTGTTTTAAGGTTAATTTCTCCTTATGTTTTTTAATTTTTTGGTCAATGATGTCTGGGTTAAAACCATTGGCTGAGGCTATATGTCTTAGTTGGAGGTATTCTGTGTTGTACTCTTCTGGGTCAAGTGGGATGCTGAGGAGTCTGTGTACTGAACTGTTAAAGACTGCCAGCCATCAGTCGGACTTCAACTGAAGAAGAGGGCAATTGCCCTTGAAACATATGTTTTGAACATAATTACATATAAGTGAGGTGAGTGTTACTATTTCGACTCATTTTCAACTATCACATTGATTAAAACTTCACTTGTCTCAAACTTCTGAGTTATTTAACTTCTTTCCTTCTTAAAACACCCCTCAGCTACACTTTGCATCTTAGGGCCCTATTGCCCTTGGCAACGCTATACAGCCTTTTCTGCTATGTTCAGATTCCGAATGCTGGCAACATGCAGAAAGACAAGGGCAGAGGAAGCAATGTTGCCATAATGCCTCAGATGAGACACCTGTTACATTCATGAAGGAACATGATGTAGAAGTGGCAAAATTGAAAAGTTATAATTATAAACCTCTTAAAGTGTAAAACATAAGTGAATAAGGGTTACAAACGTCACATTTTGGTATTGAAATATTACGTAATGTGATGGGAGTTTTGATTTGTAGCTATCCCCTAGTTTTAGGGGTTTATCAGTCATTTCTTACATACAGAACAAACACTTACTAAAGAAAAGCCAATTGATCACATATAATAGGCAAAGAAATGCTGGAACTATCTCCCTTCATTGTTCTTGCATCTGACATCTGCATACGAAATTGCTCAATACACTGCAGTTCTCTCAGAGAAATTATACCAATTTCTTGAAGAATGTTAGTTTTAAGTTCCTCTAAAGTGTGCAGATTTGTTTTGTACACTTTCTCTTTTAATACCCCAAAAATAAAAATCACATGTGGTTAAATTGGAGGAATGCAATGGCCATGTTGTTCATGATAACTGCAACATAAAGTATGTAATGAATTTCCTATTATGAGAATTTGGCTGTGTGTGATTTGCAGAGTCTCAAAACTCAATATACTCTATTGCATTACACAATATCTCAACTCACAGTTGAAGCCTGACTCAGTGGAGGGGAAATATATTGCCTGGCAGGTCCCAAAGTTGCATCAAGCATTGCTCACCAAGCATTTAAGATAAGAGATATTCCAGTATTAAAAATGTATAGCTTGTGACTGTTACATAGTGTATTATTAAGTGCACAGAAATTAACTTCCTAAAAATGTAGCTTTTATGACTGTTTATACTTAAGTGAGCAGATATTTAGATATTAAAAGTCTACATCGCCTGTTACACCATTGCTCTATTTAAGTATACAGATATTCACTATTAAAAATTTACTTTAAGCAACTGTTACACCATATATAAGTACAGACATTCACATATTAAAGCACATGTCATGTGACACTTACTCAGTGTTAATATTTAAGTGAACAGATATTCATGCAATTAAAACACATCTCATGTGACTCTTACGCCGTGTACCTTTAAGTGATGATATATTGCTGTATTAAAAATGTACACAGTCAGACTGTTATAACCTGTGCTATTTAACATCTTAACATATATGTTCACATACAATATATGATGGTTCTTTTTTTGCCTATTTTTATTGCCAAAATGAAATATTCAGTACAGCACAATAATGACAGTAACCTTGAAATGGTTTTTAAGTGCTCAACAATGGAAATTTTCATCGCTGAATATCCCCTAGTTTAAAATCATAAGTATACTTGTGATATGCTTATCCTCCTTTTCTTCTTGAAATTACATTAGCAAAAGTGAATTCCAGGCATTGAAGCACTAAAAAATGAACAGTCATTTAGTGCAATTTATATGTTTGTGGCTGTGTGGAATATCCTGAAGCAAGGATCAATACATAAAACCACTCCACAATCTTTACACATGTATGTAGATTCCCTCTGTGCCTTCTTTCCTTTGGCATCATGCACACTTCTGCACATCCTACACGTTCTTGTTGGATTCTGCTTCCTCTCGGTCGGAGGAATCGTTGATGTCCAACAAGTCGAGTTGGGGTTGCCTTTGCTGCTTTTGGTGACAATTGCTCCCTTTGATGTTTTTCAATGAGCTGCTCAGCGACAGCCACGCGAAAGTCAAGAGCACTGTGCTTTGCTCCATGTTTTTTATACAGGATAAAGGCATTCCATTCTGCCAATTCCAAAAGGTGAAAAAATATCTTCTTGTAGTACTTCTTTCCCCTCTTGCATGGCAATGGATTATTTGCGATGTACTGGTCTAATTTATCCACACCTCACATTGCTTCATTATAAGCAAATACAGCATACAGACGTCTCTCTTACCTTCACATTTCAGTAGTTAGTTTACCTCACTGAACTGCTGCAACCTCCCCTTTCTTTAGTTTCTTGGTCCGGAAAGAAGGCGGCATTTCTTTCCTTGTTGGACGCACAGTGCCATACACATCGGTTCTTTTGGACAGCAGAAGGTCAGCAAAGGTCTTTTCAAAGCCACAGACCACAGCGCTTTCTATGCAAATATCAAATTAAGTGCCAAAACATGAGATAGAACGAGTAACTTAGACCTTTTAAAATGTATGCTGGTAGAAATGATAAGCCCAAATATACTCGGTGTTTTATTGTGCTGTCAAATTTGAAAAAACGAGTATACTTGTGGTTTTTTTTTTGGTAGTGTTTAACGCCCACTACTTATGGCACCGCAGGCGGTGACACTGATCATGGAGCACCGGTGGAATGAGATGGCGGGGACACCGGTGTACCCAGAGAAAATCCGTCCCAGCGCCGCTTTGTCCACCACAAATCTCACATGCAGTCGCTTGGGAGCGAACCCAGGCCGTCTAGGTGAGGCGAGTGGTCTAACCACTCGGCCACAGACTTGTGGTTTTATGTTAAGAGATTAGGCGTAGAGACATTCATGTTTGAAAAAAGTGCATCTTTTGGCAGTTACATAATGTATTATTGAAGTATATGGATATTAAATTATTTATCAGCCTATGTTGCATTAAGTGTACAGTAATTCATGTAAAAAAACCTACATTGTGCAACTTTTCACCATGCATTATCTATATGTACAAAACTCATGTATTAAAACTGCACTCTTGTGACTGTTACATGTTGTTATTTATATGTACAGATTATGAAATATTAACAATGTAAATCTTACAACTATTTCACCATGCACTATCTAAGCTTATTGATATTCACATACAAAAAACACACTTCTTCAGACTGTGACAAAGTGTATTATATACACAAATAGATATTCACAAATTAAAATCTGTGCCGCATAGCTTTATACAATATTAATGGGAAATTATCCAAGTATAAAAATTGTACATCTTGTGACTGTTACACTGTGTATTATTTACGTGAGCAGATATTAAACACTAAGCTGTGACTGAAATTAAAATGAGCACTGCGAGACTGTAATACCACCGGTTACTTAGTGGTACATACACTCACATTTTTAAAATTTCTGTAATGTGAACTGTTATACACAGTGTAGGGACACTGATGTATTAAAACCATATTGCATGTCTCCCATTTACTATCTATCCTACATTCAGTTAATTACCCCAACATTTGCAGTGTTTACAAGCACTGCACACTCGGAAAAGAAAGAACTGCATTCCTTTAAATTTACATACACATATATATATTTTACATAAAAACGATTCCTTCCTTTAAATTAATAAATATAACATTCCTTTCACCTGCAAAATATAACATTCCTTTCACCTGCAAAATATAACATTCCTTTCACCTGCAAAATATAACATTCCTTTCACCTGCAAACTACCCATTATTTAAATTCATAAGCATAGTACTTTCATCCTTCCTATGCCACACCTTTTAAAATTACTGCATTAGAATATATTTGAAAACAGACAGAAAGACTGTTAAATAAATCTTAATAAATAGATATGAAAACAGGTAGTAAATGGATGAATGGAGCAGGGACCCTAACAGATCCATGTTATCAAAAGGTTGATGGAGGGAAGCAAAACTTTTATGTGAAAACTTAGAAATCATGGTAATTATTTACAAGTTAGGCCGCTGACTCTCTCCACTGCGACTTATGCCAGTTTTGCACTCTAATGGGACCAGTGTGTTTAGAGGGGGATTAGGGGTGGGTAGATGGTTTAAAAAAGTAATGTTGCTACCTTCTTTCTCTTATCTCTTTACAGCTATCACCTCTTTCTCTTCTCTGTATTTTCCTTTCTTTTCATTCTTATTCTACATACTATCCTGATTTCCATATTCCCCAACACTCAATTTCACAAATTATCTTTAGTTGACAGAGACTCGATCCAGGTACCTTTGGTGTTGCAGTCTACCACGCTATCCATTGCACTGTTAGGAGTTGTTGGAAATATAGATGAGGACCTACCACGATATAAAACTAGAAACATAAATTTATATACACACACAGATTGGAACCTAACCTCGCGCTAAATTTGAAATCCACAGGCTTTGAAATTGTCACCATAAATACAAAGTCAATCCATCGCACTTAGTTTCTTCTGATTTTAGAGCGGCCGAAGTTCTGCATAGTAAAATTCACTTAACAGCTGTATCTGCATGAAACATATGTCATACATCAGCACAGCATCTAGCTACATATGCCGGTGTTGCATACCACAGTGAAACTTGGGTTTTAGGCACTTTAGCGTGTAGTATTATTATATATTTACATTGCAAAAGTACTACAAGACTTCTTTATTCATATTCTTACTTCATAAATATTCACAAAAAAAGATCGCTATGCGCTCGTAATAAATTAGCGTCTAACTTAATTACGGGGCTTTTCCGATAAAAAAAATTGGTGAAAACGTAAAATGTATAAACCAAATTTGTCAAACCACAATTTGTTTAATTTCTAGAGCGGCCGAAGTTCTCTATAATAACCGAAATCATGTTTGACCCAGTATACCCACCCTTACCCTCTCATTTCCTCAGCAGTGCTTTGCAGCTTAGGGTCCTCAATCCCTTAGCTCTGCTTTACATTTACGGTCCTCCACCCTTCGGCTACATTTTATGACTTAGGGCCCCCTATTATCGGCGTCTTGCAGCTTTGGGCCTTCAATCCTCTGCTGCTTTGCGGCTTAGGGTCCTAAATTTGTGGCAAGAATCCATGTTGGCTGCACTCTTTTCCTTCTCCTACGTTGGGCTTAATAATGTTGAACCACAAAATAACAGCCGATGCAATGAAAAGGATGCGTGTGATAGATGTAGTGTAGAGGGGTAGAAACCAGTGCATATATATATGGAAGGGTTAAATGCGTTAAAAAGTTACGTAATGTTAATTCTGTGTATTCAACAGCTTTTTTAATAAAATATTAATGCAGATGCGTATGTGATGCATATGGTGATTTTCCTCTAAGAGAATACGTCCATAAGATGTACTGGTAGTGGAATAATAATGCCTTCACCGAATTATGGCCATTTCTAAATTTAGCTCTTATACCCTTAAAGAATATTCGCTTGCACATGCGCCTTACTGAACTTGTATACACACATACATAGGTTAGCATGTTTTATTCCGAAGCCATGTCCATAAGGTGTACAGGTAGTGGAATAATAAAGCCCTCACCGAATTATGGCCATTTCTAAATTTAGCTTTTATACTCTTAAAAAACATTTGCATGCATATGCGCCTTACTGAACTGTATACACACACACATACATAGGTTACCATGTTTTATTCCGAAGCCGACTAATAGTCACTGAGTATTCAAATTAACATTACATCCCTATTACCTTTAGGAAACACACAGTAGTAAACGCATTTTCCCCATCCATTTTCCGGAGGATGCAATCTTCCTTCCACAAGTCGTACGCCTCTCAAAGCCTGCGATTCTGGATTTCTATACTTCAAACCACATGTATTCGGAAACTGCGCGACCAACGTTGAAAGTAGCAATGTATTATCTTCTTCTGTAGGTAGTTCTATAGATTCCTCTCCTTCATTTTCCGCTACTTGAAGGTAGGAACTCATTTTCGCCGCCACAATATAAATATTTACACTATTTGTTTGGAAAAACACACATCTGTTTTATCTACTACCTTTATATTTGAAAAACTACACAATTATTATATACATTTCAACGGATCATCAAACCGGATGTACTTAGTTCCATGGGAGGAAGTAAAAACATCACATATCTTACCAGCGTCTTTACAAAGACTGGTTACCAACCTTCAGGAACCAAAGATCGTAGTGCCCGCTTAATAAACACTATTTGGTTTTAACATGCCTCAAACGAAAAAGCGGCCACTAGTAGTGCTAAAGAAACGCCTCGTCCTGCAGACTAAAGGGTTCTAGATAAGTGGATAAATTTATTTGGTATCATCCTTAAGATATACACACTCTATGATAATTGAAATAATTAATTCTGACACACCAGTGTTTATATAAAATAAAAAAAAAAATTAGCAAGAACAAATACAGATTTTTTTTTCAAATTTCTACCGTCATCAAGGTCGTTCCTGTTTTAAATAACATACATACATACATACATACATACATACATACATACATACATACATACATACATACATACATACATACATACATACATACATACATACATACATACATACATACATACATACATACACACACACACACACACACACACACACATACATACATACATACATACATACATACATACATACATACATACATACATACATACAAATTCTATGTCATAATCAAAATGAAATTAAGTTTTGTTACATCAGTGTTTATATAACATACACACGAAAATAAGTAAAAAAATTCCATACATTTTTTTTTCCTTCCTTAAACTTCTACAATCAATAACTAACTTCCTTCCTACTTCTCGAAAATGGGAACTGCAAGAACAAAGGGGTAGTGCCTGCACAAGCGAAATATGGTATATCCTGATTGCCCCTCACTACCATTTATCCGGCACTCCTGTTAGCTGCACCGCCTTCTCCCTATCATTGGTGGACTTTGCCTCTGTTGACCATCTCCGGGTTCGATTCCAGGCAACCGTATGTGAGATTTGTGTTGGATAAAGCGACGTAACCATAGGGTTTATCCGGGTTCTACAATTTCCCCCGCCATCGTATTCCACTGGTGCTCCACTTCATTCCAGTATCATCGGTGTCATCGCCTGTAGTGCTATAGTAGTAAAAGCGGGCGTTAAACACCATAAAAAAACAATAACAACCAGCATGGAACTCAATTCTCTTCTGGTATAAATGATGTTACAAAGAAAGTCATGTCAACTAATCCAGGATAACACGATCCAGGTATAAAAATGGAGATCGATTATAATTTTCGGCGCATGTAGACATTTTTCGTCATATTAACGGGTCATTTGATATTCTAGAAACTAAAAGTGACAATATAGGACACTGTACTGTGAAAATCAAATTCAAAATCCTTCAAACGAAAAATGAGGGGAATTGCCAAGACTTTGGGAAACGTTATGCACCTTCGACGATGTGAACCACCCAAAAGGAGGCAGAAGAGTCTTAACTGTGTAATATTAAAACATTGTATTATTGCGAAATTATGGACATTTTAGTTCAAAATTGAGTCTGCAACTTAGATACACTTCAATTTCTAGAACTTCGGAATCAGAACACATTGAGTAATATAAGAAAAACTTTCCCGGTTAGGATTCCAGACTTAGAACATTTTTTAAGGAAAAATTTTGGCTGTAAATTCTTAAGATCATACTCGTTTCAATATTCACTTCAGAAGAACCCTTGTGACATAAACCTCGCTAAGCCCTTGTGTTCATAAAATCTAAGGATGTTCAGAATACGTACTTAGCGGCAGTAAACGATAAGAATTGTAGTAAATTGTCCCAGTTAGAAACACATCCCTACAGCGAAGTCTTTCAGCTATGAAGAGAAAACAAATTTGCGCCAGAAATTCTCCGCATCAAGGCAGACCCTCAAATGTAGCTTTCATGTCAATTGGAAAAGAGCTGCATTATGGTTTAAAGTCAGCGCGGAGGCTTTTACGATAATATGTTATCGACGACTTTTCGCAAAATCGCAGGGTACTGCTCCTAGTTGATATTTGCTGTAAATTGAGCACATCCCATATTAAATATATGTTAATGCATTTTATCCTCTAACTATACAATTTCACATTATATATAATTTAAGTTTTATTAAAATTCAAGATTAACAGGCTTCACATAAATGTCGATTTTCATAGTGATAATCGTGATTCAGTCACCATTTGTTATTTATTCCTAACAAATTTTTTTCAGTATAATTAAGATTTGCACATTTATTATATAATGCCTAGAATTTGTAAAATGGTTTCTGAATTATTACTTCCCAAAATAATTGCTGACATGTAAAAAGAAACGATTTATTAACCACCATCAGAATAGTGTACAATCACAGATAAAACTTAACTGACTTACACTAATGACACATTTCTGCGGTAGTTTGCAATTCTCTTTCACACTAAACAGAACAAATATTTTGTATAGAGAATTGCAGCCGTGTATTCAAATAAATATTAGTATGGTTATTTTCAAATTAAGTTTTTTCTTGCAAAGCTTGTCTTAGCTTAGAGATAATTTCAAAATGCAAGTTCAAGCGTTTTAGGAGTGTAAACTGTCAATTCCATAATGAGTATGGAAAGAAGACCTTGCAGTATTTCGTTTAGAAACTTTTACAGATTGTTGAGAAGCCTGGTAGAGTGAAACATCGAAGTCTCGTGTCTAGTGTTCTAAGCATGGATTGAACAGAACATGTGTTCAGTTTAGGCTTTTATTTGTTTTGGCAGGTTTCTGGGTCAAAATTGTCTTTTCTCCGAAATACGCCATCGAAGCTCATGATAGTCGCAATTTTTACACAAAAAGTTAGATTTTTTTCGGCACTACATAAAAGCATATGAATGATCATTGAGCTTCAAATGATTATTATTGTTATTATTATTATTATTATTATTATTATTATTATTATTATTATTATTATTGGAGATGATGTCTTTCCATGTAATATAAGTTTGAATGGAGCCTATTATAAACAATTACCTATACTATTTGACCTGTAAAAATTAACTCAATCTTGCATTCTGGTTTCTCACCTACACTGAAACGAAAGTGTATAAATTGGCGCAATTGTTCCCCTTTTAATATAAATCACTATGGGACACACTTCACCACTTCCACTAGTTAAATCAGTTTATGTGCCTAGCACAAACCGCTATACACTGTTAAGTGTCGGCACCTATTCCTCATCTGAGTTTCCTACATTGGTACTGTATGGTATTTTATGGCAACGACATTGCGTTAAGCAGACAAACTAGAAATCTAATTCTTTAAAAGAATAGACGAGAGCGTAGTCACTTAGGCGTGATATAGTATTTTATGAGAGAACGAAAACAGCATGGCTTAATTAAAGTCAATACACCGCTTTAGAGGAGATAATGCTTGCTCAGATATACTTCTCATTAACTGTAAAAATCGTACAAACTATAATATGCTAACAGATCATAAACCGTCCTTTTCAATACTCCGCTTGTTATGGTAATTCTTTGTTAAATAAGATGGAATTGCAGTCAAAAACATCTCATAAATATGTACGGTAAGGAATAAATGGAAGCTTTAATCACCTCTTTTAAGCAGCATGCCATTTTAACCTTTTCTCTTAATTTACAGGAATTGTATTAACACAACACTGCTATAACATACTCAGGCTGCCGCCGTATCATCTTGACAAAGGATCACTCAAATGAATTTAAGCTAAAGTTAAAAATACGGAGCAAGCATCAATTTTATTTTAAAACCACAAGATTGGCACAGTTGTTTCGTCAAAAATTTGTATAACGTTGAGATTATAGTTGAAAAGTCTGTTGATCCGTAGAGGAAATTGAAAACCATCATTTGAAAAATGTGGAATTGTAGAAAACCATAAAGATGGGTTCTCATCCTGGATAATGGTGCAGAAAGCAGCAACACTACTGAGCATTCCAATGCGGTGACTGATACCGGAGAAGAGGAGGAGGTCTCGGGTGTGGTAGAGCTGAGATATATGATTTACAATTGTGTTTGTTATTAATGTGAGGTTAAGGTTATGTGGACAGTGATAGATTCAATACACTAAATTGCTATAAGACTATGACGTGTTCGATCCGGAGTCACGAAACTGCCAGATTGAGTTTCGGTGCACACACAGTATATCTATGACGTGATGGATTAGGTGTGGTCTGTATAGCCCATTTCAACACAATAACACTACCTAGCATTGCTGTCTGCCTAGGCTCGTACAGTTCCTGCTAGTATATCGAATCGAACACTGAACGAGAGATTGAAAAATGTTGAAATGCTGAAAGGGCGGGCATTCGACACTGAACAAACTTGTGGATGATTTCGGTATGGGATTTTTTTTTTTTTTTTTTTTTTTTTAATAAATTAAACTTCCATATTTTGCAAAGCGTATGACAATATATAAGGAGAGGTACAACACTTTTCTGGATTAAACACTGCAACAGTAAACGTCGCAATCAAAATATATTCTTTCTGAATTAGTAGCTACCCTCAGCATCGAAACCTTGTACAGAAAAGCAAATATAATTTTATCTCGATGTGGTTTGTATGTCGGAACATCGTAATATCCCCTTCCACAAAGCAGAAAATAAGTATTTGAAAGTGCTTCTGGTAAAATACTTACTTATTCACATACTCTCTTACTTACTTTGCATATTCAATTAGTCGATCCTCTTGTGCTATCCGGTGTCGAAGTTCCGGAAAAAAAAAATGGGTAAAATTGTCCCGTGAGTCACTCTACGAAAAAACAATTTATTGCCTTTCTTTGAAGTTAAACTCGTCCATACAAGAAATGCAATAAGCGACCCTAAAATATATGCTTCACTTAGCGACACTACATATGTGAGTAATTGGCCCGTAGCAATGCTATTGTAGGAAGTCTGTTACCTAGTGGTTTCGGACTGAATATGTTTTTAGCATCTGCAGTACGTGATAAAGTCAATTCCGTAAGGATTGGGCGACTCTTTGACAATGGAACTGTCTCTTATGGCTAGGCGGAATTAAGCATAGCAACATTTATTGTTTGTGACTGACGTCGCAGCATATATGGTGAAGGCAAGACAAATTTTTAAGTTGTTGTACCCTAATCTAGTTCACTTAACCTATCTAGCACATGGGATGCACAGAGTGGCTGAAAAAATTAGAGATGCGGACTGCTTCATATGAATTATGAAGAATATTTTTAAACCTCTATCAAAGAAAAATAAATATAAGGACATCACACCTACATTTTGCATACCACCGCAACATGTGACACGCCGGGGTACTTGGCTAGAAACAGCGCGCTACTATGCCAAACTTTACAATAAAATTATCGATATAATAAATATACCAGAACCGTATGTAGTGCAACGCAAATAGCAAAATTGAAGGATTCGGAACATTCCCTTTCAAACATTAACTGACGCAGTATCGGAATCTGTTGCTTCAAGGGTAAAACGGAAGTTCAAAAATGTACTTGATAAAACCTCGAATCTGGAGTTACTTGCGAGGTAAGAGACATTTTAAAGGATTCCAACAGTGAGTGCACTTCTAAGAAAATAGAGTCATATGATTTCCTACTCTACCGGTACGCCCCACCACATCAAGTGACACCCTACGAAATTTCTCTAGGTACAAACATATTTTGAGTGACAGGAGAAGAGCCTTTTCTTTCAATACAGTAAGGAGATATCCTGTAATTCACTGCTATGAATTCTGAGTGAATTTGGTTTATTTATGTTCATTGTGTTTTCAACATTCTACATATTATTAACATGATTTTTGGTATGTGTTATTCTTGTATTTGTAAAAGTACAAGGTGTTTTTATTTAATGATCATATAGTGAAATAACTGCTTCATTATGCTTCTTTACGTATTAAAACGATGCATATAATGACAATAAATGTAATGCGTTACTTTTGGAACAGATTATACCACAACGCGTGCATGTTTACGCTACAAACCCCGCCCCATTATCCTCCCTTTACACCGCTGACTACTCTGAGTGTTCGGAGCTATGTGCGATTCGGCAAAGGTAATATTTATTTATTTAGTTTTGTGTCCACTTTTTGTATTAGATTTCGTTTGTAGCCCCTATGAACAGGAATGGGTTTGGGCTTTTAGACCAACAGCGTCAGAATTACAGCACTATGTTATGACGTCTTTTTTTTTTTTTTTTTTTTCTTGTGCACATTTTAATGCACTGGTGCAATAGCTTTTATTTTTATAATTGAATATAGCTCTTCACCAAGTGGCCACTAAGGTGAAATTGAATTAACAAATTTTCATTGCTAAATATTTGGCTTTGGTTAACACCTGGCTTTTTAAAGGATTGAGATATAAATTATAATCCAACTTCTTTACGATTTAGCCAACACTTTCAGTTGAACAGAATACTAAGTAATTGTAAACTTATATTCTGTGCGATTTTTCCTTAGGGCATAGACTGTATTACGGTGTTTTTACGGTGTTGCGATCTTTATAGTTTTTATGGCGTGTCACATAATTTGTTATAATTCCGTTTTTGGAGTTTTTAGTATTGAAGTTTTGCCCGGTTTCTTTGCCTTGTGGTAAATTATTGATATTATATTTTATTGCGTTTGATTTTCGTTCAGCATTTTATATTTGTTTACATTTCCTGACTCTGGACGAATCCATAGCATTTATCTGGCTCTTTTTCTACCTCGCTGAATTTCGAGACGTGTCTATGTTTTACATTGTTTATACTGCCCAGAAATCTGCCACATTACGGCTTGTGGTGGTGGTAGTTCAAGCACATTTTTGTGCTAGTTTTTCTTTGTGCTGTATAGCTATTTGCATTTTACGTGGGTTTATAATTTGTTTTATTTATTTTGATTTAATTTTTACGTAGTGTGGGAAGCTTACCCTGGTCTATATTTTGAATGTTCTTTTTTTTTTTCCTCCTCAAATTCCATGACTTGTGTTTCTACAATCCTATGCAATTGCTCCTGCTAAAAAATTGCAGCCCTCACCGTAATGTTTCTGGAGTGAATTTATAGCTAAATTTGTAATTATTATATTTTCCTACTCTTTTGTTGAAATGCTGTCTGCACTAGTTATTGGTTTCGCTACTGTTTTCCCAGGTTAGTAAGTTAGTCTTGTTATTTTTTTTGTAGTGTTTAACGCCCGCTTTAACTACTTATGGCACCGCAGGCGGTAACACTGAAGATACATGAATGAAAATGGAGCACCCAGCTCCGCTTTGTCCACCACCCGGGCCGTCTATGTGAGAGGAGAGTGGTCTAACCATTCGGCCACGGCGCAGCCTTTGTCTTGGTAGTTCATTGCTGCACTGCTGTAACGATTTATAATAGTATTAAATGTTAAAGTTACTAAATGTATACTCCTTATTGTGCTGTTGCAAGTGATCTTACTCTCACTGTAGCACTTTCTATGCGAGATAGACAGTGTGTTGGCTTTTCTTGGGTTTCCTGTCAAAAGAATTGTCTCATAAATGGCCGGTGAAGGACTATATTATGGAGAGGGACTTGTGCGTATATAACTAGAGTAGTCCATACTCTCAATGTTATAAGTGCATGAAAGTGCACACCTTGACGCGTTTAATAAATTCACAATGTTTTTCCAAGCTAATTTTCATTCAATAGGTTTCCATGTTCGCATTAATAATTGCTTGTTATGCATAATTCCAACCATTTGAGTGACCGTACATCAGTTCTTGGGTACTTGTTTTGCACAAATATTGCTAATAACTTATACAGTTACTCTACAAGTCAACCACATGAGGTAGTTTTTGTGCTTATACTACTGAAATATTTTACTTTGGGGGGCTAGAAAATTCGATGGATGTAATGTGGTAAATCTGTATGTAGTTAATTATTTCTATGTTGGCGAGATTGCCAACTTTACTCTTTGCTTTTTAAAAAAAGAGGATGCAGAGAGGCGCATCGATGGGATGTAGAGACATTTTCTTGCGATCCTTTAACATGGCCAAGATGAGGCAAAGACCAGCCACTTCTTCGGCAGCAGTCATCGCCACTCCCCCGGCAGCCGCCGAGGAACTACCACCGTCTCCGCACACATTGATGTTGATTTCAACTATTAGCACGGGAGAGGTTGGGCCATGCGCTCTCTATCCACACACACGTAGAACCTCTCCCTTGCTAACAGTTGAAATCAACATCAATGTCACGTGACTAAAGTAGGAAAGTGCGAGTTCTTCAATTTGGTATAATGGAAACAGCTGACGAAAATGTAGAAATAAAGCTGAGTTTTCGTATCGAAGTAAATTGTGTAAATACAAGAGTTCCAATAGATACAACGATAATATATAGCACTACATAGCGTACTTTCCATGTTTAAAACTGATGCCTGACCTGAAAACCTAATAAGGTGAAATGTATCTTTTGTAGCTGTTATAAAACTAGTTGTTTTAGCGAAGAATTTAACTGTATGCAGTGACGAAAAAACTGTTAGTGCTTAACCATATTACACGACTGTAATAAATTAGCATATTAGGTGCCAAAGTGTGTGTAAGTTATTTGCTGAGGAAACATTCTTGGCCATCGGCAAATGTGTTTCAAATAGTTAGACCAATCGTCTCTCACCTAGAGGCCCGGGTTCGATCCCAAGTGACCGCATGTGAGATTTGTGGTGGACAAAACGGTGAAGGGGCGGGCTTTTTCGGTTTTCCCCGCCATCGCATACCACCGGTGCACAATCTTCATTACATGTATCACCTGTGTCATTGCCTGCGGTGCCACAAATAGTAAAAGCTGGCCTTAAACACGTCCAAGAAATCATCATCATCACGTTGCTATCTTGTTTTTCTGCGTGTGATATTTGTTCATGTTAGCTTTCACTTTTGCAATTACTGGGAAGAATACGCTAATATCAGCTTTCTCCAACATTGGAAAGGTTACCTTAAATTATAAACCATTTTATCATTGTTATCTTTATAATTGGCTTTATGCTTTCCAGTTTTCAGAAAATCCGTTATATTCATGTTTATTTTTTCACAGACTATTTTCTGTAGGAGGGATACTGGGTGTTTTCACTGCAATATTTTTACATCTATAAATAAAATTGAATGAATATATTTTCCTTTGAAAGTGCTATTCAGTTCTTTCCCATTGCTCGTGGCTGGACTTATAAACTTCCTTTACATATCTAGCATTGCTAAAATAGGCTTCTGTGTTCATGTATTGCGGGATGCAAAACTAACGTTCGCGAAATCAAATTCTCTTACTTCTGTGTTATATCCTAAACTTGAACTGTTACCTTGCAATTTCGCAGTGAGTTTGCTTTACTTCTAAATAAATGTTCCTCACGTGGACAGCTAATTGAGAACCAAGCTTCCTGTGTTTATTTTCTGCTCGGACGCGCATTTCACAATTGTTTAACGCAAATATACGTGTAACTTACATGTTGTCACTCGTCGCTTGTCAAAAAAATCTGTAGTGTTACACTCTAATGACTTTCTCCAACTGTTCTACAATCAGACTTCTTACAAAAGTAACTCTTCTTTCTACACCATGCTATTCGATATACGCATTAGCAGAATGTACTTATTACTTAATTCCTTACAAGCAGAAGGAAACTAAAAGAATGCTAAAGCGATAGTCAAATGTTTTAAAAGTTATGTGATTGTCCCTGAAATTCAAAAAAAAAAAAAAAAAGTCTAACAAAAAATACGGATACTACCTGTCTGAGAAACGTATAAGTATTTTAAAATTTAAGACAATAACAAGGAATATCTTGGAAAAGGTCAACTCTACAACAAAATTACATATGACATAAATTATGTGCTTTAACGAGATCAGCATTTTTTTTTTTTTTTTTGGTAGTAAGTTTTTGTCTATCTCTTATGGTTTAACGTTATGCAAAATTCTGCAAAAAACAACCAGAATAAAGTGCTCTTAAGAGACTATTCGCATAAATTTCAAAATGTACATTTTATTTGAGCAGTGAATAATTTTAATATACGGTATTTTAATCAAAATCGTTAGAGCCATTTTGGAGAAAATGCAAATTTTGAAAAATATTTCAATGTGAAGATTAGTTTGGGTGGGGGAATTTTCTTGAACCTCTTCATGTCGTATGCTTCGAAAATAGTAATCTTAAACACCAAGTTCGGTATTTAACGATCTTTTAGCTTTTGAGCTATGCTGTCCACAGGCACTCATGCGGACCTTCTTCTAAATAGTTTTTTTTTGGATTCAGGGATCTCAAAACATATATTTCCGGGGAAATCTCGGTGCCGAATTTTTTAGTGCATTACAGTACCTCCTCTATATACTATGTACATAGTACGTATAGAGAAAGTAATACATCATTATTAAAATTGCGGATCTTTAAATTTAGTTGTATATTTTAAAAACTAAAGGTCACGTGTGAAGCTGTATGCTATTTAAACATGGTCATAGTTGTGCGCCATAATATAGAAAATGTTTAAAATTTAAATCAGACCTGCACTATAGGCATAAATCGAAATTAGTACGTGTGATTTGAGTAAGCACAGTGTTAACACGTGTTATTAACTTGGTGTTTATTCAACAATTACCGCAGTATTTAATTTAGCTGTGCAGAAGTACCATACTACCCTTCCTAGTGAAAGTCATACCTACTGGTCTACTCCGTATATTTCATATATCTATCCTTTAACATAACATGAAGAAATTTGAATATAAACAAGGGTAAACTTTTGGTCAGTGACTTTATATTTTTCCCCATTTCTGAAGTTCCAAATGACGTATGTAAAATATATTTCTCAAATACCTTTGTATTTTGAGATTTTCCATTTTTCCTTTATTACAGCTTAACCCAATTGTCTTACACATAAGGTACTGAATGCTGAGACCTGTTTAAATATAAAAAAATGATATACAAACTGCTAAGTACGCATTTGTCATACTTCATATATTAAATTAATAATTTCTGTTAAACTCACATATGTGAAATGTACGACAATAATTAAAAAGATGTAGAATCTATGGTGTTCACTACGAGAATTTAAACCGCTGTCCTCATATACTTGTTTATGCAACCATACGATTCACATTAAATTCTCAACATATGACCTCTAATTCCATTAAAATATACTACAATCCAACACGTCCCAATGGAACAAACACGTCCAATATAGCGAATCCTGTGCAGACAATGGCTCAATTTCATTCGTAGGAAGTCAAAATGGCTCTCTCTCCCGACCCTCTCTCTCGCACCAGTATATACTCTATACCCATTTTATAGTGTTTAACGCACGCTTTTACTACCATGGTACTGCAGGCGAACTCTATATATATATGGTGTAAATACAGGTTTAATAGATGTATATATACATAGCCTCATATGGGTAGCTTTTGCAGGGAGGAGAGTCTCTATTGTCATTTTAAGCATCTGGCAAGTCTATGCGGGTTGAAATTCTGGCGTACCAACGGTCCTAATACTATCCTGGCAATTGACTCAATCGTTAAGAAACAAAGTATTGTATTATAGAAAAAGGGACCGAAAATTGCCAAATTTGCTTCCCAGGAAAGAAGGGTGGAATTTTTACTTCCCTTGATCTTACATAAATGGCTTACCAAAGTATCAAACATGAGTTCAAGTTCAGAAACTAGTAAGTTGAGAATTCTTTCAATTTAAACTACTACCAGTTGTGATTTTGGTCTTTAATATATATTCCTTTGATTTATATGAATAGCAGTTATATTAATGAAGTCAAGCCTTTTTCTTTGGGTATTTTTGTTTAGCTATAGCTATAATATCCATTACTTTGGCTATCTGAACGGTCAACATACGCCACTGTTTAATTGTATAATGTAAGGGGCAAGCAAAGTGTTATAAATTGATAAACACGATGCACGCTCTTTATTATACACTCATCCTGTTTCCCCTTCTGTGCTCATTATTTAAAATAACACTCAGTAATAAATTCAATGATTTATTGTTGGAATTAACAGTTCCTGAGTGAATCAACGAGCGAACGAACGAATGAATTGAGAAGGTAATGATTAATGAATGAATGATTGAACGAATGGACCTAGTTGAATTTGAATCTTTGCTTTGGCAGAGACAAACACCTTGGAGTTATATTACTTAGACATACCGCTGGTGCTAATGAGGTGTCGCTAATTGAAACCTCTCGCACATAGGCAGGAGGAGGGCAAACGTACTTTTTGCCATATGTTCAATATGCTCAAAATACTTTAAAAGTGAGATGGTTTAAATATATTAGGGTTTAATAATTAACATAGTGCACTCCAGGGTTGCATAACTGTACCAATTACAAGAAAAAAGATTCCGAGATCACTTTCCATCGGTAAGAATAAATTTTAGCATTTGCGATTTATGTTCCAAAGTCATTCCTATTTCTCGCACCAGCGTCTGGTCACTCAGCGAATGATAATTTATTTTAGGTTTTCATTACATAAACTAGAATTACTCAGTAAGTCGTTAGCTGTTCTGAAATGTGAAAAGTTTGTGGCATTGATATACCACAGGCTATACTCAAAGCATTTTGTGAAAAATTGCTTCCATGAGAATAAAGGCAAGAAGATGCTCAACCCTGACACATTTCCTTCAGTATTTAGATTCCCTTCTCATGTGACAAAGGTAAGAAAAACGCTAATTTAATTCTTATAACTATTTTGTTTATGTTCATCAGCATTAGAAGGCGGTGCTAAAATATTAGATTCAATATTAAAAAAAAAATTCCTAAATTTAAAAAATTACCCGAAATCTCGATTAAGTTAGTTTTTCAAATCTGTAATTTCAGGTTGAAACACAACCCCACAGGGTGCTTAAAAGGAATTGTTAGAGCATGAAGAATATTAGGTAATAGTCGATTCTAATTTTAGACTTGTATATAAATTATTTCAGGAAGCACAGACCTCTCTCTCCTCGGTGCACATATTAATACACCTGTCTTATCTATCTACTTCAAATATACCACAAATACTGTTAGAAAATGCTTACTCAACGTCTTGAATATAATTTAACGTTAGAGGAAAACAGGTACCTAATTTCAAGTTTATTTTATTTTTAAACTGTACATACTTTCTCCACGAAAATCGAGTATCGTATAGATATGTTTTTTTTTTCTTCTGGCAAATCATTTTATTTATTTACATACTGCCCTGGGTAACATCGTCGTATTACCACTTTGACCTTCTACAAGAACTGCTTAAATTGTTGACGTGTGCATTAAAACCGTACTTCTTGATTAACTTGACACACATTTAGTACCGCATTTATATTTCCAGGCTATTTAGGGTGGAGAATAATGATCATGAAATAAGAGAAGCTTCATTAGCCTAGAATCGAACCCAGCATATTTTGCATTTTTAGGTAAGCATTTTCACCACTTTACTTGCAGAGTCACACTTAATAAGCCCTCTTTATAATTCTTGTTGACGACTGTGTGTATTAAAGTAAAAACAGATAGTATACATGGAATCACTGAGAAGAAGCTGCGAAAACAGAATTAAAACTGAATTATGCTCTATGTAAATCCTTTATTCCGTTTGTAAAACACTTTAAATGCAGGTATGCGATATTCAAGTACAATGATATTATTCACTTCCTTTTTTGTTCAGTTGTGGGATGAAATTCTGTTTAGTCAATGAAGTGATTTTATTGAACTCCCAATAGAACATTCAAAGTCTATTCCCTGTGCATAGATGCTGATGATCACAAAGAATGTGTTGTTGCAATTATTTCTACCTTGGGTATCACTAGGGCATAATTATAATTGTCTTAAGTGTCTCTGTTTCCCCATTATAACCAATGTATTGCGCGCGGCCTTGGGTGTCTTTGACCTCCACTCCACTCCTTCAATGCACGACACTTACAATGGTCTTCGCAGCTAGGGGTTTAGTGGCTTGGGCGGCCGTCTTCAATTACTGTTTAGTAAACCATAGTTGGCTATGGTGCTGATTATTGAAAATGATTGCGCATCGCATATGTGTTTTGTTATTATTGTTGTTGGCTACATTGGTTGATCGTGACGTCAATGATGTAGTGGGAGAGGCTTTATCGTGTAACTGAATTTGAGTGGTGAATGACTGAATAGGATAAATCGGAATTACGCGTTTGTCTTATATCAAGTTCTGTAAAAACAGTAGTGTAGGAAAACTTAAGCGGTATAATGTCACTTGTTCCTATGCTACTGGATAAATTTTGGAATCCGGATATCTGGTTGCCACCTAACGTAACATGGAAGGATTTGAAGTCAAATGATGAAATAGCTTATGCAGAGCACAGGCATCTTGTTGTTCCAATTCCAATGGCATTGTTGGTGTTATGTTTGAGGTATTTCCTAGAAAGGTTAGTGTGAGGGATGCTTGTAGCGTTTTTAATCATGTCACATTTCTCTTGCATCAGCATGACATTTGATGCACTTTAGCTTAAGGTGTGATTATCTCTTTCCGTTAGTTTGTTGAGCAAAATTTCCTATATAATGTTGGGATTGCGATAAACTTAATGTATTATTAGTATACAATGGTTCCACCACTTGGCATTACTTCTATACGCGGGTACTTTTGTTATTTCGTCATTAGAGCCGCATTGTAATTACTTATTGGTCTGTTATAAACATTTAGGGCCCTAAGCTGCAAAGCGTAGCCCAACGTGGAGGGCCCTAAGCCGCAATGCGTAGCCGAGGGATATTTTTTATAAGTTGAGGAGTGTAGCAGTTGCGGCCGAAGGCGACAGGGTGTAGACGATGAATCTGTGAAGCTAAAAAGCCAATGTTCCCAAGAAGTCAAAATTTTGGCAATCTGGCAACTTTCACATCTGAACAACTTAGCGCGTGTGTGCGTGCCGCGCGCATGTCAGTATATGGGTGGTGGAACCGTCGTATAGCTTTACCCTAAAGTTTAACGTAATCCCGGCAGAAGTGTATTTTGCCTTCACGTTGAATTAATATGTACATATTTTGTTCTCAGGTATTGGTTTTCTCCAGTAGGCGTGTCTTTAGGGATAAAAATTTCAAAACCAAAGAAAGCACCATCAAATGCAATGTTAGAGCGAGCATATCAGTCAAGCAAGAAAATCAAACACAAAGAGGTATGTAGAAAATAAAACAAAGAAATGTTAAAACTTAACTTTGACTATGGAACAGATTTCATACTTTATTTCTTTCCAAAAACCAGTAGTTTGATTTGCTATCACAAAAACGCAAAGAAATAGTTTTCAGAAACTCCATTGTTACCCCATATTTCGACACAGTTCATATACACACTAAACCTAACCTGAAATCCCAAAGTCAGTGGACCGTGAC
The DNA here is from genome assembly GCA_030762935.1 of Hymenopus coronatus. NCBI lineage: Eukaryota > Metazoa > Arthropoda > Insecta > Mantodea > Hymenopodidae > Hymenopus > Hymenopus coronatus. The sequence continues at coordinate 98,733,743 of CM060900.1, read as the reverse complement.
ATTTGCTGCAGCTCATTACAGCCTAATGGCTTCTGCTTACCTCATACTCATTTTACAAAAATGCAGAAAACTGAGGTTCATTTGACTTTAGCTTACCTTAATATTTTGGTGGATACAATGCAGTAACTGCTTTAAAAAATCACAGATACTCTCTTTTGGTTCATATTTGCACTGAACATATACTTTGCCAAATATATATTTATTTATCCTGTTTAATAAATAGCTCGAAAATTTGCTCGAGGAAAACTCTGTACCCAAAAATAACTCAGCTCACATTCACTTAAAAATGTGCATAACATAATGGCACATTACTGGTTTGTTTTTCAATTCACAGCTGCTAACCTAGTCAAAATATCATATGACTATATCATGTGATCAAATCTTTCAATATCACAGGCTCATATCATCGGGCAGAACTATTAACTAAAGAGATCATACCTTCTGGATCATTGAAAGCCATGGGTTTAACTTGTAAGGCACAAAAATGTCAAGTTGGAGAAATTAGTAAATACTTTTGAACATTTATTACCCAAGAACCAAGCACTTCCGAAATGTAATCCAAATAGAACTATGGCTCAAACTTAATAGTAACAGATCCTTTGCTTGAAAAAAATTGTGTACTTAAACTTTAATGAAATTTTATTAGTCTACCTGCGCATTTACACATTTATAGCAGTGCAAATTATAACAGGCTTCTAGGTGAATGTAGGGCTATTGTACCTGGCATATATCTATTATATTTACATGAATGGGTAATGTTGCCGTTTAAGGGTCAGTTGGCCGCGCAATGCCGCAAAACCATACCAACTTTAGAAATTGAAAACCTGCTGTAGAACTGAGCACATAGTGCCTAAGGAATGCAACCGGTTAATAGCCGCAAAATGGCAGTAATAGCACGGTTATATGCTGCTAAATGGCGCGTATATCACGTAGCCGAAGGGCATGGTAATTCTAGCAGACGACGCCATCTATCATACACCATTAATCCTACTTATTGCGGATGTTAATAATTTGAGATTATGTGGTACATGAGCTAGCTAAAGGCGATTTCATCAAAACATATAGATAACCCCATATGTCATACTGCAATTGCGGTGCTCTTATTACGTTTGAACAAGTAATATTGTGGGTTAAATGGAGAAATTTAATACACAAAGCTACTGTTAAATAAGAAGTATCGATTGCTTTTGTTTCTTTCTAATGAAAACAGGAGCATTAGTAGTAAATAAAAATTATTATATAATATTGTTGTTAATATTATTATTATTATTATTATTATTATTATTATTATTATTATTATTAGGTATTATTGGTGGTATTATTATTATTAGTTGTAAGAATAACTGTCAGCCCAACCAGATCTACTTGCTCTTTAGTTATGTCATTGGTAGCCTTAAAAAGGGCTGTTTTGTCATTAAAGAAAATATGAAAGAGGTGGAGAACAGTAGGATATGTTCAGAAGAATAGAATATGCACCCCCTGACGCATATAATTGCATATTTCAGCATTTCCCGCACCTTCCTATGAATGCACAGCCTCATTGTATATATTTCTGGGTTTCCCCGCCTTCCTATGGTTACCCTTCCTAAGGCATATTGCAAATTTCATGCTTTCCACACTACCGTATGACTACGCTGCCTTCCCTCCTTTTCGCAATACCAACTATGTATGCTCCATTACACTGAACATTGCCCTTTCACATGCAAAGGTTGGGTGCCTGACGTTACGCAGCCAACTGACCCTTAAACGGCAACATTACCCATGAATACATATCCATGTTTGGCAGTCAAACAGGGTCATGATTTAGACATTACCAATATTTAGCAACAAATAAAGATGTTTGAAAGCCAAGTGGAGAAACACAACACAGTAATAAATAACCAGCTGTTCCATATCCAAATAAGTATGAAAGCCAACTGACTTGCATTTACGCAGGTATCATAATATATTATATATGAAATATCTGGCGCATTTAGTAGAAATTTCCTAACGCCAACAATAAAATCATTAAAGGCCAAAAGACTCGTTTATATTACAGTAACATGTTAAGGAAGTTAAATATTTGTAATTCCTATTTTAGGAATTCCATTATTGTGTAGTTTAGAAAGCATATTGTTTATTTAAACCAAAACATTCATATAATGTATTTTAACATGAAAAAAACTAAAGCTGGTTCTGTGCAGATGAGTTCCTGAGAACAATATTTAGTTGCTATGTCACATAAAATGGATATCCCTCCCTTTGATGAGAGTCGATGTTATACTAGTTAAGTATTAAGAAAATCCTGTACAAAGTACATCCAGTGTAATCTGAAGGAATGTATTAAGCACAAGATGTTAGCTGAACAAAGTCTTATTACCCCCAACCCTTTTTGGGGACCTCATTTGTATAGAGCAAACTAGCACCACGTTGAAGTGCAGCATAGTAAAAAATTGCTGATGAAAATGCTGCTAAATGCCATGGTGCACTGGATGCCTTGGATGGGAAGCTTATGATGTGTTTGGTGCATGAGGAATAAAAGTAAAAATGTATGTAATGTTTGAAGCACGCTATCTAGAAGTTTTATCTGTCCATATTCTCCACAGTTTTACATTAAATTACTATTTCAGATGGGTGTGTCTTATGCATATAGCAATTATGAGTGCCTCTCATTAATGGAAATTTTAAAATTATTAGGTATTCATCTATATTTTCAATTAGTTGAGAAGCTGAGATAAAGCAACTGTGTATTTAGTTGGCTAGGTTTATATAGTTATTAAGTAGATTACAATTATCAGTGGGCAAAGATATTTAATAAATGCCTACTCTGTGTTTTTCCATGCACACTTATTTTTTGGAGTTATTTTATGGGGAAACTACTGGTGCTAAAGATACCTTGAATTAGCAAGAAAAGGCAATTAAAACTAATATAAATCTTCCACAACATAGCGTCTGCCCATATTATTTTAAAAGCTTAAAAATAATTGCTCTACTTAACATTTACCTGTTAAACTGTTTGCCATATGTTAAGAAAAACTACAGGACTGCTATTCACTGCCATGATGTGAGAGACATGAATCAATTATATGCCACTTGTTAGGTTGAGTAAAACTCAAGACCATTAGAAGTATATAAACTGCATGATACAACTCAGTGTTCCTTATAACTGATTAAAAATTGTTTTGACCAAGTGGTTTCAAAAAATTCACGCATGACTTGGAATTCCCTAATAGCAATGTATATACTTAAAAATTTTGAGATCGCTTGTAACCCTATCTATATTAGAATATTTGTTATTTTATTATGTATGCAGTTTGTATTAATAATTGTTATTTTCACACAAGATTTTACTAATGTGTAATTTTCTTTAATCCTTTTATGTCATTTTGGAACTCCTTGATACCAGTGCATATACAAGAGTTGGGACAAAGGTCGTGACAAATATTTATTTTCTTTCAGATACCAGTCCGGTTGGAAAATGTGACACATACAGATGAAAGGATAAGGTGTTAACTACATGTGTGGACAATGAATAGCACTGAATATCATAACACACTAATTTATTACGGTAGTATACAGGGAATATGGCCTTCATGGTGCAAAAGAATGACAACACAGTACACATACAGTTGACATGACAAACCTCGGCCTAAAGACCCTCAAAGCAGTCCCCTGCTACTGTTACCACACGCTACCAACGATATGGGAGGCATTGAATACCATCTGCCACACCATGTGTGAATCAGATCATCTGTTCGCATACAGCGTTAGCAATGTCCTCTCGTGTTGCTAACTGTCTACCACATAGTGGTTTCCTAATCTTTCGAATGAGATCAAAGTCACAGGGCGAAATGTCGGGAGAGTATGGTGGGTGCTCTAATTCTTCCCATCCGCACCGTCGCAATAGCTGTTCTACACACTTTGCTTTATGTGGTTTTGCATTGTCATGCAGGATTATTCCACTGTCCACAAGATCTGGACGTTTCTCCCGAATGCCACATTGTACCGGTCACACCAGGAAGTCCCTGTAGTACTGTGTGGTCACTGTTCTGTCACTCCTTGGTGATTCAGCAAGTTGCCACTCTGCGGACTGACATTTCAGTTCTGGTTCATATGCCCTGGCCCAAAATTTATCGATGGTGATTATTCAGTACAAGAATTGATCACCATCCTGTTGCCAGCTTGCAAGGTGGTCAGAGCATATTGCATAGCCCACCCACCTTTGAACTTCTGTCAGTGCATGCGGTACCCACCGCGATACGATTTTGCATAGTTGCAGCTCATTACACAATATCCTGTGGGCGGTGCATTTCTCAATGCCATTTGCCCTATCTAACTCCAGTAGTGTCCATCGTCTGTCTTCATCCAGGAGCTGCTCGATGATGGCACGTGCTATGTCAGTCCACACACTGACAGGTCATCCCGAACATTGCTCATCACTGGTTGACACACGTTCTTGCTGAAACTTTCCTACCCGCTGTGCTACTTTACAGTATGGTAGGGCATTATTCCCAAGGGCTTCCACTAATTCACTGTGACATTCCATCGTATTTCTCCCTCGGAGAACAGCAATTTTAATGTAGGTGCACTGCTCAACATGGGTTACTTCCGTCTCACCTGACACTCATCAACTGTCTTGTTTCACAGCCCAGCTATCACAGAGCCATCTGTTGTTCTGCTTACACACTATGCCTGCAGAACTTCCACACAACATACATATATATATATATGTTTTCACCCGCTCACATATCTACAAGAAAAAAAACTAGTTGCCATGTCTTTTGTCCTATCCCTTTTACTTGAAATTTTAAGAACTTTTCTAAAATGTACATTGTAATTTTAATATAAAATTAATTTAATATAACATCTGAATATAAAATGTTACTAGCTGATTGATGTTTGGAGGCTGTTAAAAATACTGACTCAACAAATTAATAGCCCATGTTATAGCTATTGATTATAATTCTCAGTTATTTATGAGAAAACTTAATGTACAAGATTGAATATTTTGAATCACTTTGCAGTGCTATACTTTAAGGCTAGTTCACAGCAAACTGTAACGGAATGAGAATGGGAATGTTGAAATACATGTATTTCAATGGAAGCATTCACAACTGATGGGAAGCATTCCCAGCAAGACTTGCTTAAGTTCGAGTTTCACATCCTCATTCCTGGGCATGGCATACATGATCCATATTGTGCATATCAGACTTCTTCTTCACTTTATGGACTCTTCATTTTAACAATTATTCCACATGGCCGTGATGTAAAATGGCTGCTAGAGCTCTCTCTAGTTGCAATATTGTACTGAGAAGGAATCCTAGCAAAGAGCTTTATTTGTATTTCAAATTGTTTGAGAATTGGTTGTTTATCGAAAGCGTACAGTCTTCCCTTTACAAGAGTAGAAAGATAGAAGTAAAGAATTTCAAAAATTAAAAAATGAAACAAAGAAGCCACAATACAGATGAGCAGTTTATGACAAAACACGAATGAAGTATTGGCTGTTCATCTGAAACATTCATAGTATAGTATTGAGGTTTTCAGCTTGAAGTTATTAATTGCTTTACAGATTGAAGTGAAACAAATATGCAGATTTTGCCTGCAATCCAAGGTTAAATACAATTATGTTCAGTATGTGTATGTTAGGTGTAGAATTGGTTAAGAATTTTTTTTTCTTCAAAGTTTATTATTTTCTGTACATGAACTTGATTACAGCTACATTGTTAAGAGAGCTTAGCACTTTCCGGCTTGATATATTTTAGTAAAATCCAGTGTCAAAACTTAGGGGCATACAAAGGATACTTGTGTCCATTGTAACCTGCTCTATCTGATTTATGAACCTTAGCTTGGTTAGCTAAAGTGCTTAACATCACTGGCCAGGATTCCCATGTCAGACATTAAATAGGTTCATTGCTGACCTACTGCCAAATTTCCGGTAAAGAGCTGAGAGAGCCCATGTAAAGTATTTAAGTGTAGAATGCTTATGAAATTTTGTTGGCACTGTAATGAAGTTTGTTTGTTTGTTTTTTTGTTTTTTTTTTTTTTTGCATACATGACCATCAACAATATTTTCATTTGTATTTATTTTTAGCTAAGATAGTGTATGTAAATTTAAAGAGAAACCAAAGTATGTACCAATAGTGGTAGAAAAACATTATTTTGAAGCTTCCCCCTTCTGTAGCTATTGGAAAGTAACTGAACTATTCCAACATTTGTGTTTAATTTCAGCATAATTGCTTTACTGCTTTCACTATTATTAGAGAGGTATTAACCAGTTTTGTCTAAGGCCAGTCTGTGATATAAGGGCTACTTGGTAAGGAAAGCATGATGGTAAACAAATCACTGGGGAACCATGCAAAAGCTTAAATATCCTAATACAGAATATCAGGCCATGATGATATGATGGAATGAAGTACAGTTTGCATGAAGCTCAACGACTCACCCTTTATGAATTTGTATAATCTGCACATACCATTACAGTTTGACAGCAAATTTGATACTGGAAGTGTGATGTAAGGATGTATTTGATAAATACTTCTCAAAGTTGTGAACTAGTGTTACATCCTATGGAAAAACCATCCCAAAGTAGCAGTCATGCTCTTACTCACAGTAGGGAATATGGCATTGGACTGTGTGAAGTTAGCAGCTATGATGGCATGACCATGTCCAACCAGTACAGAATTTGTGACAATTTCCCATGTGGGATTTTATGAATGGCTGTTAAGTAAATGTGTACAGCATCCCATCTTTTCTAGAGAGTATCATGGACACAGACAAAGCTTGTTTCATCCAAAATGGTATTAGAAATCTTCATAATATAAACAATTAGGCTTTGGAAAATCCACAAGCAATAAAACTGTTTTCTACTTTCTCTATATGTACTATGTACATAGTGTATAGAGAAGGTATTCCAATGCATCCAAGATTTTGATACTGAGATTTCACCAGAAATACATGTTTTGAGACTCCCGATTCCAAAAAAAGCATTTTTAGAAGCACGTGCATGTATCTGTGGGCAGCATAGCTCAAAAACAGAAAGTCAGTTAAATATCAAACTTGGTGTTTAATTTGAATGTCTTCCAAGGATGTGACAGAAAGATTTTCAAGTAAATCTCCCCCCGCCCCCCAACTACCCTTTACATGAAACATTTTTTGAAAATTTTAATTTTCTCAAAAGTGGCTCCAATGATTTTGATTAAAATACTGTAGTTTTAAGATATTTTTATGACAAATGCAATGTATATCTTGAATTTTCTAGGAATAGCCTCTGAAGACATCTTTATTCTGGGTGACGTTTGTATAACTGGCAAACCATAAGAGATAGACGAAAACTTACTATGCAAAAAATATATATCTTATTAAAACACACAATGTTGTATACAATCTTTTGTAGTTAGCCATTTTCCAGATTATTGGTATCAATTTTAAGGCATTTAAAACTTTTCTCAAACGGGAAGACATCTTTCTTCTTGTTTCTTATTTTACTCCTGGCAAGAAAAGAGGATGGAATTTCAAATGTTTCACATAGCGACTGGCTTTTAAAAGACTTAACTATTGCTTTAGCCTGAGCATTTCCTTATTTCTGAATCTTCCCAAAAAAGATGCTTAAGATTTGTATTTACATGAAATAAATTGTAGTCATATTGAAGTACATGATATCAAGCAACGCAGACCATATAAGCCTAGTACGGATTAACAGAAAAAGTGCTGTTGTAGTTTTAATTATTTTGTAATGGTTGGAACAAAAAGGACTTTAGGTTGTCAAAAAGCTTTTCATAGTCTCCATGCAGTTGGCATAAAATGAGTATTTATGGTAGCTCATGCATTGTCATGTGGAGAAATGCTGCTTGATAAAGGAGGAAAAAATCCTATAGGAAACAAACACAATTGCTGAACATATAAAATCATTTCTGCTAAAGTCTTCCCATTATGCTGGGAAGGAGCTTCTTTATCTGGATGCTAGATTTTGTATAAATTGATGCATGAACTTTGTTGTGAAAAGTACCCAGACACACATGTTAAATGTAATTTTTATAGACAGTACTTTTGTGAAAATGTTGATTACAAATTTGGTAGGCTCCCAAATAGATGTTTGCTCTGTTTGTGAGGAACTTAATGCAAAACCAAAACTAAAAAGTCCTCATCTTTATGAAAGTTCAAAAGTTGCTGCTAAAGCAGATTTAGAAGTTCATATTCAAAGGAGCCGTAAGTTTTATAATAGCCTGAAAGAGATTAAGTCCTGTTGTCTTCCAAATGAAGATATTGCTGCTATGGTCTTTGACTTCATGCAAAATTTGCCCTTGCCAGAAACTCCAGTGCAAGAAAATTGTTATATGCATCAGTTGTGGGTAAACATGTCCAATATTCACAATTTAAAAATGGACAGCTCTGTAGTGTGCCTTTATCATGAGGATGATGGCAACAAAGGTGCTAATGAGGTGTGCTCTTTTCTCTATCACTATGTTAAACATCTTGTTTCAGACTCAGTGAAATATCTTACTTTATTTTTTGACGGTTGTCCAGAACAAACTAAAATCATACTGTGGTGAGAATGTGTATGGGTTTGACTGCAACAGGTAGATTTCTCACAATTTCCTCTACTTTTCTTGAATGTGATCATTCATACTTACCATGTGATAGAAATTTTGGTGAGTTCAAAAAGAAAATTACCAGTGTTGACTGAGTGTAAACTCCAAAAGAATGTGTTTAAATTATAGCCAATTGCAGAAAGAAACTGAAAGTTCATGTAATGAAATTTGCAGAGATTATAAATTTTGATAAAATGGTGGCTGTCCTTCAAGGAAACTGTTGTATCCAGGGAAAGTGAAAAACTCGAACAGGAAACAAGCATTTTCTCCTTCAAAATTCAAGCAATTTCAATATAACGGCAACAAGATTGGAGAAGTTTCATCTTTCTACTTTCTCTCCAATAAAACACACTTTTTTATGGGTAAACTTTCATTATTTACAAACCCCACCATGCCTTCAGAAAAAGCACATAAGGACAAGCTACCCATGAACTTCAAAAAGTTACAAGACATTGGAAAGGTTGTCAAATATGTTCCACATGATGCAGAGAATTCTTATATGGTCAGCTGCCATAAGCAACTTTGTGTTTTGTTACCCTGCTGTACTCCTATATAGCTTTACTTTTGTTATCTCACAAAGAGTTGTTGGAATTTATAGCATTCTGTTTATTTAACAATTTTTGATATGGCAAACTAACACAAACTGAAGGGGAAAGCTTGTAATTTCAGGTGCCATAAGTAATTTTGTGTTTTGTAATTTACTCTGTATACCCTAGTAAATTGTATTTTGCTAATAATCTTTATTTTGAATGAGAGTGGCTACAGACAAATAAAGCATGAATGACACACACAATTTAAATATCTAATGTGATTATGGAGTGTAAAGAGCGGCCACAGAGCTGAAAATCATGTCAATTTGTCAAAATAGTTTTTCAAATGTTTATGAGGAATTAAATTGGTCTCTCTATCAAGACATACACATCCTATGGAATTGTTCTATGGATTAACATAAACAATCAATTTACTTGATTTTCTGGATGACAACGTTTTGTCCTGTATCTAAAAAGTTGCAAAATCTGACTTCATCCTATCAGCTCTGACCGATTCAATTGTGTTTGTTCTAATGGCATAACATCTCAAGTGGTGCAGTACATTACAATTTTAACCAGGTTTCCTGATGTTTGGACTGGATTATTTTAACCTGTGCCATCCCTGCCAAGTATCAAATTGCTCTGTCTAGAAGGATAATACAGGATTATTCAAAAAGAAAGAACAGATTTCAAATATTTATTGCTTCCAAACTACAAAAGATAGAAACATGATTCCAACGTTCATGGAGATAGAAAAGTGTACAATTTTTATAATATGCATTCAATATGAGCACTGTGTGTTACACGACATATGTCAAAATGGTGGCACATTTCTTGCCACACACGAATCAGCTGGTCTCCAGTTATCAAATTTACAGCTTCAACAATTCAATGTCGTAGATCTTCAAGAGTGCCAGGTATAGGAGGGATAAAAACACAGTCTTTTACGGAACCCCATAGATAAAAATCACACGGAGTGAGATCTGGAGACCTGGGAGGCCACCGGCGATAAAGTTGATCTGCTCCTTCTCTCGCAATCCAACGTCCTGCAAACGTGTTATTCAAGTAACGTCGGACATGGTAAGAGAAATGAGGCGGGGCACCATCTTGCATGAAAAAAATTCATTGGAAAACATTAATCGTTGAATAAAATTGTCTTCTTCCACATCTTCTAACATGCCAATGTGCAATTCGTACTGTTTGTTGTGGTCGTCAGGATTCAATGCAGTTTGTATGTCTTCAGGTGCAGACAATGTTTTAGAACTCACCATACCGTTGGTTGCTTGCTCGTGATGTGGCTTTCTATGGGATTCTTTCGTTGAACTGCAACAATGGACTCTAGCTTTGCTAATTGCAGCACACAACATGATTTCTCTTGAGGTGTCGCTGCCATTTCACTACAGACATACAACAAACAACAGCGCCAATGCGGCCGTGATTGGAACTTCTATCCCCCGCGCTATTTCAATTGTAATCTTTTCTCTCTCCATGTATGTTAGAATCATGCTTCTATCTTTTGTAGTTTGGAAGCAATAAAAGTTTGAAAAGTGTTCTTTCTTTTTGAATAACCCTGTATATGCAGAATTTATTACATGTTTGACTTTTTCTAGAGACATATGTAAGTGAGCAGCTAATAGGACAGCATGACTCATTATAGGGATTTTGTAAAATATACAATTTTATTTACATTATCTTAAATTTTTATCTGCTGTGTTTCACAGGTTGTGGGATTAGCTAAGCACTTAGAATGGTCAGAACGACAAGTTGAACGATGGCTTCGTCTGAGGAAGTCTCAAGACAAACCATCAATATTAACAAAGTTCTGCGAGACAGGGTAAGTAGATCATACTTTTTTCTCTACAAACGCTTATTCAAGTCGTGTTATCAGATATGAAATAGAATGGTATAATATGTTTTGCAAATAAAATTGTGAGCTGTCATATATTAGCTCTGGATCTCTCCCTCCCTTTCTCACTTAATCTTTTGCTCTCCTATCCAGTTTCTCTTCAACCATTTGCAATATAGGCTCAAGAGTTTTGCTGGGAGCGATTTTGGGATATACCCAATCCGCCAAATTTCTATGACATTTTAGATAATTATGAATTTATCCTTAGTGATTTCATATTTTGTAAATGCAGACCTTCAAATCTGCATGTAGTTGTTATAAAAGCATGGACTAGATCTTGAGGTTTTTTAAACTTGTTCCTGTCTACAAGACTTTTGTAAGTAAGAGCAATGTTACTTGTTGCATTGGGTACCACTATAGCTAGGAGATCACTTTTAACTCTCCAAGTGGAGGTGTGATTAGGTTATTTTCTTGTAATGCATATAATTGTCTCGGTTACATGTAGTGGTTATGGAAAAAATTAAGTTATTTATTGATACAATTGTTTTTTCTTGAGGTTTTTTAAACTTGTTCCTGTCTACAAGACTTTTGTAAGTAAGAGCAATGTTACTTGTTGCATTGGGTACCACTATAGCTAGGAGATCACTTTTAACTCTCCAAGTGGAGGTGTGATTAGGTTATTTTCTTGTAATGCATATAATTGTCTCGGTTACATGTAGTGGTTATGGAAAAAATTAAGTTATTTATTGATACAATTGTTTTTTACACAAGCCAAGTGTAGGGCAGGTGTTGGATAGGTAGAGTCAGACTGAAAATTCAATGCCATAGGGATTTGAACTTTGGATCTCCTGGTATTTCTACCACTGAGCTAAGTTGGCAACATACCGGCACAGCATTAAATTTCTCAACTGACTCTCATGTTTCCTGGTAAACCACAAGGTGATGTCAAATTATTTTGAGATGACATACCCCAATGGCCACTTACAGTGTCATAAGTATTTTAAGTCCTAGGTTTCATAGTTTAGTCAACCATTATGTCAATTAGTATTGACTTAATTGTTTTTTCACACAAGCCGTGTGTAGACAGGAGTTGGATAGGTAGAATCAGGCGAAAAATTCAATGCCATAGCCGGGATTTGAACCAAAGATGTTTGTATGTGAATAGCCTGTTCAATATTTTTCCATAAGTTTGATGTATATGTGTGGGAAAATCTACTCCCACAAACATCAGTATATGCATCATCTAGACATGTTTCGCCTGGAACTGGTTTTAAAAAATGTATTGTGTTTACAATTTTAGTACTAAGTGTCTGAATCACACAGATCAACTGATGTATATGAGAACCTGAATATAAATCTCATGTAATGCACACAATAACAAAGAAAATTTAACAAGTTTTTGCCAACATCAACGTGAGTCAAATTAAGAATATAATAACTTAAATATTCTCATAGGATGTTAGATGAAACATGGTGATTAACATTTTGAAAGCGGATGATGCTAGAGAAGAGAAATATTAACACCCAAACACACATTATTGTGTAACATCATTACAGCAGAAATGATGCAGATAATTTCAGTTCATATAGGTATGTAGCAAACTGCATAACTCTTAGGCCTTTTCTCGCTGCCTGGTGTATTAGATCGACAGTGTCACTCAAAACCTCTTGCAGAGGATGCGTAATGGGATAACTGTTGGTTCCAGGTAAGCACATTTATGATTGGTGTCACCCAGACTCGATTACAGTTAAGGAGATAACTAAACCTTGTTTTTATGAGCTTACCCAGCATGTTAACACACGTAAATGTATTCACCCGTGTTCTCTTCTCTTCCCTTTATTGGCTGAGATTTTTCCCACTATAAATATGGCTTATATACCATGTTTTTTATAGGTTTCCATTTAAGTTCAGATGACATAACTTAAATGGAAACCTATAAAAAACATGCACAACCATGCAAATTGAATGTTGGAAACCTGTAACAATTGTGTAATGAAGATTTGACTCACAATTATGGAATATCTGGAGTATCTTATCAGAACCTGATTTTGTGGCATCAGTTTTGTTGTCAGATGAACTTTTGGTAATATTAATGACAGCACTCTCAATAATATTGCCCATAATGCCTTCCAGCTCCCAGTTTTTTTTTTTGTTTTTTTTTTTTTTTTTTCCTCTTTGATCATGTGACTGATTGCTCCTTCCCAATTGATGTTGTTAACCTGCAACAGTGCTATATTAAGCAGTACCTTAACCTCTAGCAATTTGAATGTGTGATGCATGAAGCAGTTTTCGCATGCTCATCACGTCACTATCAACTTATCACTCTTTCCATATATGGTTTTTCCCCTTTTTCTCTTCTTGCCATTAAACACAATTTGCTCACATAATAACACACATTTATCACCCTCTATGTATAAACTCAATTACCAAAGCTTGGTTAGTGAAGACGCTGCAATGACAAATGTGCTGCTGTTATAAACACTCTAGTTTAAAAGGCGTGGTAAAGCTCTCTCATATCTTAGTATAATAATCTGCAGATGTGTCATTGCTTGAAAGAAAAGTGATCTGACTGAAAAACTCTGAATGCAGAGAATAAATTATCATTTTATCTAAGGAACTAGTTTCTATGGTGGTATTTAGTTATAAATCCAGCTGCCAATAAGAGAGGACTATAGTATGTCATACTGTTGACATGTAGGGCAAGGTAAGGAAAAACAGAGTTTAGTAACTGTCTTTATTACTTTGGAATTGTTTCTGGGTAACTAGTTACTGTGTAATCATTACAGTTGTAACCGTTACTGGGTAACTAGTTACTCTGCTGCTACTGTAACCATTACATTATTTTCTGTCCATCCCTACTCCCCACCATAAACTGTTATTAGGACCTGTGTTTCACAGAGGAGACTAAATGGTTATTTATCCCAATGCAAAATAGATTTGATTCCTGAAGAATTGGTATATTTGTGTGAAAACAAGGAAACATTCTTTTCATTTTCTATTAGGCCTAAGGAAGCAATGCATGTTGATCCCCTATAATGCCACATTACTTGATTCTATACCCCTGCTGCTTAATCTTTGCACTTGAACATGAAGTGCCAACTCTTCTGCAAGGAAGTGATTCACCTAGGTCACATAGTCACGCCAGCTGGAGTGGCCATGAACCCAGAGAAGGCTTAGGTGGTGAGAGATTGGCCTCGTCCTAAAGACAAATGGCAGCTTCGAAGTTTCCTGGACCTATGCTAAAGTGCTGCTCCTATTTTGGGATTAATCTGGTGGCATATTTATCATGGCCACTGATGCTAGCAACACTGACAATGATGGTGTTCTATGAAGTGGAGCACTACCACAGGTTATGGACAGCTATTCTACCTGAGGACTGACCACTCTGTCCCTACCTGGCTGTTAAATTCCAAGAACCTGGAGGGACAGACAACCCGTTGGGCCCACAGGTTGCAAGAATACAACTTTACATCAGAATATTGGAAGGGAAGTCCCACACCAATGTGGATACCATGTCCAGAAGACCCTGTCCAAAGGAGTGCAGTCACTGCACAAAGGTCGAAGAGAAGGAACATGCTGCAGCTCTCCGTGGAATTTCAGCGATACCTGCAGCAGGATAGAATAGCGCAGTGCTGAGAAAGGAGCAGCTGGCAGATGTCGACTTGGGTTGGTAGAAGTAGAGACAGTGACTCGGTGTAGCTGGGAGGACATCACACCGAGGAGTATTGTGTACAAGTCATGCTGGTCCCAATGAGACTCATTGGAGATGAAAGATGGGTTGCTGTTCAGGGTAGGAGAGTCACCCGATGGGAAGACCCAGCTGATCATCTCTCAGATTAAGGTCACAGAAGTGTTGGAGAAAGTACATGCAGGGACTTCAAGGCACTTGGGACCCAACTAAACCACCAACAAGCTTCAGCCATGTTACTACTGGCTGAGACTACAGGCATATGCTGAGAGATGGTGCTGCCAAAATCATGTGTTTGTGGCAATCATGACCCACAGACCAGGAGCTGGGGTCACATGCAGCAGTACAATGTGGGAGCACCCTTTGATCATGTAGCCATCAACGTAGTTTGGCTATTCCCGGTGTCTGACAGGGGCAGCATGTATCTTTGGTTGCCACCAAGTGGGCAGAGGTGTACGCCAAGAATAAAGGCCTTGGAATTATATTATTTAGACATGCCGCTGGCGCTAATGTTGCTGTCGCTAATTAAAACCTCTCGCACAGTTGTCTCTGGAGGGCAAGAACTTGTTTTTTGCCCTATGGCTTAAGGGTTTAAAAGCAAAATGTTTTAAAGGTTAATTATGGTTTAATAGTGAACATGGTGCATTCCTATGCTGCATAACTGTACCAACCGCCGGAAAAATTATTCTGACATTACTTTCTATTGGTAAGAATAAATTGTAACATTTGTGATTTGTTCCAAATTCATTCCGATTTATTCTCATGGGTTTCCTCAGACACTAAGCGAATGATAATTTATTTTAAGTTTCCAATACATAAACTAGAATTGCTGAGTATGTGGTTAGCTGCTCTGGTATGTGACAAATTTGTGCCATTGAAATACCACAGACTATACTCAATGCATTTTGCGAAAGATTGTTTCTATGAGAATAAAGGCAAAATGATGCTAATTTCATTTTTACAACTATTTTGTATATGTTTATTAGTATTAGAAGTCAGTGATAAAATATTAAATTCAATATTATAATTTGTCCTAAATTAAAAAAAAAAAAAAAATACCCAAAATCTCAATGAACTTGGTTTTCAAATCTATAATTTCAGACAAGCAGAACCCTGCAGGGTGCTAAAATGGAATTTTTCCAGAAGTGTAAGAACACAAAGAACATTAAGTAATAATCGGCTCTAATTTTAGATTTGTTTATGAATTACTTCAGGAAGCACAAAGCATACTCTGTGGTGCACATCACATTAATATGCCTATCTTATCCAACACAAGTATACCACAAATACTGATAGAAAATGTTTACTTTACATCTTGAATATAGTTTACTGAAGGGGAAAACCAGCACATAATTTCACATTTGTTATATTTATACTGTACATATTGCCTCTGAAAATCCAGTATCACGTGGATACATGGATATGCCTTTTTTTTTTTTTTTTTTTTTTTTTTTTTTTTTTTTTTTTTTATTATCACTTTGACCTTCTATAACTGCTTAAATTGTTAAGGTATATATTAAAATTGTACTTCTCGATTAACTTAACACACCTTAAATATTGCATTCATATTTCCAGGCTCTTTAGGGTGGAGAATATTGATAATGAAATAACATTAGGCTTCATCAGCCTAAAATCGAACCCAGCATATTTTGCATTTTTAATTCAGCATTTTGATTACTTTACTACACAGACACTCTTAACAAGTCCTCTTTTATAATTTTTGTTGATGGCTTTGTGCATTAAAGTAAAAAGCAGAAAGTATACATCGAATCACTAAGAAGAAACTGCGAGAAACAGAATTAAAGTTGAATTGTGCTCTTTGTGATGCTTACATCCCATTTGTAAAACACTTTAAATGCAGGTATGCAATATTCAAGTTCAATGGTAATATACAGGGTTACTACAAAAGAAATAGACAGCTTCAACTGCCTGTAAAACAAAAACTATTAGAGATAGCAACCTAATTATTTTGGAGGTATGTTGAGAAACTCTCAAAGTTTCGTTTGTTACTATTGGTAACGCTCTAGTGTTTTGTTTGTTGTTGCAGAAGCTGAAATGGCGGAAAATCCTGTGGAAAAGGCATATTGCGTGTTGGAATTTGCTAGAACGCAATCAGCAACTGTTGTCCAACGACATTTTAGAACACGTTACCACAAAAATGAAATGCGCTCACAAAAACCAGCAACGTCTTCATCATGTCGCAACATGTCGATGCAAAAGTCACGCCGTATGACCTTATCTTCTTCACTCAGAAACTGCAACATCTGTAATCTGTAAGGCATCATGTGCAGTCGCTTCCGCAAGATTTTCCATACAGTTTGCTGTGGAATTTGTAATTGCATGCTTGCCCTAGATGTCAATTTCTGCGGGCTTCTTATGGAGGCAGAACGAACATGTTCAACGTTTTCTTCCGAAACTCTTGGTCTTCCCGAGCTCTTCCCTTTGCACAAACATCCCATTGTCTCGAATTTTCTATACCAGTCGTAGATTGACTGTCTAGTCGGTGGCGTTTTGTAGTAACGTGTTCTAAAATGTCGTTGGACAACAGTTGCTGATTGCGTTCTAGCAAATTCCAACACGCAATATGCCTTTTCCACAGGATTTTCCGCCATTTCAGCTTCTGCAACAACAAACAAAACACAACAGCATTACCAATAGTAACAAACGAAACTTTGAGAGTTTCTCAACATACCTCCAAAATAATTAGGTTACTATCTCTAATAGTTTTTGTTTTACAGGCAGTTGAAGTTGTCTATTTCTTTTGTAGTAACCCTGTATACTTTTGTTTTGTCCAGTAGTGGGATGAAATTCCATCTAGTGAATGAAGTGAATTTATTCAAATCCCAACAGGACATTTCAAGGACTAATCCCTATGCATATATGCTGAAATCATAAAGAAGTTATTTGCAACTCAAGGTATCCTTATGACAAAATTATAGCTGTTTTAAGTTTCACTGTCTTCCCATTATGACCCATGTATTACACACGACCTTGTACGTCTCTTGCCCTCCATTCAAGTTCTTCAATTCTTGACTCTTGCACTTGTGTGCGCAGCCAGGTGTGTAGGAGCTTGGCCAAGACCATTGTGAACTGCTTTGTGGAAGAAGCTATGGGGTACCAAGGGAGTTGCACAATGATCAGGGCACCAATTTTGAGTCCAACCAAATGAGGGAAACACTGCAGCAACTTGGAGTGCAGAAGACATGTGCAATACCTTTTCAACTACAGTCAGATGTCATGGTTGAGTGGTACACCATGATTCTAGAACATCTGAGGAAGGTTGTGGCCAATCATCAGAGAGACTGGGATGTGAGGGTGTCACTTTTTATGCTGGCCTACTGCTCATAAACCCACAACACCACCAGGTTTGAACCGGCCAGTTTAGTCTTTGGCAGATAGCTGCAACTACCTTGTGACCTGATATTTGGGAGTTCTCCTGGGGCAGAACAGCCAGCAGTTGACTGTGTGGAGCATCTCATAGACCAACTTCATGACATGCATGAAATGATACACTAAAGCAGCCAGGTGACGAGTGGTCAGCTGAAGACCTGTTACAATCAGCAGGCCAACAGCCAAGGTTTCCATCAAGGTGATCTGGTGTGGCTATATTGCTTTACCCAGACCAAGGGACACTGCCCCAAATTTCAACAACCATGGCAAGAGCCATAACTTATGGTGAAGAATATAAATGGTGGATAGGTAGAGTCAGACTGAAAAATTCAATGCCATAGCTGGGATTTGAACCACAGATCTCCCAATCTCTAGCCGGTTGCTCTGCCACTGAGCTTCCTGAGCAACATGCTGGCATATCATCAATTATGGCTATGGCATTGAATTTTTCAATCTGACTCTATCTATCCAACTCCTGTACTACACACAGCTTGTGTAAAAAACAATTAATCCAATATGAATGATGTCTACCGCAACCAGAGGTAAAACGATTGAAGAAACTGGTAGTACATTTGGATTGTCTAGCCTGCTATGATGGCTAGGGAGGGAGCATTGTGGCAATGGCATCTGTGCATGCAACCTTTCTCATGTTTGCTGTGATATGTGGCAGTGGAACTGGAATGTGAGACATCGCAGTTGAATGCATTAACAAAGGGTGATGAAACAGGGGGCTTTTTAAAGTGACACATTGACATGGTTCTTTCTCAATATTCAAGATGTTTCTCTCATCTTTGGTTTGTAGTACTTTCGAGAAGTTTCCAGAAAGTCTGTAACATCATTTTCTCACTAAAAAGGGAGGAAGAATTGCAATGGGCATGTGTTGTGATTTGTACTGAGGCATGAATGACTGGAGTGTTATCACGCATGTGAGCACGGATGGCATACAGCCATAAATTGTCATTTGTGTTACATCGAGTGAACTTGTTTATTTGTAAATAATTGTTGAATCGATAAAGACATTTGTTACAGTATGTACAGCTAAATCGAATATTCATTATGTTATTCCTGTGTTTCTTGTCATATTCATTATTACATCACTATCTTTATAGCTCACCAACAAGTACAGCAACATGAATTATTGCCATGGGAACCTAAATTGGTGCTGTAAATATTGATTACACCTGACATTTTCATCGTAATTAATTTTATTCAATATTGGTGACACACACTGCATGTGTACCTTGTCAGATATAGTACAAATAACATAACTAATAAATACTGATGTGTTCCATGCTCATGACTTTCTTTATCTGATCTGAAAATAAAATATTTTTACAATTACTTGCTTCCTTCTAAGCAGAAGGGAAATAAGAGGATGTACTAGGCTAACACGATAGCCAAATCATATAAAAGCTGGCCACTCTGTGAATAATTTAAGCTTATTTCTCTTTGAATGACCCAAAGAAAGAGAAAAAAAAGTTACTTCCAGTTTAAAAAAGTTTAAGGAATATCTTGGAAAGGATTAATTCTACAAATGTGACAAATTGTGTCTTAATACATTTTTGTGTAGCAAGTTTTTGTCCATATCTTATGGTCTACCAGTTACTCAGAATTTATCCAGAATGAACAGGTCTTCAGAGGCTGTTCCCAGAGAAGTGAAAATGTACATTTTGTCATGTAAATATTTTTAATATAAGCTATTTTAATCAAAATTGTAAGAACCATTTTTTAGAAAAACTAAGGGTAGTTTGGGGTGGGGGATTTTCTTGAAAATCTCTTTGTCACATACTGGAAGATACTAGACTTATATACCAAGTGTAATATTTAAGTCTTTTCATTTTTGAGCTATGTTTTCTCTCTCTCCTAAAAATGCTTTGGAGGGTTATGGGGACCTCAAAACATGAATTTCCGGTGAAATCTCAACATCAGATTTTTGGTGGAATACAATACTTTTTGTACTTACTGTGTGCATAGTATATGTAGAGAAAGTAAAATGAATGCAAGGATAACTAGCAATTGAACCACATTTTGTAAAAGGGAACCAACCCAGATGATACTCAAACTGAGATAAAAGCATTTAAACATCAATAGAAAACTCATCATTAAGTTTGATTTTATCTGATGGATATTGAGAAGTTTGTTAAGTTATGGGGATTAAATCTAGTTTTCTTTTCATCTGAAAGTATTGCTGCATACCTATGTATTTGGCATAATTTGTGATTGTCAACCTGAGTATTTTGTGTAGTTTTCATTTTAGAGAAACCCTTAAAATGTGCCTGGTTCTGTAATATTATCTGGAATACCTATGTTTTAAAACAAGTGTTACAGTGTCACTGTAATAATACAAGTGTATTTAGAAGAAACTGAATGAATGTGCCTCAGAATGTTCCTTTTCATTTGCATTTCCTGTAACTGGATTAATAAAGTTAGAATAAACATAAATAATGAGAACAATAAAGAAAGAAACAAATAAGCAAGTTTAAACATTGTCTGACATCCCATCTAGCTTTGTGTCAAATCAGGAAGAAAGAAAATGGGGGAAAAATTGTCAATGTTTTGGTAAGATTCAAAGTTAAAGCAAGCATCTTGGAACTCATGCTAACATTGTGCATTAACCAAGTACACTACTGTTTCGCTATAACTTACAGGGCCAAAGTCTATAATTGAATCTGGTTTAGATAATATATATTCTTTGTCTTATCAGAGTCATAGCCATCTACATTTTCTGTGATTGTATCAATATAATCCTTAAACAAATCAAGGGTATATTATTAATATGATCATTTTATATGTCTCAAATAATTATTTAGATGTATTTTAGTTTAGTTTTTTTTTTTTAGCTTAATATCCTTTAACCTGGTTGGTCATATTGAACGATGAATGAAATTGGTAAAATGATGCTCAAATGATCACAGGGTCCATGGAGCTTAAAGTTACTTGACATTCGTCTTCTCAGGATAAGGGACCCCCCCAAAAAAAAAAAAAAAACCTTACCCAAGTAACTCGCTCTAAGCGAGATTTGAACTCACGACCTTTTGAATGTGAAGCAGACACGCTACCACCACACTACCCAGGTGGTTTTAGTTTAGTTAAGCATCCACTTAAATGTGCAAATGGGAAAATAGGCCTATTACTGTTAGAGTGGAGCTTTTAACTGGATTCTCATTATTTCCTTTGGCTATCTACAAGGATGTCACAATTTTTTCAAATGTTCAGCTATATAAATTTGATAGGATCTACAATAAATAATGCAAAACAAACACCAGTATTCTAACTTCAATTTCATTCTTGCATTTGCTCTCTGCACTGGAACTGCCTCCTGGTGTTGAAAAAATTAGAATATCCTTAGCTTGCTGTATGTCCTAAAATTTAAAAATGAACACTGATGTAATTTAAAAGAATAATGGTACTAAAGAAATTGCAAATCAGAAATAGTAATTTACATAGATTTTATAACAGCAAGAGAGCAACTCTAAGGAATAATCATTTAGATAAACCTTGCACAGTAGTGCTTACTAACTTGAATATGCTACTGATCTGGGTTTGTGTTAAGTTCTGAATTTTTCATTCCACCCAACTGTACACATCTTCTTCCCCTTCTTAAATGCTCCTTTCAAATAATATTCACATAAAACATACTTTTCTTTAAGGAAAACTAGATATATACCAATCACATGTGTTATACCTCAATGTTTTGTTTGGAAGATATGAATAATATAGTGTAGCCAATGTGCTGCAAAGGACCACCCTGATATTTACCAGCAGCAGTTTCGTTGCTGGACATTAATGACACTCAAATGCAGAATGGGGTTGGATCTTCTTTGAAGAATGTAGAATATTAATTGAAGATTAGTACTGAATGGTAAACTTCATTTTTTTAAACATTGAGGGTTGGTTCTTTCTGCAGAATGGGATCCAATTGCAACAAATAAGTGTAAAAGTGTGAAACAAAGAACTTGGGCAAGCCAAATAATGAATCACTTGACATGTTCTCACACCTATGGAGGTTTCATAGTTGAAAGATTAACAAACTTTCCAGATTCAGACTTGAGTGATGTATCACATGAGGGAAAGTGGAAGATCGTTACTGAGGGTTAGATCATGGTTGCTTGATTTGTCATCATTCAATGGTTACTCAAAGAATTTCTGCTGAGCTGTGACACCATTTTATTTTTATCTGTCCACTGAACTGTCTGATGTTCATATGTAGTGTCAATTAGGAAAGATACAGCAAATGTAAATTTTATGATTTTAATTCTTTGTGAACAGAGGAAATCTGGCGTTAACAAAAATGGTCGTAAATAGCTGGAAAACTGAATTTTTCTATTACGTGAGGGGTTAACACTGGCTACTCTAAAGAGAAAAAGGAAGTAATAGCGAAAATAATCTATACTTGGTTAATTGAGAAGGTGTTACATATTTCTGAAATAAAAATTCAGCTATAAGTTACACCTGAAAATGATTGTGTTACACTTATTCACCTGGTAGATTAAATCCCAGACAATTGCAGGGCTTACCTGGAATTTTTCAATTCAATATTACTGGATAAATTTCATTTCATTAAGTTGATTGTGAAACCTTCCCATTTGTTGCAGTTGGAGGTGGCTTTACTACACATACTCATTCATTTATGGACTGATCTGTTTATGGGACAAACCTTGGCTGTGGGACATAAAGCACAGTTGGTATGGCTATCCTCATCAGGTAATTTTTTGCTCTGGCAGTCATCAAATGTAAATAACTATAAATTTTAATCACTTTTTGGTAAAAAATTCAAAAGTGGCTAGAAAAGTGACCTCTACAATAAGACGTTACCTTCACTTCTATGCTTTATTTTATAAGTGCAGAGCAAATCTGTTCTTGTTATATTCAACACTATTGCTATGATATTATATCCTATGTATTTATTCACATTAGAGGTAGCAAGTATCAACATATGTACCAACTGACATATCTGTATGCCAATTTCTCCTCATTCCTGAGAGATTTTCTCCATTGTTTCATATAAGGATTAAAACTGCATTACATGCACTATTTAAAAGAAATATGTAACTTAAAAGCATACAAACTAACTTCTAAACTTAGGATCTTTTTATATTCCAGTCTTTTCTCAAACATTAACAGAATACACAAAAATTATCAACTAAAGGTAATTTAAAAATAATATAGATAAATTCAAAATTTTTGCAAATTTTCATGGTGGTGATTGTAAAAATTGCATTCTGATTAAATCAGTGGTGCAGCAAGGAGATGAGTTAAATCACCTCTTACTCAAACTCTAGACAAATCAATAGTGAATATGACAAAATCATTAAATGTGTACTTTGTAAAACAACAAGGCCTTAAAACACAAAGTTTGGATTAGAAAGATCTGGTTACTTTGTGGAGCCTCTGTTCAAAGTGATTTGCACGAGGGAATCTCGTAATTTATATGAAGAGGAGTCGTAGTGTCCCCTGTCTTTTATCAGTGCAACCAATTGGGGTCAGTTACTTGAAATTTGGTGACAATTTTTGGATATTTGAAAAAACTAAATACAGCAGCCGTGTTTGATAATTCAGAGAAAACAATCTAATTGTTAATATAGAGATCACTAAACTGTTGTTTTAAATTCCATACTCAAAACCATGCTAATGAAAGGGACCAGGAGCAGCCTTTACTTGGGTTTTTGGTGAAGCCAAAGGATCCTTTGAAGGAAGGTTGGTGAGCAATACTTTCCAAAAATGTAAATGAATGAAAGACTAGTTTGCATTAAAAAGGGGAGAGAGGGGACACTTTATTGACAGCCATTCGAGCTGAGTTGTACAGGAAAATAAACTTGTAGCTCATCATTGCAATGTAAAACAAAACAGGTGCTACTTGTATCATAAGGATTTCCTGTAACAAAATTTACCAAGCTAGAATGACCTGTGATACTGTTTCTTACTTGTAATGACTACAAGGTACTTAAACAGTAGTCATTAATTCTTGCTTGACACATATGGCTGTAAGTATCGTAGAATTTTACCTATGTCTTTTTATGTACTATTGCAGAAAATCTTGTTTTTATATTAATTTTCTATTCCCTGCATAAAGGAACTGTCTGCTGTTGAAATGTTATTTTGTTATGGGGTACTGATTTACAATATGAACATGTATTTCCGTTTGTGCAACATTTTTTTAGTATTTAGTTGGCTATTAGTATGTTTATTGAGTGTTTTTATAATCTTTTATGTGATTATTATATACTGTTTTATACCCTCATACTTCTTGTGCTTCTAATAGTTAAAGAGGAAGATGCCATTAGTACATATAAGTTTTAAGCTTTTAAGAAAAGTTAACCATCCCAAGAAGCAAATCCTGGCTGCACCTCTGGTTAAAACTTGCTTTCATATGCTTTGCACAAAAATATTACAATGTTTAATTCTTGAGTCATATAATGTACACTATTATTTATTTGAAAAAGGGTTATAACATAAACTATTTATGTGCATTTCACAGTTACAAGCTTTTTGCATCTAATTTTGGTATCTTTCCTGAAGAAAAATTACAAATGAAAATTAAATCTCTACCACCTGTCCTTAGGTCTTTCTTTTTCCCTTTTTAAGTTAACCCAATGGCACCATATTTAAACAACACCCTTCTGGCCACAAAATCTTATGTAAATTCCTTTAGAGGTGGGCGTGTTATGGTGAGAGAGAGACTGACTGACTTTGAAAATTCTTATTACTCAGTAGAGCCCAGATTTTTATGTAATTACATATTTTAAATCCTGCATAATATTTCAGTGAGTAGTAAAAATGTTGGCAAAGTGCGTCATTTGGGACTCCCTTACAAATTTTTATTTTACATTTTTTTAAATATATTTTGCACATTTCTACATATCTTAACGATGTTACATAAAACGTACATATTTTCTGGGTTTTGTTATAATTTTATTATTTTTTTTTAAAAAATATGAACTATAAAACTATTGTTTTCACAAGTGTTGCTGAAAGCAACAAAAATAAATCTGCCAAATAGGATGCAAATTAAATTAAGAATGCAATAATAATGGCCTCGCTTTGTTCTGATTGTTGTCCGTTTATATCAAAGCAGGTGCCGCTCGACAATGTTGACCTCTAGTGTCACGTTTCTCATAGCGCTTTGGGCATAAGAACTGGAGAAATTGATTGTTACCATTGTTGCGGTAGTTGGCATCTTGTAATACAATAGCTGCAAGGAAACAAAGTGAGCTGCTGGACAACCATCAAAATATAGCGAGGCAATAACTGCAGTTAGTTTCTTGCAAGTCTTAGTAAAATGGTACCAATTGCATCCTCCCTATCCTGCAAGTTGAATTCATGGGTGAAATTAGATAGTGCCTTTACAACTGATGGAAAAATAATAGTCTGTCAAGCATGCGATAAAAGAATTGGCTGTTCTATGAAATCTCAATTGGAACAACATATCAAGAGTGCTCTTCACATACGCAACAAACACCTATAGTCTTCTAGGAAGCAAGTTCTGTTGACACAAATGCAACAGGAACCGTCTGGAAATGATTTTTTTAAAGACCTGTGCAGTGCAATTGTTGTAGCTAATATTCCATGGCATATACTTCAAATTCCTCAATTTCGCTCCTTTCTAGAAAAATATTGCAAGAAGGTTATTCTTGATGAATCTACTCTGTGGAAAAAGTATCTTCATGTGTGTTATGAAGAAGCAGTTGCTCATATACGGAATGAAATTTGAGACTCCTGTATTTGGTTTGCTGTTGATGAAACTACAGATGACATGGATCGGTAAATAGCAAATTTAGTAGTAGGAAAACTACATTCCAAAAGTTCAGCAAAATCATTTCTAATCTGTTGCAAGGTGTTAGAACAAACAAATCATTCTACAATTGCAAGATTCATAAATGATGGGATGAAGATTCTGTGGCCAGAGGGTGTGGGAGAAGTTTTAATTATGTATTCAGATGCCGCAGTGTACATGATTAAAGCTGCTACTGGCTCTTAAGGTTTTCTACCCAAATGTACTTCATTTCACCTGCTTGGCCCATGCATTGCAACGTGTTGCTGAAGAAGTAAGAAGTAATTTTCACTGTGTGAATATGTTGATATCGGCAACAAAAAACATCTTCGTGAAAGCACCGAAAAGAATTCAGTGCTATAAAAATCATCTCCAACATGTCCCTTTACCTCCTGAGACAGTACTTACAAGATGGGGTACGTAGTTAGAAGCTGTGATCTTCTATTGAGAATATTTTGAAGGAGTCCAGTCAATGGTGAGCATGTTCTCTTCAGAAGTAGCTGTTTCCATACATGAATTTCAGGACATCTTTAAAGATCTGAAGTGGCAAGCTCCTGTGCTTACATCAAAAGTAACTTCGGATGGTTGTGTAGCACCATCAAGCAGTTGGAAACATCAGGTTCCCTTCTTCATGAATGGATATATTGGAGCATGCATCACAGAAGCTTAGTGTAGTTGCAGGAGATGTAGGAAGGAAGGTAGGTGAAAAATTCAAAGCTGTGCTAAACAGGAATCCAGGGTACTCTACGCTTGTGTCTGTGTTTAAAGTGCTAAATGGTGACAGTGTTAATTTATCAAAGCATTTCTCTGCAAATCAGACTCCTATGTTAAAATATGCTCCTGTTACTTCGTGTGATGTGGAGACCAGCTTCTCTGCTTATAAGAATATTTTATCTGAGAGGAGACCCCTGAAAATACAATCCAAAGCACAAATTTCTTATTTTGTAATTACTTACTTGAAAATAAATTTTAGGTAAATTCTGCATAAAACAAAATATTTTCCTTATAATTAATTCTATATTAAATCTTTAAATTTTAACTCGTGATTAGTTTACGTACTTACAGACCCATCTAATTACAAAATTGTGGATAATTTTGCTGTCTGCATTTAGATTTGAGGTGATAATCTTAGCATTTAGAATATTATATAATTTATATATTTTGTTGATATTACATATTTCATTACATATTTTGAGGTTTTTGTTAAATAAATATGTACATATTTCGCAGCTTGATATTACATAAAAATCCGAGCTCTACTCATCACATGTGACAATGCACTTAAAAAAAAAATCCTCCCTTTCTTGCTGGAATTAATTCAAAATTCTCTTGCTAATCTCCAACCTGAGCTGTTTTTGTTGCTCAGTTAACAACTTTGGAACCCATCGAGCACTCATTTTTATTAAATCCAAGATTTTAATTGTAATGCTATGAGTACTCCCAATGCTAACACCCACTGCTATGCAGTTTCTTCGACAGTGCAATGGTGATCACCCTCAATAAGCTCTTGAGCAGCACTGGTGTTGTCTGCCAACTGTAAGACTTCAGCTTGGGCATCGAGCATAATCTTTGTTTTGTACAATTCCTTGGGTGCCCTTAAATTGTCTGGCCCAGGAAAACACTCAATTCTGGGACAGTGTGGCATCCCCAAACTGCGCTTTTAAATGAATTAATATCTCAGATGGTTTAACCCCTTCATTGGTTAAAAATTTTATAATGTATTGTACAATAGCGAAGGAACCTCTTCTTCGCTTATGACTACTGATGCCGAAATCTATCAAAGCAGCTAGCCAAACTGGTTCCCCCTCCCTAATACACCAACCTTCAGCCCTCTGTACCACCATCCTACTTGGATCTGCCTGCACAGTACTCTGGTTCAATTACCCTTTAATCTGAATCACCCTCATAGTTATTTTAGGCATATCAAAAGGTATGGTAATAGCTAGCAGAGCATTTCCACATGAAGGTATCCATAAAAGAACTTGGAAGGTGGGATAACCTTTAATCAAGTTGACCATGGATATTAGGGCTTATTGCGGAGCAAATGTAGACTTGAACCACTACTTATTTGTCACAAGTATAAGAAGTTGTATTTCAATTGGAAAAAGAAAAAAAAAAAAAAAATAAATAAAATGTATGATTCACAGATGAGAAAATTTAACTGCAGAAAAGTGGAAGTTCCAGAAGTTAGAATTAGATATGCACAGAAAATTGGTGAGAGCCTGAAGGCTCAGTGGAGAATCATAATAGAAACAGCTGAATAAAAATAATTATTTTGTTTTTATTTTTTATTGTTTCATTTATATAGCCCCCTTTAACATCTAAGGTCATATCGGGGGCTTTCCACTTGAAACAACTCGTCTGTAGGTACTTTTTACATTGGTTTAAATCATTTTGTTTTACTCAAACACGCACACATTCACACTCACATACAAACTTCCAGACTGTGGGGGATAGAGAACAATTCTGGCTAAAGAAAAATTTCCCGCGCCAGCCGGGAATCGAAAATAATTATTATTAGTTGCCTAATGCTAAGTTATCAGAAATGAGGCATGCAGGAAAATGCTGCAAAAAAAAAAAAAAAAAAAAAAATACTCCCAAAGTTGCTGATGAATGGCCAGACTTTAAGAATATATAAGAAAAAGAAAAGGAGTTTAAGGAACTTGTATATTTGAGAAATAAAAATTTAAACAGAATTTTATTAAAAAATTGAGTAAAAACACATGCTGTTTCCTGCAAAGATCATTATGTAGGTATAAAGCAGTCAACATCATAGGTGCTAAGGGAATTTTAAAAAACTGCATTGAATGTTTTAATGAGCTCTTGAATGAAGTGCCAGACAAGTGTATATTGAATATTGAATCACTAAGAGTGGTCAATCTCAGTTCATCTCCACACTCAGTTCAATTTCTTCTAATATTGTGCCTGTTTTATAATCTCAAATTTTATGTAACTCATTTCTATCACAAGTAAAACAGGAGTGCATGTGTGGCGGATAACCTTCTGTGTAAGAGAGGAAAAAGGAGATAAGTGACATGGCAACCAAAGAGATGATAGGTGAAGGAGTTAAAGGACTTTCAGAGAGATTAGACAAATGGAAAAATTGTGAGAATATGTAGGAAATAAGGAACTAGAGTTAGTTTAAATAAAAATTCAAAACATTGAAAGAAGTTTGGTAGGCATGGAAGATACAACCTGCTGATTTTAGGGATTAAAGAGAGATAGGGAGTAGGAGCATACCTGGAAATAAAAGAACTATTAGTAAGACATACAGCTGCGATATGTGAAGATTTGCGACACATTTAGAATTGGGAATCTGAGAGGAAGAATTAACACATTAGCAAAATTTGCATGTAAATGGTGTAGAACGTTTTGAAAAAATCAAAAAAGCTAAAGAGTAGGGCATCTTTATCAATATGGACTTAACTTACAGACAAAGAATTCAAATCTAGTTACTACAGCAAAGAAGGTAGGCACGGAGTCAAGGAAGGAAAAGGCATACATAAATAACACAAATGTCATCTATCCACTGACTGGGTGGTTGAGAGGGTAAGCATGCTTAAGGACAATGGAAGCAGCAGGCAATGAACCTGAAAAGGGAACGAATTGTAGAGCCATCAACAATAAGAGGAGAGTGCAACAACCAGGGAGAAGCATCACAACATCAAAGAACACATGTGGCGTCAATGGCAGAAGGGAAAAAAAGTGATATGATGACATAGAAATTGAAAAGTGAAACAGAAGCAGGAGACCAGTGGGTTAGGATAGTTAGATAAGAATGGAGGGATGAGGAAAAATATGAAATGATTTGTGTAAGCAGTATGAGGGAAGTAGAAGAAATTAAAAAAAAAAAAAACCAAGGGTATGGAGTAATAGCAATTGAAGTACCGAGCAAAATAATGAAGGAAAACATTAGGGTAGAAGAGACAAGTAGATGGTAAAGGGAGGAGAAAAGAGATATTTCACAGAGGGTGACCAGGCTGAGGAAATGGTGAATGAGGAGAGAGAGAGAGAAATGAGAAGATAAAGTGGGGAGCGGGAGAGTGAGGATAAGTAAGGTTATGATGAAGTGGGGTGCAGGAAGGAGAATGGGCAAAGCAAGTATGAGTAGAGGGTACAGATTTAAATTGTCCACAAAATTATTAATAGAGGAGTGGGGAAGGGTCTCCATTCACAATATAACCAGAGTGCTAAGTATATGAAATTCCAGGATGGAATGTATGCCAAGTGTAACAATATGAATCTGATTGAGAAAGCACAATAAATATTCATTTCATTCACAAGTAAAACATTCATTGTAAATGCAACTGCATTTTTCAAGAGCCAGAATACATTATAACCAAAGACCGGAAGTTTAGGCATTACAAATCATTTAAATAGACAGGCAAAAAGGTATCATAAGTAACTAAATGTGCAATAAAAGACAATATAGGAAAACCATGTATTGTGCCTATTTATTTTCTAGATTGCACAATTCAATCACACCATCAGCATGTTTATCTTAATGTCATGTTGTATTATATTTTAAAAGTAACCCTAAGGTTTTAAAGAAAATGCTAATTTTATTTAACAGAAAAATGAATGTTTCTTGAAAGTCTATGCATTACAATGACGTACATAATCAAATGCAAATTGTGATTTTTGACTTAGATGCTGTAATTACTGTTGGAAGCAAAAAGATCTTCCCATAGCCTTGAAAAGTGCATTTTTGTGTTCAATAATAATTATCTGTTGAGAAATAAAGTATTTCTTATATATTTTGCTCAAAATTATTTTACAATCATTAGAAAATATGTCAGATATGAAAGTTGCTGCGTTAAGGAACATTGAACTTTGGGATGTTACAAGCTACCTTATATATCAACCCAATGAAAACTGAAAGAAAGAGAAATTTAGAATAATAATGGAACCATATTTTAGCTCCGGCATTCATTGTTGCTTTTGAAAGAAGTATGATCTGATAGGAAGCCAAATAAACACAAGAGATGATTAAAATTCTTTTCTACTGCTGCTTTTAATGCAATTTTATCTTTAGCCAGTATTATTCTCTTTTGCTCACTCCACCCACCAACCCACCCACCCATCCTACTTAATCGAGCTCCCAGATAATCAAATATATTGACCACCTCAGCTTCTGTTACTTGCCAGTACCATTTCTCATCTTTTTGTAATTTGTTACCCTTTTTAAATACCATAATTTTTGTTTTGCTTACATTAATTCTTGACTCCATTTCTTACAAAATGTATCTATTGCTTCAATTGTTCTATTTCCCATTGAATATAGCTCCTACTGCTAAATCATCTGCAAATAGCAAACCAGGTATTTCCTTGTTAATTATTCGTACATGCCTATTCTCCATACTGTTTGCTTCAGGGCTATCAGCTATAAAGAAATTAAACAATAGAGGACTCAACTTATGACCTTGCCTTAGTTCTATATTGTTTTGAATGCTTTTGTCTACTTTATTATTTGCCATTTTTATACAAAATTAATTGAATATATTCTTTGTAAATCCTTTGTAAAACTAGTGCTCGTTTCTTTTTTGCTGAATTGTACCATAGCGATTTGTGATTCATTGTGTTGAAGGCCTTTCAAAATGAACAAAAAATATATATACTCTACCCCTCTTGCTTATAAAATATTTAGTTACCATTGTGTTTATCATAAAGTTATTATCCACTGTTCCTTGTCTTGCATAAAGCCTGCTTGGAAATTTGATAGCTTCCTCTCATCTTCTGCCTCTTATGCACTCTTTTTGCCTTGTTTAGAATTCTCACTAGTAATCCTAATTTACTTTCATTTCTAATCCATGACTTCCAAAACTCCCCTGGAATCCTATCTATACCACATGCTTCGTTCCTTTTTAATGTTGTTTGTTCTCCTACTTACTCTGTTCCTATCTATTTTCTCACTCACCCCTCGTCCCCCTTTCCCATCCCTTCTTTTTAGTTTCCTGTAACCCCATCTTTCAGTTATAAAATTTTCTTTTTCCTGGATGTCCCCTGTTTGCCTCCATTTCTGTATGTCCCTTAGAACTCTCTGCTTTGTCTCGCTGCACTCATCATACCAAACCTTCCTAGTATTTGGTTCACCTTTCGTTCTGATATTTTTACTCTGTTTGTTTCACTAACTCCTCTAGTTTTAATCACACCACCTCATTTTTATATTCTTTCAGCATTTGCTGTATACCTTAGTATATTTAACTGATTTCCCCAGCTCCTCCAGAAATCATCACTCTATTTATATTTTTGGGTTTTTATTCCTTTCTGCTCAGAGCATATAACCTTTTCCTTATTTGTGCCTCTGAATACTGCCCTTAAAGGAAAATGGTTACTAGAGCTAGCTATATTCATCACCTCAAAATCCATTAAGTAAGTATTCATTTAAATGTGATGAACATAGAATATAATCTACGGCACACTCCCCATTTCTATTCATAAAAGTAAACTCCACTAAGTCATCTTTTCCTTTCATTCCATTGCACATCGCCAAATCAAATTCCTCACAAAATGCTATTAGTTTCTTGTCTTCATTATTAATACATTTAACTTTGCTGCTTCTTCTGTCCACCTCCTTTTCTAATCCAGCTTATTAATTTTTTATTTTATTTATCTATTTATTTATGCTAAGCTGTATACAGGTGAATATGACCAGTGTTCAGCTCTGGCTCTTTACTCGTCATACTCATATTTTACAATAGTTTCATAATTGTAGTTTATTATACCATTTTGTCTCCATTTACTGTCCATACCCATTTATTTTTCACTTTGTATTAGAATTGTCCAATCTTCTGTCTTTTTTAAACATTTCAACTATCACTACATTTTTATCTATCTTAAACCATTTCTTATTAATATACTCTTTTCTCTAAACTTCAGTCCCTTTACATTTAAATAATATATGTTCTATATCTTCATTTCCACCACATAAAGACGTTGATTTTGAGGAATAGCCTTCCTTAAACCTCTTGACCCCCATACTCCTGCCTTCACCCATGCAGTACCCTCTCTCTCTCCTCTTTAATTGTCACATCTATATACTTTTCCCTTCCCCATGAGTCTCTCATTGGTATACAAAAAACTAAAGATCTCTTTTCAGGTATCTCATTAAATATTTTTTGTTTTTGTATATCCTCAAATCTTTTCCTTGCCAACTTTCAGAAATTGTTCACATTATTTTCTCTTCTTCTCCACATTTCCCCTAACCCACTACTTTCCAAGTTATTTCTGAGACAGTCTACCCATCCCTTGTTCTTTAAACTTTTCTCATGATATACTATACACTGTTTTAACAAATTCCTTTATTCCAAATTCAACATTCTATGCCAAAATTTCAATGCCCTTGCCACTCTACCCAGCTCTATTTGTGTTACCTGCCTAACAGTTGCATATGGTAACCCAGCATTTCTTTGCAAAATTTCCTATACACCTCATCTATAACCTCTCATCCTCCTTCTAATCATACTTCTATCCCATATAGTACTTTTGCCTCAACCACCATATTTTACACTTTTTCTATCTGATTTTTACTTTCTTTATACTCACTATATACATAGTGAATAGAGAATGTATTGCACTCCACCAAAAAATTCGATACCGAGATTTCACCGGAAATATATGTATCCAAAAAAAGTATTTTCAGAAAAAGGTTTGTGTGTGTGTGTCAGTGTGTCCGTGTGTCTGTGAACACGATAACTCAAAAACGAAAAGTCGGTAAAATACCAAACTTTGTATTTAAGTTTAGAATCTTCCAGGGATGCGACACGAAGATTTTGAGAAAAATCCCCCCATCCCAAACTACCCTTTACATGGAACTTTTTTCGAAAATTTTGATTTTCTAAAAAATGGCTCTAACGATTTTGATTAAAATATTGTATATTAAAGTTATTTACCTGACAAGTAAAATGTATATTTTGAATTTTCTGGGAATAGCCTCTGAAGACTACTTTATTCTGGATGAATTTTTCATAACTACTAAACCGTAAGAGATGGACAAAAACTTAACCCACAAAAAATGTAGAGCACGTTAAACCACACAATTTATGTTATATACATTTTTTTTCGTAGAGTTGATCGTTTTTGAGATATTCCTTTTGCTTGGTTTCAGCTTTGAAAAACTTATACTTTTCTCATACAGGAATTTGTCAACTCCTGTCCATACAAAGGAACATCAGTCACATAGTAACCAGCTTTTGGCTTTCACTTTAACCTATGGTACTCCCTTATTTCGCTTCTACTTACAATAAAGCAAGAAATAAGACTATTTCTGCTAATTTTTCTCGATTAGCATGAAATAAATAAAAGATAAGCTTATTAACAATAATATTTACAGAGATATAGAGAAAGTCATGTGAATGGAACACATTAGATTTTTATATTAGGTACTATGTATTTGCAATTTCTAATAGTTGATAAAGATTCTTTTCCTTTTGCCATTGCAAATTTCTTTTGTTTTTCCCAATGCCACCACTGTCTATTTTAACTCTCATTACCCTGTACTCTTTTTTACTTTCATTCTTCCATCTTTCATATTTGCTCAAATTCCCCCCTTTTTTGAACACTACAATCTGTGTCTTGTCCTGGTTCACTTTTAAACTCCATTCTTACAGTAATTATTTAATGCTTGCAAGGATTGTTTAAGCCATTCACTGTAATTGAACCTACAACTAGATATCTGCAAACAGTAATCCTGGAATCTGAATATTATTAATTATTGGCATAGAGTTATTATTCCTCCTAATTTCCATTAATACATCATCTATATATAAATTAAATAGGACCAGACATAACTTGGTTCCTTGCCTAAGACCTCTCTCTTGCTGGCTAATCCAGTTTGTTGCCCTTCATAAACTATTAACTGTCTGCATTACTACCTATAGTTTAATCCGGGCTTGTAGGCCATGGGCTACTGGGCTCCTCCTTCCCAGACATTTCGTCTGCGACTACAGCAGACATCTTTGGTGGCAGCAGTGAGGTTGAATACTTACACCAAGAACTTCAGCATTTGGACAAAGCGCTTCAGACTAATGGCTACACAAAACGCGAAATCAATAGATACACTTTAAGAGATGTCCCACCAGCACACAAACAGCTGCAAGCAGTAGAAGGGGCAAAGCTTTTCTCCCGTACATCAGATCAGTCACAGACCACATTGAAAAATTATTCAAATGTCACAATGTTGACACCGTCTTCAAGCCCACCAAACAGATTCCATTCAGCCAAAGACTCTAGATATCCACTATCCACATCAGGAGCATATAGAATAACATGTTCATGAGGCAAGGTATACGTTGGAACGACACAACGAAGTGTAAAAATGCGCATTGATGAAAACAGAAGCAATTGCCACTTGGGTCGACAGAAAAATCAGCAATTGCGAAGAATGAAGGGGAACATATTATCCTGTATAAAGACACAAATATTCCAACATCAACCTCCCATTACTATTCACGTTTATACCGCGAAGCATAGAAATAACATCAATCGCAAAGAAGAAGGCCTTAAACTAAACAGAATATGGTAAACGACACTAACCAAAGTCAAAATCAAGAACTCCACCCGAGCCAATCAGACACCAGCAGAGCGCAGCACTCCACCGACAAAAGTCCAGCCCACCACCAACCCGGACCAATCACTGCATCCCTCCCCACCAGCCGCTGATATAAATACTGCAGTCCACAGTGCAACCAGCACAGTCACAGTTGAAACATCCAGTAGAGTACTTTGACCTCGCCACTGCCACCGAAGATGTATACCATAGTCGCAGATAAAAATGTCTGGGAAGAAGGAGGAGCCCAGCAGACCACGGCCTACAAGCCTGGATTGTACTACAGCTAGTATTGACACCAGCCTTGAAAGCCTAAGAACTTTGATGTATTTGCATTACCCAACTCTTGCATTAAAGTCGCCCATTACTATGAAACCTTTGTATACACTTCTTTTTATTATCTCTTCCATGCTCTGTCTCAGCTTATTAAATAAATGTGGGTCATAGAATTCCGAGGAACTACGCATTTTTACACTTTTACACTTTCCCTCTCCCATATTCCATTTAGCACACATCACAAAACTACTTATCTGCGTAATTCATTAAGGACTTTCACTTTAATATTAAGGCTTTTTTTCTTTAATAATTCTAAACCTCTCCCCTTATGTTTGTTTCCTTTTGGTATCATATTTCCCATATAATTGAAATTCACTCAAATCCATAATATTATTTGTTAACAACTAAGTTTCTACCACACCTATCGCATCAGCTATGTTTAAAATTTGAGAAATTTCTCTATTAATCACCTTGTCCCACAAACTTAAATAATCCAGGATATAACCCCCAGTGCGTTTTCCTACACAGATCCCCTTCTTCCATTTGCCTCCATCTGTCAATATAATGCTGAGTCCAGGATCTCTCCACATGTCTAATCCTGCAGTTGCTTCCAAGGCCATTCTCTGCACATCATCCTTCAGTTGCTTCTCTGGGAGAATTTATTTGCTTGGTGATTTCGGCCTCTTGTCTTTCTTAACCGGTGACATGCTTGGAGACATACAACCTCTCGGCTTCTCTTGCGTTTGGTGATGCATGGCACTTACCTCCCTTCCTCTCCTCTTCCAATCCCCTTCCCAAACTGCCATCGCTTGCCTACTTTCCTCTGGTGCTGTCTGTCTCCAATATCTCTGCTCTGACATGCGTCTCATTTTTAGCTGACGGATATCCTGCTTCTTTCCAGTTATCCACAGATCTGAACCTCTGACAATAACTTTTTCTCCTTTGGCCCTACTATTCATTTTTTGTAGTAGCATGTTTCTAATTTCCTGCTCCTTTTTTCCATAATTTTGTTCAATGAATATTCTTGTTCCTTGTAGCTTTCTGGTATTTGATAGAATTGCCCATTTTATTTTCACTGTAGCACATCTGGTGATTAATGATCTTGGGTTCCGGCCTTTTCAAACAACTCTAAATGTGTTGCTTTTTTCCAATTCCTCTGATTTTAATTCTAATTTGTCCTTCAGTATCTCTTCAATTTGGTCCCAAACTAGTTTTCTCTCTTGATTCTTCAACCCCGAAAATTATTATGTTCATTTTTATTCTTATGTCTTCGGCTTTTTCCTCGTAGGTAATTCTTTGCCTGCATTCTGTTAATTCCCTGCCCACTTCACCTTCAAATCTTCCCTACATATTTTCGGTTCTTCAAATTTTCCATCCATCTTCTCATCTAGTTTCTTTTCCATTCCCTTTATATTTGCATTTGTATTTATTATGTACTCTGCAATTCCTTTTGACATACCCATAAAATTTTGTTCTGTCTCTGGACCCAGATTTTGCTCAGCAGTACCAATAGGATGAACACAAACAACCTAATCACGGACCGTTTTTTGAATAATCCAGCTCCTGGGTTTAATTTGGACCCATTAAAGAGCCCAATTCCAACTCCATATCTTTAATCTGTAATACCGTTCTCGCCTTTCTGCAAGTGCGCACAAACATGTCCATCTCCTAGTGCCTTCCATCAACAACTCAAAACATTTCATTTAGAGAATGCTTCTTGATTTATAGGGTTTGGGTGAAAAGTGCAAGTTCACCTGCTTTGCTTTCTATACTTTAGAAGAAGAAATTTGCACATTAAAATTGAGATGATGAATCATAAGAATGCATTGGAGAATAAGCCACTGTCAATATTTGCACCAAGATTTTGGATTTAGATCTTAATAAAAGGAAATGGACCCAAACATCTTCAAGTGGTAAAAAAAAATGTGTGTCTGCCATATGAAACCATGAGTGGCCATATTACATGAACTGCATGGCTGACTCTCATTCAGAGCTCTAGGGCTCATTTTGGTAAGGTGTTACCAAGGGATAGCTTGTTAAAATGCTGGAGGGGAAAATAACATGTTTTCAGCACATGTATTAAGATATGCTGCAAAGTAGGAGAAATCAACTCGGCTGGAAACTTGTGCTTCCATTACTGATTCATTGTTAACATTCTTAAACTGTCAGTCTTGAAAAATACTGATCATGGTGGCTATTTCTATCCTACCATGTACTTTCTGAAAATTGTGGCAGCAATAGATTCTTGCCACATAAGCAGCTATACCTTATATGTACAGTTATGACAAACTTCTTCACAAATTGGTAGAACTCTTTCAGCTGCTTTATCTGCTTCTGGTTTTTTCAGGAGATTTCTGATACTGAATCTAATATGTAGATGCCTGGGTGATATTAAGTTTTTTGAAGACTTTTTGGAACTTTGGTTGCCCAGGGTGCCCAACTTAGCAGTGGGATATGCCGATGCTGCACTCAATGGACCTGGTGCCTTCCTCGCGTAGCAACCACTACAACTGCATGTGTACAACTGCCATGAATGTGGATTTCTTATATACTTTCTTCTCCATAGAAGATGACAGTGTGGTGATTTATTTTAAATGTTTTTGTCTAATGAACATTTTTATTTTATTGTCTACTAACTTTTTGTTGAAGCTGTTCTTTGTAGTGTTAGGTGATGAAGTATTCGGTCAAACATTCCTGTTCATCCATTGGCATGTTTACTAGTCTATGAGTTAGACTATTTGTGATTGTGTGGTATGGGATTGAAACTATTTGCCTTGATGTAGTTGTGTGTGTTCAGATACACTGCTGTTGTGTCTCACCATTTTTAGGTATAAGAAGGTGACATGTTTGATTCTGTTTCAATCGTGAATTTGTTGGTAGGTTCTTGTAAGTTGAGTAGTTTTAAGTATATCCATGCTATGTTTTTTGTTACATATTGCAAATATGTCATTCATGTCTCTGAACCAGGTTTTGAACATGTATGGGAAGGCTATAATGATTTGTTTCAAAGTGACTCACAAACACATTAGCAAGGAAGGGAGATAGCAGGTTGTTGGTAGCTCAGATTGCTGTTGGTAGAATTTTTGTTGGAAAGTAAAAAACATTTGTTCAATTCAATTTTCAATGAGGACTGAGGAAAACTTCAAAATAACCTCAGCCAAGGAGGACAGTTCTGGCAAGATTTGAACTATAGACCTCTTACATGTTAATGGGAGCCATTTCACTCTGTTGGAAATTTCAAATGGTTTTTGGCATTTGTATATATTTACAGCTTTTGACACACTAATGCTTATACATATATGGCCTGTTGACCAATGTCACCCACTATATAAATGGCGCTTTTCTCAAGCCAGCAAATGAATGAAACACCTACAAGAAATGTGTTATGCACGCAATATGGTTTGCAGTGAACAATTGTTATGGCTCCTTTAGTTAATTTAAATAAAGATAAATAATAACCCATATGTCACATGGCTCTGACACTTTTTCTGGCACTGGCTGTTGTCATAAAGGTAATTCAGATATAAGAATTCATATTGTAGCTGGTCATGCTGTGTCATTTATGTTATGTGTTCTGAAAGATTTGGGAATGCATATGCTGTTTTCTGCTCAAAATAGCTTAAAATATCATTTCTGTGATTCAAAATATTTTTGCTCAGAAAACATGTCTTTGCTTACATTCAAAGGCATTAAGTGTATGCAGTCTCATCATTACTTTGACACAGACATAAACGCTTGCACAAGACTACATCTTTTATATCACACGGGTAAATCCGCGAGAAAAGCGGATAGGTACCGTGGTGATTTGCCCCCGCCCGAGTACACTCGGGCGACTAGTTCCTGCCCCTGGCTCCTGATATAATGTAAAGAATAATTTACCCTAATTTATCCAAACCACCTAATGTGTGGGTTGCACTTAAGTGAGATATTTTATGGAAAACTGTAGAGCCAATTTCTGTTTTGCATACATGTGGATTTTGGTTTCCAGTTGTTCTTATGATTAAAATATCCTTTTTGGTTGAGATGAATGTGGAAATGGAAATTCAGACAATATTTTTATACGAAATATCATACATAAAACAAAAAAGTGAAATTCCATGAAAAGAACTTGTGAATATTTATTTTATGTTAATTGCAATATGTAAAATATTGTAGCAATAGAGAAGACAATATGTTTCTTTCACTTAAAAAAGTTTGGAGACCATACATTTGATAATGGTTGGCAGTGTCCTTTAAAACCATTCACTGGAACAATATTAGGCATTTATTAAAATTAAAGGTCAGTATTACCACTGAAAACTTCATTTATGCCATAACTGTGTTAATTTTTTGCAATAATTTCAGGGTGTAACATCAGATATCTGGTGGTATTACATGATCTCATTGGCATTTTATTGGTCACTGGCAGTATCACAGTTTTTTGACGTGAAACGTAAAGATTTCTGGCAGATGTTTGTGCATCATATTGCAACAATATGTCTTCTCAGCTTCTCATGGATGTGCAACCTTCATCGAATTGGGACTTTGGTGCTGTTGGTGCATGACTGTGCTGATATATTCCTTGAGGTATGGTATTTTTATCAGACTAGTTTAAGTTTTATTTGTGGTCTGTATCTTAAGTTGTTTAGCATTTATTTCAAATCCTAATTATGTGTTAAATAATTTCTTAAATGGAGTAAAATTGGAAGGTTGAATTAGGTTTGAAAAATTAAATGCATGAAATTTAAATCAAAGATCTCTGTATTTCATTGCATGACTGTCTCTTCTAGTGGGCCAGTATGACAGTTAATGCTTCTTTTCTGATTTCATATATGAGGAATGTTCTTCTAGGAAGTTCCATAATGCAACAAACTAAGAGTATTAAATATTTTCTGTAACATATGTTTTATTTGATTCCGGGTATTATATGCTCTCTTTCTACACAATTTGCACAGTCATTTGAATTTTGGTAATGGTGTGGAATAAATTTTTGTGGCTCCTGTCTATAGGAGTTTATCCCAGTCACAAATATCCATTGTATAGCATTTAAGGCAGGGATTTCCAACTTGAGAGCACTTAGCACTGGGAGATGCCAGTGCTGCACTCAACGGCCCTGGTGCCTTCCCCACATAGCAACCACTGCAGTGCATGTGTACAACAGACAGTAAGAGTAGCATATTCTCTCTCTCTCTCTCTCTCTCTCTCTCTCTCTCTCTCTCTCTCTCTCTCTCTCTCTCTCTCTCTCTCTCTCTCTCTCTCTCTGACTCTCTCTTAACTCAGAAATAGTGTTAAATTGGATATAGCAGATTGCAGAGCAGTTATTATAGTTTCAGCTTTGTTACAAAATGTTGTTTAGCTCTTCATGGGAAGATTATACTTTGTTGTCAGTACTAAGGGGAAAACTCAATGCTTAATTTGTCAGATTATCTTAAGCATAAAATCTATAACTGTTCAATGACATTACCAAAATAAACATGTGTCTACATACAATGTTGTTGATGGCGAAGCAAGAAACAAATGAATTATTCAACTAAAATCAGAAATTCCAAATTCTCAAGAGGTAAGTAACAAACTACTCCTTATTTAACAGTTTTTAGTGGCCTTGTTTTTAGGTTTGTGTTTTTAAGAACTTTTGTTTTAGATGTAGATTTGATGCTAAGAAAATACAAAGATAATCATTTTATTTCCTTATCCCACAGGTACTTGAACCCAACTCTACAGAAAGCTAAGTTTGAGCAAATTTTATTGTTCCTCTGTAAATTGTAAAAAGTGGATGATGACCCTTTATTGATGGTGAATTTTTGAGACAGTAAACTTGTCCAAACAAACCATGTCTCGTGAAGTACAGGAACTTGGTGTTGACCCAAAACAGCAGTTGTGGGGAAAATGCTGCACTTTCAAGAACTACTCAATTGCTCTTGATGAAAGTTCTGACAAGTGACACAGCACAGCTGTCTATTTTTGTAAGAGAGATCAAAACAGATTTCACTATAACTGAAGAACTTCTGGACTTCATTCCCCTCAAAGACACTATGACTGGTGCATGTAACTTTGCATCTGTTGAAGACACAATGAACAATATGTGCTTATTACTCCCAAATCTGTGTCTGAGCAGCACCAGTGATGTCAAGATTCTGCAGGCTGCATCAAAAAGAAAGTATGATGCTGGGCTACTTCCAATAATATCAGTAAACTGCATTTTACATCAAGAATAATTATGTGCAAAACACTTTCACAACTTTACATCTGTTATGGTTACTGTGACAAAATGTG
This sequence comes from Hymenopus coronatus, assembly GCA_030762935.1. Classification (NCBI taxonomy): domain Eukaryota; kingdom Metazoa; phylum Arthropoda; class Insecta; order Mantodea; family Hymenopodidae; genus Hymenopus; species Hymenopus coronatus. The sequence continues at coordinate 98,691,875 of CM060900.1, read as the reverse complement.
TAAATTGCTGTAGAAAGCAAGGTTTGAACCATGGGCAGCTCAAAGAAATTTTAACAGATCTCCAGGCTGAATGCAGTGACATTCTGTTTTATTGTATTGTGTGCTGGTTAAAGTGCTGGAAAGTGTCAATCTTCTCTGCAATAATTGAAGAAATAGCTTTGTTCATGGAGATGAAAGGTTCCCCACAGCCACCATTGCACATTAAACAATGGGTAGCTGTCTTTGCATTCTTGGCAGATATATCTTCTTACTTAAATGATTTAAATGTTTTGTTGCAGGGGAGAAACAAGTTGATTAGTGCCATGTTTGATAGAATTAAGGCTTTCAAAATACAGATTTTGTTATTTAATGATCAGCTTAAACACAGAAATTTTGACAAGTTTCCTTCATTAAAATCATAAAATTTTTGCATATTGATACAGGATTTGCATGATGAATTGAAAGTGTGATTCAAAGAAGTTAATGATATAGGACCTGAATTTGAAATATGTCTCCATTTTCAGTGTGTACTGAAAATATGCCATCAAATTTCCAACAAAGCTGATAAAACTGCAGTGCAGTGCAATCTGAAAAGACAGGAATTATGTCTCTATCTGATATTGCCTTAGAGGTGGTCCTCTGAATTTCTATTGTCACATCCAATGTACCTAATATTGGTAAATTAGTTGTGGCAGAACAATGTCAAAAATCGACCTGAATGATAGTACAACCAAAATATATATAGAGAATGACATGTTTTTATGTTCATAATATTGTCCTTTATAATAATAATAATAATAATAGTTTCAGAAAGCTGCACACTGGCTAGATAGCCTGACCCATTCAATAGTCAATGCAACATTTGCCCCCCTGCAGGTACTTCTACTACTGCTACCACAGTACTGTCTTGGTGCTACCTCTGCCATTTCACCTTCCCCAAACTCTCTAGTGCCCAGCTCAGCATCAATGCCACTGCCAGGGGCCCAGCAGCACCTCAGTTGGGAAGGCCTGGTGTAAGGCACAATTGTCTGTCAAAAATACAATGAAGAAGAAAGTATGTGGTATTATTGGTTTCATGGAGGGCAGACACTTGTGATCCAGAAGTCCCATCTTCATCAAGAGCAGTTGAAAAAAATGTTTATATTCTGATGTTTGCCAAAACAGGCAAAAAATGTCCACAAAGAGTTAATTTTCATTACAGAAAAATGTTATGTCTTAAGGCAATATATTGGTGAATTTGGTAAACAATGTGAACATGATCTTTTTTTTTTTTTTTTTCTTTTTTTTTTTTTTTTTTTTTTTTTTTTTCTTTTCTTCCATGTTTACTCTTCCCATGACCTTCACTTTCATGCTAGATTTAATTTAACCCTTTTAGTGCCAATCACAATCTAATCATGATCCAAAAATTCTGCGAGAATTGCCAGTCACTATCTAATCATGATGCCATTTTCATATGTTTTAACTCTTTCTAGTGGGAAAGTCTGTGACTTTCTATATCATAGCCATAGAGAGAGGTTTTCTGGATATTTTCAGGTCCTTATCTTTACACTCCATAGTGCTAAATTAGATCCAAATTTAACTTCTCTAGCCAGGGTTTGTTTATGTTGGTTGAAACATGGTGTTGTCTAGCCTAAGGTTACAAAACAAAGAGGAAATAAGAGCTGCAGTTTGTGATGTATTAGAAGAAAGGGAGTGATTTTGAATTTTCAAACCTTGATGAAAGCGTTTCTGACATTGATGTAAGAGAGGAAGTTATTTTCTAACTTCAGCAATGAAAATGATCTGATAGCAATGGCCCTCGTACACATGCAAATAATCGGTGTACTTATCAAAATGGATTTTCGGAGGTGTAACCAGAAGATGCATACGATGTGAATCAACCATTCAGCTACGCAACAATTCAAGTGCTAAATTTTACAGTAATCTATGTTACATTTGTACCATATTCCTTCGTCATTTTCATTAATAGCGTTATTATGTCTATGTGTGTGTTTTGTGACCTTTTACAGTTTTCAGCCTTCAGGTTATGTGAACTTGTTTTTTGTATTTTAAAGAATAAAACAAGACACCAAAACAGGAGTGTGTTTTGGTGAAGAAACATTGTATTTTCATTTAATTAACCTGAACTTTTCTGTGTAGTAAGGTTTTGTATGCCTAATTATGATTATTTTGGGATTTTTAATTTTATTTTCAAATTTTTCTTTTGTTTTTAATTTTTTGAATATATTAAAGAGACTTCTCATCAATGTAATGCATACTATACAGTAGATAAAACGGTATACTAAAAATGAAAAATAGATTCAGCTCTCTGTCATTTGATACTCATTTTATTACTAATAACCACATATTGACTCCTCTGCTGTTATATAAGTGGTGTAAGGACAACATCAAAGCTAATAATTTTGATTATGTAACCAGTTCACAATACAATGAAGAACTTCACTTTCTCCAGGAGAAATTTTGTAACTTCAAGGTGACACCTGGAACACACAAACTGCATACTTTCATACCCACAGGAGATCATAAAATTAGAACAAAATTTTATCCAAACAGTGAAAAGCATAAAGATGAAACTCTTTTTCTCATGGATGCTGTTGAAGTTGTCAGTAACATATCATCAGGATTTGTTACTTGTATTTTTGATTACAAGTGATGGATTGGCTGTGTATTAAGTACTGAAGATTATGAAGATAAATTGAAGATTATGTTTCTCCATTCAACTGGACTATCACTATCATTTGTGTATCCCTCAAACCTGACACCAGGATAGTTTCAAGAGAGTGTGTTCTGATTAAAATGGAATTATGCACAATTACAGGAAGAACTTAGAACCTACATGCCGCCAAAACTGAAAAAGTCAATAGAAGGTGTAATTCAGTTCTGAATTAAGGTTTGCATTAATGTCTAAAGGGATCATTTTTGTTCTTGCTGTCTGGTAAATCTCTCAAGGAAATTTGAGTTCCAATATCAAAGAAATGGTATATTTAGAATAAGCAAAGTATTAACATGTAATTTTTCACAGATTTTTAAAAATGTAGGTTTTGTTAAAAATTCAATTTCAGATTTTGAATTTGTATTTTAAAAATGAAAATGATATAATTGGTAGAATGCTGATATATTTTAGAAATAAGCCCCTTTAATAAGCTTTAAAGTGAGACCACATTTGCTTTTCTATCTATTAGTTCCTGAGTAAAGTCAAAATTTACTCTTTCAAATGAGAAAAATGTACTTTTTCTCAAAGCTCATTTCCTTGTAACTTGAAAAATATTTGATTATAAATTGCTTATACTCAGTGTAGATTCATTCTTTACTTAGGAGAATTACAGAAAAAATTATTAATTTTTGAACAGGTCAGGTTGAAAGTAAACTGTAAGCGTTTTTGATTTCACATGATTTGACATAGCTTTTTAAAATGTATGCAGTGTATGTTTTATGTTCGGAGGGTATGTTAAAAAGTTAAAGCAATCAGAAGAAAACTTTGGCTTTCTGGATTTTCATGGATGTCTTCTCTAATCAGCTTTACATTCCCTAAATGGACTGAAAATGAAAGTCTGTGATGAGGTTCCACAAAAATATGCGCTATACTAAGACAGATACTTGAAACAATTTTAACTGTTGGAAAACTAACTTAAGGTTAGAAAAAGAGGGCATAAAATAGAATATAAAAAAAACAACAACAAAAACAAAACATTAATGCTTAAGGTATTGCATGAATTTGAAAGATTTAAGATGTGCAATGGTATGCATTCAGGGGAAAGGGCAAGAATAACTACAATAAGTGTGAGAATTGAACTGAGAAACTTTGTCAGAATGCTAGAACTTTAACATGGCCAAACATCTCTGAAACACAATATTCAGATTATATATATAAGCACAGTCGCATAGTTATTTAACAATATCTGGATACGGTGTCAGACTACTTCCAAACACATAGATCTAATACTTATATTACCCATAGTGTTTGTGAGCCAGCTGAAGCAATTTTCCTGGAGCAACTGTGCAGCAATAGAGACTTACATGCACACCCCTGAAGGTCACAGGCCATATGTCTCTTTCACTGCTCCTTTCAAAGCTAACTTTGGAGGGGATTTTGCAGTAATAGTGAAAGTAACTTAGTGTATAAGTCTAGGTAAGTGCATTTGAGAAATTCTAGGGTCAATAGCCGAACATGGCCTGCATATTAATCATCTAATATTATCTGTAGCTACAGTTACTTTTAGGAAAGGTAGAATAAAAACTAAGCTTGATAACCAGCGAAGATAAAATATTTCTACACAATCAAAAAAGCAGAACAGAGTCATCCCTAAAATGTTATTAGAGCAATAAGTTTTTCTGAGAAAAGAAGAATTGGCCTTTTAAGAACACAATGAAGCAGCAAATTCTATTAATCAGGGCAATCATATGGAAGTGCTGAAGTTCACTGCAGCGTAAGTTCCGCTTTTAGTACAGCTTAGAAACCTCTACTGTGTTTAAAGGAATTTATATTTAAATTCAAAATGACATAATACAAGCCATAGTTGCAAACATGTCCACAATAAAGCATTAAATTGTTAATATTCCTTTAGTCCAACATGATGGAATTATTGACAAGATTGGTAAACACTGTGAGCAGGAACATAATTAAATTTTGTGATATGTGTGATGCTGTGCTAGAACAACCTCAAGAAATTATGTTAGATACGAGGGGCATACTGAAAGTCATGAGCAACACTGTTTTACAATCTTAATATTTATTTTTAAGCCAAACCAAATACATCATCATAATCTAGACTTTCTTTCACTTTTCGACATAAGTCTCCATTATTTTGCACACATATTTCCCATCGTTCTACAAGTTTGAAAATGCCCTTGTGATAGAACTCCGTTCCAGCTGCCCGCAGACCCTGACGCACTGCTTTCTGAATATCCTCCAGCACCTCTCAGCGTTGGCCACGCATCTGCTCCTTCACAGAACCGAAAAGATGGTAGTCGGAGGGTGCCAAGTCGGGACTGTAGGGAGGATGTGGAAGAGTTTCCCACCCTAATGCCCTGATCTTCTCCATAGTGGCACGGGCAGTATGCGGACGCGCATTATCCTGTTGAAGGATGATCCTCTTTCCAGGGCGTTTATCACGCAAAGCGCAACAGAGCTTCAGAAGTGTCTTGATGTAGCGGGCAGAATTTATGGTTTGTCCAGGTTCAAGAAAGTCAACCAGAATGCAACCTTGTGCATCCCAAAAGACACTTCCCATAACTTTTCCTACAGACTGCACTGTCTTCGCTTTCTTCTTTGATGGTGAGTTCAAGTGGTGCCATTCCATACTCTGACGTTTCGTTTCTGGCTCATAGTGATGGAACCAACTCTCATCTCCAGTCACAATACACGTCAAAAATTCATCACCTTCATTAGGAAATCTCTGAAGAAGGTTTTGTGCAATGGTTCTTCTCTGAAGTTTGTGGTCTTCAGTCAATAAACGGGGGACCCAACGGGCACAGACCTTTCGATAACCCAAGCTGTGGATCATTTCTTGCACTGCACTATGTCCTATTCCAAGTTGCGCAGCAATTTCATTCACAGTGAAACGCCTATCTCCTGTAATGAGCTCATCAACTCTTTCCTTGTTGCATTCTGTAGAGGCAGTTTGAGGACGCCCGCTACGAGGCACATTTTGCAGACTCGTGTTTCCGTCTTTGAAATGTTTCACCCATCTTCTAACACTGCTGGCACCCATGCAGACACCTCCATACGCAAGTTGAAGTCTGAGATGAATTTCAGGAGCAGATTTTCCTTCTTTCACAAGGAATTCAATGACAGCACGCTGTCGAAACGAAACATCAATGTCAGCCATTTTTCAAACACCGTCTGTGGTCACGTGATAGAAGCTAATGATGTCACAATATGTCAACATGTGGCTTAAAGTCTGTAGATTACGATCCTGCAATTCGTTTCTTTACATTGTTGAAATTTAAATTTTTACAATGGGTTACTCGTGACTTTCAGTATGCCCCTCGTATTTTAGCACCAGTCATAGACTTCAAATTAGTTTTTCTTATAAACATATTCAACAAAATATTCATCTTCACTGATGTGTTATTCTACATCCTTCAAAACCAAGAAAGTGATCATCTTATACTCTCAACAAAAAGTCCAATAATCTCACTGCTCCATAACTGCATTATGTAATGATTGAGAACAGATCTTTCAAGAGATAATGTCTCAAGTAGAAGAATCTTTGAAGAGGAAAAATATAGAATATAAATGTCTCTATTCTGAACTGTTGAATAACATTAATTACTGCTTGGTTGTAAGAGTATTTTAAATTGAAATTTTTAAATTTCTCACTTGAAAACTATGGACTAGTTCCCCAAAAAGAGCTTTCAGTCTCATGTATACATCTTAAATGTGATTCCGAATAGAAAAAGAACTGACTAGTATAGTAAAACAGTTTAGAAATAAGCCACGAGTGAACTTAAACTACTGAGCACTAATTTATAGCTAAAACAAAGCTTTCTGTCGTTTAAACTGTTTTTCTTTATACAAAATTCTTATGAGTACATTCTTAGTAGAAAGGTTACTTTCAGTGCTGAGGAGAATCAAAAGTTGCTCTTGGAATTCTACTTGAGAAAAGACAATTTCTCATTTTGGAATCATTTCAACTAAAGCTCAACTGCTAAGTGAACTCGGAAAAAGAAACAGAAAGGGAGAAGGATGGAATTTCAATTCACATCTTTCCGTGTCAAATTTTAAGTCGAGAAACTAACCATTTCCTAATAAATTTTACTTAAAGTAACTATTAAATATAGTATGTCAGTAAATATCCTTTATATTTAAATCATTACCAGTTGCAGTTTTTATCTATAAAATTTATTCCTTTTATGCTATTATTGATTATGATTTTCATCAAGGCAAGGCTGCTCCTTGTTTTCTTAAAAAACTGTGATCTTCATTGCTTTAGCTATCTGAATAGTCAGCATACACTACTGAAGATATGACAAAAGATTTATCAAGGTGTCAAATTTATGAAATAGTAAATGTTGATTTTCATTGTATATTATACTGCAATCAAAGGCATGTCAACAAAAATGGCACAACTAAATTGGGAAATTTTAATTTAGAAATTTTTCACTGTAAAGGGAGAAAAAAGTATTGTGTGCGTAGGAAACTATTTCTAAGTAGAGAGGAATGGGCAGGAAAATTAAAGAGGGAGCATGAAGGAAGTGTAATATTAGCAGCATTATGATGGGGATGGAAATGCAATGTACTTAGTTGTGGTGGTTGCCAACACAAAATAACCTGGAGTTATCTGTATTGAGACTAAATATTTTATTTGTATATATTAACAAACATCTTTATATATGGCTGTCTACTGTTCCAGGCCATTAAGGCATTGGTCATGGTATTTTATTGTTCCACAAAGCTCTTCCACCTTTTCCCCAAGTTCTTCCACATCCTTCTTTACACCAGCCAGTTGTATGTTGATTTTGATAGAAAGTTTGTTTTTATTGTAAACATTTCTGTTTACATCTTCTCCATGCTGGATTTCATCTTTTCCATAACCATTCTAGATTTCATTTCTTCTTTTAGACCCTTCAGTTTGGTCTTCATTTCTGTTTGCACCTTCTTTATCGAAGCATTCACTGTTATTTCACTTTCCATCCTGTCCATCTTCTCCATCAATTTTTTAAACATTTCTTCAATCTTGGCATCTTAATCCCACTTCTGATACCTCAGTAACAAATGTCTTATTCACTCAAAAGTTGGTTACAAATAAAGCCTTTAATTCACTGCTGCAAACAATTCTCTTGATGCTTATCAGTTGATGGCTAGCACACCGCTATATGCTAACTCTCCAGTAGAAGTCTGACTCATGATAACACAACTCACTACACTACTTGCAATTCTTCCTGCTTTTATAGCTAGAAAATGACATCACAAAACTTTCTGGAAAGTGGTAGAAGCAGAAGCTTCTGAAAGAATCCAGATGTGTCACATTCCAGAGCCTCCAGTTACCAATACACCACATTTCCTCTGTTACTGCACCGACTCACATGCCCAGGTGAACATGAGAGATGCAGCACGGATGGCACTGTTGTAAAATTATGTATAGGCAGTCAACTTTATAAAGGCAATATTGTGAGACTGTATTTAGTTATAAATAAATTTATTCCTTCATACCTTAATTATAAAATACCCACACAGTTATGTATATATTCTTTGTCAGGCTTCTAAGATATTCTTATTCCTCTCTCACACATGCACACATACATATACTGCCTGGTGCATGCAAAAACTGAATTAACCTTACACAGAGTGATAGCCACATTCATAATTCATTTCCCCAATTTTTCCACTTTAAAAGAAGAGCATGTAGCCATCCAGTGTAAAAATCACAGCCCTTCCTAATTGACTATTGGCACACAAAAAATTTTTAGGAAATCCCCTCCTCTTCAAAGTGATGCCCACAATGAGCTTTCCTTAGAGGTCCAAACAGGTGGAAATCTGATGGTGGTTGGCCAGTGTTGGAGGTACATGAAACAGGACTTTTCAGCTAATTTTTCCAATCTTGCAAGTGATGTGTAGTCCTGCATTGTAGTTAAAAAAAAAAAAAAAAATATCTGCAGTAACCTTTGGCCACACTCACAGAGGACAGGCTTTAAGTATGATGTGCTGCGCAGAAATGTTGTATCTGTACTCTTAAATGAACCAAAATGGCACCTTGTGTATCCTAAAAACGATCATTGAAATTTTCCCTGCCAATTGTACAGTTTAAAAATTTTTCTTTCCTAGCATTTTATGATACCATTTTATTGACTGCCTTTAAGATTGCTTCAAAATGGGCCCCAGTCCTATCTCCAGTCACAATGTTTAATATGAACTGCTCTCCCTACACTCAAAGTGCTCCACAGATTGGAGATAGTTTTCCTTGCATCTTTGTTCTGGCCACTCAATATTTTGGTGGCGACCATGAACAAACTTCTGAGTGGCGCAGTTTACCAAATAGAATACTGCTTTTATCAATGAAGATCGTGAGAGAGAATTCATCTCTTGTTACCTGGTGGTCCTCTCATGTGATCTGGTTAATTAGTTAATGTTGCCAGCCAACCACTTCCCTTTTCATCAACTAATAATGTGTTTCCTCTTCGGCTTTTGTACGTCTATGAACCAATTGCCTAACAGTGGTAACATCACTGTTGCAACTCTCTAAATTTGTCACCTTCGGCATTCAGTAATTTATTCACAGCATGCTGATACAGATATCAATGTCAGTAATTTCTACATTTGTGCAGTGTTGCCACATTTTGAATTCAGAAACTGTTACTGCAGTGGATTATAGAAGAAGGTTTGAGGAATCATAACAGACTTAATTCTTCCATATTACCAACTATTTAAGGAAAAAAATAAAATGAGAAACATTACGTTACAAGTGAACCTTGCATCTATATTCTAGCATAATACCACTTTTTCTTTTTTTTTTTTTTTTTCCCCATGACTAATTTGCAGGTTTTGATGAAAAATGCTCAGGTTATAAAAACATACTGCATTATCAACTCATAAAATACATGATTGGAAAACAGACGTATATTTGTTGATTATGACTAGTTTATAGGGAGAGGGACTGAAAATGGATTGTGCTTGTTGCAAAGTGAACTTCTTGGAAGCTCTATTTTTAGTGTGGACTGTAAAATTAATTATATAAAACATTATTTATGAATACTGAGATTTTGAATTGTATGATTAGATTGTTATAGGTGAAGAATTAAATTTCAGCTTTGCATACATATTGGAAAATACAGGGTGTATATAAATGAATATCAGGGTTTTAACTCTTTATAATATTTATTACACTCAACTTACAGTTATGAATGATATGTCAAATGAAAAAGCAACTCAAACAGTTTTACCAAGAAGCTTATAAATGTTCAATGTGACTACCCTTTGTCACACGGCACACATCAATTCTATAGCCGAGTTCTTCGCAAACATTGATAAGTGTGTATTCAGTAATTGTAGCAACAGCTGCTTCAATCCGGTTTCTTAATTCAGGGAGGTCAGCTGGTAGTGGAGGCACATACACACGATCCTTGATGAAGCCCCAAAGGTAAAAATTGCATGGCGTTAGGTCAGGAGAATGTGGAGGCCATGCATAGCAAGCCCTGTCATTGGGGCCCTTGTGGCCTATCCAGCGCTTGGGTACAGTGATGTTCAACCAATCGCATACTTCATTATGCTAGTGAGGTGGAGCACCATCCTGCTGGAAAATGAAGTTCTCTGGCTCATTTTCTTCCAACTGAGGGAAGAGCCATTGCTCTAGTGTATCAAGGTAAGAAGTGCCAGTTACAGTAGGTTCACCAAAAACGAAAGGCCCATAAACTTTTCGCTGGATACAGCACAAAAAACATTCACTTTAGGGGAATCTCGTTGCATTTGTATCATCTCGTGAGGATTTTCTGAGCCCCAGATGCGCATATTATGAGTGTTAACATGTCCACTAAGGTGAAAGGTTGATTCATCACTGAAGACAACACGATCCACAAAATTGTCATGAAACAACATGTCGTTTGCGAATTTGGTACGTAGTCCGTGGTCTGTCGGCTTCAGAGCCTGTAATAACTGTAAACGGTAAGGATGTAGCTGTAAGCATTTTCTTACAACTTTCCAAACAGTTGACACAGAAACTTGTAATTCACGCCTAGCCTTCCAGACTGATTTCTTTGGGCTACGAGTGAACGACTCTCTCACTTGCTCAACAGTCTCTTCCCTTTACAAAGACAGCCGGTATCTTCAAACTGATTATACTATCTACAAAGTTTTTTATCACTAGGAGGATCACAACCGAACTTACTATGGAACGCACGTTGCACAGTAACTACAGATTCGGTCTTTGCAAACTGCAAAACACAAAACGCTTTCTGTTTTCTAGTCGCCATCTTTGCTACTACCACTGTCTAGCAGATTGCGTCAGAAACATTGCATGCACATGCGCACTTGTGCCACCAAACAAAACTGTTTGAATTGCTTTTTCATTTGACATATCATTTATAACTGTAAGTAGAATGTAATAAATATTATAAAGAGTTAAAACCCCAATATTCATTTATGTACACCCTGTATATTAATTTGAAAATTATAAAGATATGTTTAAATTGGACAAAAATTCTAGTGTCTTGTGAAGTTTAGATGACCTAAGATCTAAATGTACATATTAAATTTTGATTGAATAGATTTTGTGGAAGACGATGTGGGTTATCAATACAACTTATTATTTTAATATTTTGGGAAATAATTATAGGAACTGCAAGTTTTAAGAGTCTTTCTGTTCAGCATACCATTTGTTTTGTGCCAATTTAAAATAGGAATTTTGAGACACATTCAAGTGTTTTAGTACTGTAAAATTTATTTTCTGTATGTGCAATGGTTCACGTGAATTTTTTGTATAAGCTACATGCTTTGAATTGATTTCAACTAAATATAAAATGTGTAGATAAATGCTTATATAATAATTATAGGAACTGCAAGTTTTAAGAGCCTTTCTGTTCAGCATACCCTTTGTTTTGTGCCAATTTAAAATAGGAATTTTGAGACACATTCAAGTGTGTTAGTACTGTAAAATTTATTTTCTGTATGTGCAATGGTTCACGTGGATTTTTTGTATAAGCAACATACTTTGAATTGATTTCAACTAAATATAAAATGTGTAGATAAAAAGCTTTTCAAATTCTTAAATGGAAAATTTAAATTCCACATGTGTAGTGGTTTTCATAAAAACTATTCAATTTTGTATCTATTAATTTTAAATAGACTACAACTAAACTTGAAATGTCAAAGCATTCCATTTAACTGTACGTAAAATTTTAACTTCATATATGCATTGGTTCATGAGATGTTTCAGAGTTCAGATGGTGAGATGATAAAGCAGTGCCAATAAGTGTTTTAGAGTAGCAAATCTAACTAAAAGTTTACTACATGGCTGCTTCTAAAATGCCAAAACTGTGCTCTCTGCAAATGTCTGATTAAGAGCATAAAAATGAATGAACATTAAAAACTCATATTACTCAGCTTATCAAATAATTCACTGGACATATTCCAAGGTGGGGACAATAGGTCCTTGAAACATGCCCTGCCATTATTTAATAAGTGGAGCTGTATGAACATTGCATGTCTATTTTCCATAGTTAATGAAATTTCAGACTTTTTTTTACTTTCCATTTATAATTAATAGTCTTTCTGTAGCTAGTTTTGTGACATGGGAATGCTGATAATAAATATATATGTGTGTTTGTAAAGTTATTCTAATGTCACGTAATTGGTTTTCAGGCTGCAAAAATGGCCAAATACGCAAGCTATCAGCGTCTCTGTGATACACTCTTTGTTGTTTTTACTTTCCTGTGGATTGTAACCCGATTAGGAGTTTATCCTTTTTGGATTATTCATAGGTAAGTTTTTATCTTATTTTTATTTTTTTTTATCTATTTTTTATTGTTCATTTTGTATTTTATTTTTCATTTTTTTATTTATTTTATTTTTTTATTTTTATACTTATTCTTATACCTAATTCCATTACCTTAGTGTGCTGGTTACAGTGATTGTTGCATTTATTTAAATTATGAACTATTTGCAGCACTGCAATTGATGCTCCAAGGTTGGTGGCAATGTTCCCAGCATACTACATATTTAATTCGCTGCTGATGCTGTTACTAATACTTCACTGCTTTTGGACTTATGTTATATTGAAGATAGTGTACAAATCACTGGTAGCTGGTCAGGTATGTTCCTTTATCTTTAAGATGAAGTTGGTTGCATGTACCTCTTGATCATTATTTATGAGTATAGCTCACACAATCGTTTTTGAACACTGAAACATTTAAATGTTATGAGTTGCTTACCTACCTACAGCAGTACCAATAACCTGGTGGCTCATGTTGAACAATGAAGGAAAGTATGAAATTATGCTAAAATAAGCCCAGGGTCCATGAAGCTTCAAGTTATTCAATATTTGTCTTCTCAGGATAAGGAAAACCCTTGGATGAAAACCTTATCTGGGTAACTCACCCTAACTGAGATTCAAACTCAGGACCTCTTGAATGTGAGGCAGGCAGGCTACCACCACACTAAAAGAGGCAGGCAGCGATATATCTTATTGTGAAGATCAATATCATAATTTTTCTTCTGTGAAATCCTTATCAGATCATTATTGCTACTGTTATTTTCCATTTCTTGTCTTCAGTTATTCTTTTTTCTTTTAGATTATCTTTCTTCCATCTTTCCTCAGTTTCTGTTGCTTTAGTTGGAGCATTATGTTTCTTTGTTTTTTGTTTTTTTTCTCAGAGTCTCAAAAGATACTCTTTCTTGTTTATGCTTTTCTTGCTAAATTCTATGAACAACACTGGGCCAGATGCCAGTGGCAACAGCAACTTTCTTACAGTGTTTGGTTCTCTTTGAAAAGCTCAGGAGAGTATAAAGCCTTATACTTAGTCTCTTATATTGATAAATATTACCAATCATCTCATAGTTTTCTTTTATGTTTTAAATTAAAGGGGATATTATCACAAAATTAATTCAACACATGTACGAGCATGTTTCTTACAGGTTCATGTGTTCAACAATGTTTTACGCTCAACTGTACTCAGGGAGAGACAATTCATAATGCATGTACCATCAAGTGACACGAGCTTTAAGCTTGCTGAATACAGAAGAGAGAAGCATAGATCCAGGCTTGCTGTTTTCTAGATTAAGGTCATTGTTCAAAAACCAATGTGCAAGCTATAATCTCTCTAATGTCTTAGTGTGCTAGCATTACTTCAGAACATTTAATGTATGAACCACAAAGGTAGTATTATGAAAAGCTTCCAGTTTAACTACTGTAAGAATATTGTAACAAAAATTTCTTTGTTTGCTACAAATTTGTTACAAATTGTCTTTATTTCAATGCTTTCTCAACAATTTAGCAGCACAATTTTCTCTTATTGCTTCAGTTTTCTCTTATTGCTTCAATATATAATTCTTCTTTCGCTATTCAACACAAATGCTGCATGCTATGAACTCCAGTTAATAAACTGACTCTCGTATCTTAGAGCTGTTGGTTTTATAGCTGTGATGTCAACAGGAATTTTAAGGAAAGGCAAACATTCTTACAATGTTCATTGTACCCAGGTGTTGCATTCCAAGGCATTGAGGTAGTACTGCTACTCTTAACATGTTAAATTATGGCCTCTGTGACTGAGTGCAGCTACTTAGGGGAAGTCAACTGAACATGTGCAATAATAAACTCTAAGCTTTCCAAACCAAAGTGCTAACTAATATTATGGGCCCGGCAAGGCACAGTCACACTGCTCCCTCAGGATTGTCCATCCCGACCAGCACCATCGAAGCTAGACAATCTGTCTGTACTACCAGACTCTTTCCTCGGGTCAGCCTCTGGATGTGGCAGAAGACATTGGTTAATTCTATTCACTATGAGGTATGGCCCTTGCCATGGTTGTTGAAGTTTGGGGCAGCTTTTCTTGAATTGGGTAAGGTGATACAGTCACTCTAAATCATTTTGCTGGAATCCTCAGCTGTGGATCTGTCAGTCAAAACAGGTTTTAATTCGGTCGCGGGTAACCTGGATATGTTGATGAGCCATCTCATGTATGTCATGAAGTCATTTTACAAGATGTTCCATATAGTCAGCCAGTTCTGCCTCAAGGAGGACTCCCAAATATCAGATTGCATGGTAGATGCAGCTCCCTGCCCAAGACTAAATTGGCTGGTGTCAACCCTGTGGTGGTGTGGGTTGAAGAGCAGTAGGCCAGCAAGAAAAGTGGCACCCTGATATCCTCATTTCTGTGGTGATTGGCCACAGCCTTCCTTGGATGCTCTTAGAGTCCTGATGTACTGCTCACCCATGCCATCTGGCTGTAGGTGGAGATGTGTTGTATGTATCTTGTGCAGGTGGAGAGGTGTTGTATGTATCTTGTGCAGGTGGAGAGGTGTTGTATGTGTTGTGCACTCTTAAGTTGCTCCAGTGTTTCTCTCATCTGGTTTGAATCAAGTTTATTGCCTTGATTATTGTGTAACTCCAACGGTACTCCATAGTGACAAAACAGTTCTTCTACTAGGCAGTTTGCGATGGTCTTGGCCTCCTGGTTAGGGATGGCTTACCCTGTTGACACAGGGAATGGCCCATCTACAGCAGTGGTTATACATTTTAAAGGAGCTCCCATTTTATACTGCTGCATGCAACCCCAGCTCCTGTTCTGTAGACTGTGACTTGCCACACACATATGACATTGGTGACGCCACCTCAGCATCTGCCCATAGCCTCAGCCAGTAGTACCATATTTGGAGCTTGTCAATTGTTTGGTCGGGTCCATATGTCACGTCAAATCTCTACGCATACTCCTCCAGGACCTCTGACACTTTATTCTGAGGGAGGATCAACTGCTCTTTCTGGGTCTTCCTATCCGGCGACTCCTTGCTCTAAAAAATACACCTTCCTTGGTCTCCAAAGAGTTTCATTGGGCCTAGTAGGACTTTACATAATGCTCCTAGGTGCAATGTTGCCCCAGCGTGGTCTAGTTCCTGCCTCCACTTAGGAGTGGCCCCAAGCCGGTATCTTCCAGCTGTTCCCTTTTAAGGCATGTGTTATGCCATCCAGCTGCAGGCACCACTGAAATTACACAGACAGTTGCAGCATACACTTTCTCCTGATACTTAGTGGAGTGGCTGCACTCCTTCTGACATGGCATCTGCATTGGGGTTGCTGCTTCATTTCCAACATTCTGATTTGAAGTAGTACTGTTTGAGCATCTGGGTTGTCTGGATTTACATATTCTTGAAACTCAACAGCTACATGAGGGCGGGATGATCAGTCCTCAGGTGGAATACCTGACCACAGGTACTTGTGGCAGTGCTCAAGTACCTTTGCTTCTACCAGGAGCTCTTACTGGGAAATGAAGTAGTTCTTTTCTGCCTTGGAGAATGTCTTGCTTTAGTATACTATTACCCACTCTTGGCCATCCTGGACCTGAGCAAGAATGCCTCCAAAGTCAAGAGTTCTTGGCATCAATGTCCACAATAATGTAGCCTCCAGGTTGTGGAAATCCTAAAATAGGCACACTGCAAAGTGCACATGGAATGTACTCTGTCTCTTCCAATCACATACAATGCTTGCTCTTTCGCCAGACAAGTGAAAAGTTACATGATGTTGGACGAACATCAGTAGTTGACGAACCAACAGTAGTAACTGCACAGGCCCAGGAAACTTTGCAGCTCTCGTTTTCAATTCAGGAAAGGCCAATCTGTCGCTGCCTGAGCCATCTCCATGAGCATGGCCACTCCAATTGGTGAGACTATGTGGCCCAAGTAGTTCACGTCCTTGCAGAAGAGTTGACACTTCTTAGTGTTAGCTCCCTGCAGTCCTTGCAGTATCCTGATCAGGTTCATGAGATGGTTTTCGAAGTTGTTGGCTACAATAATGCCATCCAAATAGTGCAGGCAGACATCCCAAGTCAAGCTTCTCATCGCTGATTCCATGAGGTATTAGAAGGTGGCTGGCAAGTTGCAGAGGCTAAAGAACATAATCATAAATTCCCAAAGCCCTTGGTCTGTTGAGAATGCAGTCTTCTCCTTGTCTTTGGGATCTAAGGCCAGTTGCCAGTATTCTGATTTCATATCCAAATTCCAGAATCACTGGGCACCAGCAAGTGTGTCCAGGGTGTCATCAAACCTGGATACGGGGAAGCAGGCCTTTCTGGTGACAGCATTCAGCTTCATGTAGTCCATGCAGAAGAGTAGCTTGCCATTCTTCTTCACCAAGACTACAGGGAGGCATCAAGGATTGTTGGACTCTTCATTGATTTCTCTAAAGCTTTGTCCTCCGGCATGTCCTGTACCTCCGTTTGTTTCACTAGAGGATCCTGTCTTGGTGGTTGCCAAATGGGTCAGGCAGCTCCTGTGGTGGAGTATTTGGTCAGTGCAACTGTAATTGTCATTCCCTTAGCTAAAGACACATTAGTATCATCTTTCAGTAGATGCCAGATGCTCTCCAGTTGTGAAGTGGTGAGATAGTTAGCCACCCTCTTCAGCAAGTCTTTCAGTTGGGCTCCCAGGTCATGTGACAGTGCTGGCTGGTCACATCCATCGCACATTGATGCACTCACTGCTGGCTCACACTTCAACTCCATCCCAGCCTGGATGTCCTGATCAGTGACCATGGGGTTCAGCAGCCGCACATCTTCCAGACAAGGCAACAATGCCTGGGCAATATATCCATTCAGTGATATCTTCTGGTTCAGTACCAGGTTCCTTGATCATTGGCCCTCCATGTGTGCCTTCACCACCACCTTGCTTTTTGCGGGCACAACTACATCATCCCTCAGGAACACCTTGCAGATCCCCAGATGTTTGTGGGGGCTCTGGAGCAACATCTCATCTAAGCTGAGTTACAAAATGTTCTGGCCAGCCTCAATCATTGTCTTGTGGCTTCTTAGGGCATCCAGTCCCAGCATCACATCCTCAGCCACTCTCACAACAAACACTTACAGTGCTCCATCCCAGTGTCAACTCTAGCAGGGTTATCTTCTTCACAGTTGAGTTATCGCCCAATTCTGTCACTATTTGGTAGTGCCAACTGGGTGTTGGTGATGGCAAGCCCTTTGTCACATCACATTTCTTTGCAATCACAGCTGCACCCGAGTCTACTCGTATCTGACAGAACTTTCCTTGTATCCAGCTGTCTGCAGTGAGGCTGTTGTTCACTCTACTGTCATTCATTTAAGAGAGTGGTGAAAACAGCCCCAATGTGCTGCTTGCCACGTCAGTCGTTACTCGTTTTCTACCTGATGGTCAGCTTGCTGTGAACAGTCCTTCACCCGGTTCACCATACCACCAGCATATGCCAATAAAAGGTCATTGTCATCTTTGGGTTTTCTCTCTCTCTCTCTCTCTCTCTCTCTCTCTCTCTCTCTCTCTCTCTCTCTCTCTCTCTCTCTCTCTCTCTCTCTCTCTCTCTCTCATAGTGAATACACCTTTTCATCTAGATCAACACAGCTGTTGCTTCTGTTAGCGTCTTATGAGTTAGCATCAAGTGTTGTCATATGTTGGCATCATGCACCCCGTCAATGAAGTAGGCAGCTTCCTGGGACATGTAACATGGTGGTATGTTCATCAGGGCTTTGTTCACCAGCTATTTAATTGCAGGGCAAAATCCTGCATTGTCTCGCTTGGCTGTTTTAGCCTTGATTTAAGCTGACTGCAGCTGCTGCCAAGCAATGGTTACTGAACCGGTTCTCAAGTACCCCCCAAATATTTCCGGACAACACCAATATCAGGATTACATTCAGTACTTCTGTTGCTGGCTAGCTATCAGTTATGCACCTCTGCTGACGACAGCAGTTAGTTGTCAGCAGAAGACTTCAAAGGTAAATGTTCCCATCATACTTGGGTGGCTTGATACATGCAAATATTCTTTTGTGTCCTATCATCTTGACTTTCAAGTCCTTTAGCCTGCCTTCATGCATCGAACCACCATGGTATTTAGTTTTTAGTGCTGCCTTCGATTCTTCTGTTCAGGGCATTAACATGTTCCTTGAGGTCTTCCGGGGTGTCAACATGTCTTATGATTAGCCCCAGGGCATTAATATGATAGTCAAGGTTCTTCATCTTTCCACCAAATTCCTCCACCTTTATATACAGTAACAAGTAATGGCAAAATGTACTTATAGTTTCCCTTCCATGTCATCTATAAAAGCAGATAAGAATATGCATTTCTATATAAATCTGATGTCTAATGATCAGGGAGCCCCCCACCCCTCCCCCTGCCACACTCGCTTTTTGTTTATATAATAAATAGTGAAGTATGCAACACATTAATCAAAAAATTTAAATTTTTCTCTGTATAATATTTTGATTCAGCATACAGATTTTTTTTTATTTTTTCCCTACTCATTGAGAGAGAAAGCATTGTTTCTACCAGTAGTTAATTGAGATTGCAGCTCTATTTTGTTACTATAAATGTTTGATTCAAAAGAATAAGTATCAAATATCCCTAACTCATTAGAACTTACATTTCTCTTTGTAATGAGTGGGAGTGTAAAAGACATTTATTTGTTTATTACTTGTTTATTTATTACATGCTAAGTTCATTACATTGGTGGCTACTGCTTTTGGCCCAGGCCATCATTTGAGTATGCCACCATCCTCCATTTATTAGGTATACTTATTCTATAAGAACTGTCCATAAAAATTTATTCACAATGAGATCCCTTTATTCACTCTTTTTCTGCTGGCCTTGTCCATTTCATTCCAACTCTCCATTAAAATGCCCCTAAGTCTCTAACTGACCTCAATCTTTGATATTCTTTATACCTACCTCACTATTTCTCTCTAACCATTTTAGTTGGATCAACTCCACTCTCCTTTCATTTGCCCCTTATATTTAAACATTATGTCCAGTTCATTCTCCTCCTCCCCGCAAATTGGACACAGTCCCTGCATCATCCCACCCCTCAAAGCTTTCAATTTCCAAATCCCTGGTCAAAACTAAGCAATCCCTTCTCTCAATACTATTACAAACTTTAAGATATGCTTCCTTTCCTACATTTCCATCAGTTCATCATACTATTGTAACAATTTTTCTCTCTTATCTGTACACACAAATTCTGCCCATCCATATCCTCCCAATCTTTTTCTCACTTCTTTCCAAAACCCCCAATTGGAATTGTCAGTTCAGTACTACATACCTCTTAAACTATTCCTGATCAATTGCTCCTTAATCTTACCCAACCATAAATTATCTTCCACCCTATTCCTTGAAACCTTAAACGTACCTTCAGAATATCTGTCTCTGGCAATTGCTGAATGCAAAATCAGTACCTGAGTACCTTTTCCATTCTGACTTCTGATACTATCCCCTAATTCTGCCATCACTCCTGCGTTAACTGTATATACACTGTGGGACTTGCAAAATGTTTGTGACACTAAAGCCAATTTTCGCATGCCGCCTCAATCCCCCAAATATCTGCTCCATATGAGAGCAGTCTGATAATTTCTCAGCCTCTCCCAGAGACCACAGCACTACTCGTGTGATTTTTTTCCCCTTGCATTGGTACACGTGTTAGTAGATGCCATGTAAAATTGCACGTCATTGCAGGGAGCAGTTGACTGCAGTCATTTGAAGCAATTGTGGTGCACATGGTGTTGAAAATGGAAAAAATTGTGTATTGTGCTGTGATAAAAGTTCTCTTTAAAAGATGGTTGATCACCAACCAAAATTCATTTGTGGCTTTTAAATGTGTACGGCACCTTTTCATTTTCAATTTCCACCATGAAGAAATGGGCACTAGAGTTTAAACATGCCTGTGAAAGTGACCAAAAATGATTCACTCAAAGGATGTTCAAAAACTGCGACTACACCAGAAATATAAAAAAGTTAATATGATTTTTGAAGATATGCATACAATGTTGCATGAAATTGGCTAATGCTCTAGGGATAAGAAAGGAATGTGTTGGTCACATCTTGCACCAGGAATGGAACATAACAAAGCTTTGCGCAAGGTAGATGTCACCTGTTCTCACTGTGGATTGCAAATGCATTCTCGCAATATTTTCCAAAAAATGCTTGGCGCATTTTAAGGAAAACAAAAGTGACTTTTCACATCGATATGTGACAATGGAGAAACATGGTTTTGCCACTTCACACCTGAATCCAAACAGCAGTCTATACAGTGAACAGAAGCTGGCTCTTCAGCTGCAAAGAAGGTGATGGCCATCAGAGGGGAAAACCAGGGTATCAGTGTTTTGATATGCAAAAGGAATTTTGTTGATTGACTATCTTGAAAGAGGTGAAACCATAACTGGAGAATACTGCTCTCAACTTCTAACAAAACTGGATGCATTTATGAAAACAGACCTGGCTTAAAGAAAGAAAGAAAAAATTGTTTTCCTCAGAACAATACACCTGCCCAATTTGCAATGGGGAAATTGAGGGATCTGCATTATCAAGTGCTGGAACATCCAACCTATTCCCCAGATTTGGCTCCATTGGGGTTCCATTTATACTCAAAACTAAAGAAATTCCTCACGGGTCAGCTCTTTTCATCCAAACAAGAAGCCATTGTGGCTAAGATTGGTACTTGGCAACTCTCCCCCAGGGAATGTCGCATTGTCGTGGCGGGGGGGCCCAGTACCCAGTGAGTCAGACGGGTAGTTATGTGAGCATTAGCTACTAGCTATCAAGAGACGAGGGGAAGCTAAGAACATTCCACAACATTAACCCAAGCAATGGATAAAACAAATTTTGGATTTACTACCCCAGGTGGTACTCCAGGTAAATTGGACAATCCACCCTCTTCGGAGGCAGACTCCATGGATTCTGGGGGGAGTCATCAACTGCTTGAGGGAGATGTGTTTAGAAAGAGTGCATTGATTCAACGCTCGCCTACAGCAAAACAAGTAGTGCACTTACACACAGCAGAAGAGGAACTAAAGAAGATACTGAATGAGATTCAGCGCCAAAACGAAGAATTAAAAAATGAAATAAAAGCTCTTAGACTCGAAAATCAAGAACTTAGAAAAAATATGGACAAAGCAAAGCAGAAATCTGCGGATGCCAATATGGAACCTATAAGAGTAGAGCAAAAGAGAATGAAAACAACTAGTGAGAAAGACCTTATAGAAAAAGCAGGTTCTAGCGATATGATAGATTACTGTTCAGATGAGGAAGATTTGGCCAGAGAAACAGGGTGAATATTACAGAGGAAAAACAAGAAACGAAAAGCTGAAACATCCCCAGTAATAGAAACGGGAAAACCAGGAAAAAATGGGAAAAAGACAGAAACCAGAAGCACTGAAAGCAAAACAAATAACTTGAAGGAGGGGAAAAAAACTCCCTATAAGGAACACCAGCCTCCACCTATTAACATATATGATATAGCAGATTATTCAAAAATTAAGGCATTATTAAAGCCAGTGCTAGGAAAAGAATATAAAGTTACATCATTAAATAATAATGTATGGAAGATCAATACTATGAACTCTGATAGCTATAGGGCTCTAGCCAAGAAATTAAACACAGAAAAAATCAATTGGCAGACTTATGAAAACAAAAATGATAGACCAATCAGAGTTATGGCAAGAGGATTGCATGCTTCATGCCCAAAAGAAGATATAATAGACAAATTAAAGGAAAGAGGTTTTAAAATTAAAGATGTTGTAAATATTCTTAAGAAAGAAAGGTATAAAAATAGGAATGGGGAGCAGGAAGTAATTAGACAAGGATTGCCACTATTTATGCTTACCTTTGATAATAAGGAGAATATTACAGATATATATATATATAATATTAAGACAATTTTGAATGTGGTTGTCAAAATTGAGCCTCTGAGAAAGAATACTAATTTGATACCACAATGCAAGAAATGCCAAGGCTTTAACCATACACAGGCCTATTGCCAAAAAGAACCACGCTGTGTGAAATGTGCAGGAAAGCACTTTACTAAAGATTGTAAAATAAGCAAAACTGCACATCCAAAATGTGTTAATTGCGGAGAAAAACATCCTGCAAATTATCGTGGATGCGAAGTAGCTAAGGAGCTGCAAAAAAGTAGGAAAGAAACAATGAAAAATCAAAGACAGATTCATAGGACTCGAGGGAATTGTAACTTAGATATGGTTCTAGAAGAAAGTGAAGTAATAGTGGATGAACCTAATAGAGAACAGAACAATTATGCAGCAGCAACACGTAATAGTAAAGCTGAATTTCCAACTGTTGATAAAGCTATAATATGCATCCTAGAAATACTGGACGAGCAGAAATATACCAACAAACTAATTTATGATAGATTAAGAGAGCTTGAAGCTAGACTTAACAAAATTAAATAAAATGGCACACAAACAGAATATTATCATGGAATGCAAACGGTTTGCAACAGCGTATTCAGGAGTTGGAACTGTTCCTGAAGAGCAAGAAAATAGATATATGCTTAATATCCGAAACGCATTTGGCTAAACAATCATATGTTAGAATAAGAGGTTATGACATCTACCGTTCAGACCATCCATCTGATAAAGCAAGAGGGGGCTCCGCAGTAATAATTAAAAATTGCATTAAACACTACGAAGAAAGTAAAATAGAAACCGAAGAAATGCAAGTGATAACTATCACTATCCAAGTTAAAACTAAGTCTTTTAATGTTTCTGCAATCCAAGGTATAATCTAAAAGAAGAGGATTATATCAACCTCTTTAAGACTTTAGGAAATAACTTTATTATTGGAGGTGATTATAACGCCAAACATTCTCATTGGGGATCAAGAATAGTTACTACTAAAGGAAGGGAGCTGTATAGGGCAGCTATTAAAACAAAGTGCCAATTCCATTCAACTGGAAAACCTACATATTGGCCGACAGATGAAAACAAAACACCAGATTTAATTGATTTTTTCATAACGAAGGGTATCTCTAACAATTATGTGCACGTAAATGAGGATTATGATATTTCATCAGATCATTCCCCTATTATATTAACAGTAAGCGATAATATAATAATAAAGGATAGCCCCCCAAGGCTAATTAATAATAAAACAAATTGGGAAGGGTTCAAAAATGAATTAGAGAGCACTATCGAACTTAATGTTCCTTTAAAAACACCGCAACAGTTGGAAGCAGAGATAGATCTCTTTGTTACTAATATTCAACAAGCAGCATGGAACCATACTCCGGAAAAAAGTAGGAATAACATTAATGATATCTCCTATTCAATGGAAGTGAGGGAGTTAATTAGTGAAAAAAGAAAACTGCGTAAAAAGTGGCAGAGAACACGGGCACCAGAAGATAAAAAGCGATTAAATCAAACCTGTAATAAGTTAAAGAATTTGATCAGTAGTATAAAAAATAAATCATTTACTATCTATATGAAAGGACTAACAGCAGATAAAGATACCGATTACTCTTTATGGAAGGCAACCAGGAGTATTAAAAGACCTATTAATCAAATTCCGCCAATAAAAAAAGGAGATGGAGCATGGGCAAGGAGCGATAAGGATAAAGCAGACCTATTTGCCAACTATCTAGAAGAGATTTTTCAACCTTTACCTAGGCAAACATCTGAAGAGAACATAGAACATGGCAAGAAAAAGCAAGGTATAGAACTTAGGTGTGTAACGCTCAAAGAATTAAAACGTGAAATACAGCAGAATATAAATGCAAAAAAAGCACCAGGATATGATTTAATCACAGGACACATTCTCAAAGAATTACCACAAAAAGGTCTTATCCAGTTATTACACATGATAAATACTGCATTAAGACTTAAATATATCCCAAGTCAATGGAAGGTAGCAGAAGTGCTCATGATCCTTAAACCTGGAAAAAACCCTAATGAAAAGGAATCATACAGACCGATTTCACTCTTATCTCAATCATCTAAGCTATTTGAAAAACTATTGTTAAAGCAATTAAAACCTATAATAGAGGAAAGTAAGTTAATACCAGATCACCAGTTTGGATTTAGAAACAAACATTCAACTATTGATCAAGTACATTGTATAGTCGATATCATAGAAAGAACATTAGAGGAAAACAAAATTTGTTCTGGAGTATTTCTAGATGTGGCCAAAGCCTTCGATAAAGTATGGCACAAAGGTCTAATTTTTAAGCTTCAATGAGATCTACCTGAGCACTTTTATCAAATATTGTTATCCTATATTGAAGGGAGATATTTCCGAGTTAAATATGGAAATGAATACTCTGAATTGAAGAATATAGCTGCTGGAGTACCTCAAGGGCCAATACTGTTCCTTATATTTACTAGGGATATTCCATATCAAGATGATACTACTATGGCTACCTTCGCTGACGACACAGGAATAATGGCAATAGGCCATACAGTAGAGGAATCTACACAGAAATTACAGAAAGCCGTCAATAGGGTCAATGAGTGGACCAAGAAATGGCGCGTAAAATTAAATGAATCTAAATCCGTACACATCAACTTTACGAATAAGAAAACTAAGATACTACCGATAAAAATAAATAATCAAACTATTCCTCAAGTTCAATCAGTGAAGTACCTAGGAATGATACTAGATGCAAAACTAAATTGGAGAAAGCATATAGAAACTAAAAGAAAAGAGTTAAATATCAAATATAAGAAACTTTACTGGCTTATTGGGAGAAATTCTGAACTTGACATATATAATAAGCTATTAATATACAAGCAGGTGTTAAAGCCAGTTTGGACCTATCGGATACAGCTTTGGGGCTGTTCTAAATTGACTAATTTAAAACATTTACAGACATTTCAAAATAAAGCTCTAAGAACAATAGTTAATGCACCTTGGTATGTGCGCAATGATCAGATACACAGAGATCTCAAGATCGACACAGTTACAGAAGAAATAAAAAATACAGCAAGGAAACATCATATAAGAGTGCAGCACCATGGAAATAAAGAGATGTTGAATGTGCTTAGTAAGTGTGAAGTTAGAAGATTGAAAAGAATCAAGCCAAATGACTTAATGTGTGACCGCAAGAATTAGTGTAAGCTTTGGGGGCCTTCAGTGGAAGACTCACCTATACATTGCAAACTTATTTATAAAGGAAATATTACTAGATAGCTTTCGCTTAGTTGTAAAAAAAAAAAAAAAAAAAAAAAAACTTGGCAACTCTACCAAAGGAATACTACAGAGAGGGGATAATTGCAATGGAACCCATTGAATTAAATTTATTGATATTATAGAAGATTATGTTGAAAAATGAAACTTCTTTGAAAGCATAAATTATCATTTTCACTATCAGACCAAGAACTTTTCAGATCACCATGTGTCCATGTAAACTTAACCGATGCACATAAATCATCCTAAACCACACCACATTCGTTGTTGGTGCTATAAGTTTTTCCTTTTTAAACACACAAGCAATCTCCCTTTGCCACAGCACTTCTTATGTCTTTTGCACCTTGCTGTGCTAGATAACCACTCCTAAAAATAAAAATTCTGTAATATGAATTTCTCCACCTTCACCAAACCCCTTTTACTCCTTGATTTCGATCCTTTCTTGAACACTATGATTTTGGATTTTTTCTAATTCATTTTCTGCTCCCATTTGTTGCACAATTGTTTGATTGCACCTATGGCCAATTTTAAACCCCTTACTATTATTGATGCCACCATCTAATCATCTGTAAACATTAGAACCAGAATTTCTAAGTTTTATCCATTGGCATATGGATCTTCACTGAGTTTACATCCTTGTCTTTAACCTCTTGCACAACTTCCTTTGTCACTTCATTCGTTCTACATCTTACACAATTCTGGTGATATAGTTCCCTCAAAAATTCAATCATTCTATTACATAAGCATTTACTCAATTGTTTGTACCAAAGTTCTTCTCTTATCACCCTGTCATGAGGTTTCTCCAAAACAACAAAAATTGCTACAGTTTACTCCTTTTCTCTGCTAGATATTTACCAATCAGTGTATCAATCACCAGTATGTTATTGATCTAAAACCAGCCTGAAATGGTGAAAGTTCTAAAACCTTTTTAAACACACAATCCTTTCGTGATCTTCAGACCTAACTTTAAACAATTCTGCGAGTAACCCAACAATTCCAACTTTTTTCTTTCTCTTGAATTTCTGAACTTTTCTCCGTATCTCCTGTGCATCAAATAACCCGCCCAATTCCTCCAGTTATGTATTATGTAATTTGTTCCGCCACCTACATTGTTCCCCTCCCTTTCAAACATTCTGGAAATATACAAACCAATCATTTGAACTAATAACAGTTAATCTAAGTATACTTTTTACCAACTTTTCATGTCGCACTTCCCCAGATTTGATCTACTCTTCATTTCTGAGACTCTTGTTTTGTCCCACTCCTGCTTCTTTTCTTCAAGCAACAACTGTCAGTCATTGGCCTGTCAGTTATCTCCATAGAATTAACATATGCAGCAATGGTCTTTGGACTTCTGGCACCACATTTTACCCAACCATTTCAGTTTCTCTCTGCCAGTCATTCCTTAGAGCATTTTCTTTGGCAGTTTGGCTCTAGATGAATAAATATAAATTGTGTAAATAGGCTCAGTTTCCTTCTAATTTTGTTGTATCATTTTGCTCTCTACTGCATAGATTTCTGTTTATTTCAACCCATATAATTACATCCTTTAGTTCCTTATAACTATCAAAAACATTGAGAACTAACATAAAATGATGATAAATCTAATTCTCTTTGCAAAAGGTAGTTCCATTTTTTCTTGACATTACTTAAAAGCTGACTTAAGTTTCTGCCATCTTTTCTAAAAATACCCCTTAACACTGTTCTTCTATCCACTTTGACCCACTTCTGTTCCAGGAAATCTTTTTTCTATAAAGCCATTCCTTGGCATTCAAATACTAGTCCAGATCTTCCTTCCCTACATAAATGGGATACTTAAGTCTGTGGGATGCATTTTATTAATCCTCTTAATCTCCAAGCACCAGCTCTTAACCGTGCAATCCTCTCCCTTTGTTTGTTATTTACCTAATCAACATATTCCCTTTCCCATGTTTCCTTCATTGATATATAATTTACCAAGAGACCTTTTTTTCCATTATACAACCAAAACTTTTTGGATTTCTATGTCTTAAAATCTCTTCCTTATTATTTTCCATTTATGACTATTTTCTTCTCTGTTTCAATATTCCCCCATCTCTTCCAGATTCATTTGGATGCTACTAGTCCATCCAAAGTTCATAAGACTCTTTTCGTGATATTCCATATACTGCCTTGACAAATTATTCTTATCTAAATTCAAGATCCTAAACCAATATTTCGGTTAAATAGGAGTAAAAACATAGAGTACACTCAGACTTCACTCTTAAAATAAAATAACTTACTTTGGACATGTTTCGGTGGCTTTTATAATGTAATCTATGTTTTACTCCTATTTGATTAGTTACTCCACTGTGCGTTCCCATTAATGTTTTGATCAATATTTCAGTGTTCTTTTTATAATCATATCCTCCTTCAGAACTCTTCCCATCTCCATCTGCACTACTCTTTTTGCCACAGCATTTGGTAAGGCCAATATTTCCCCTCAAAACATCCTATGATCTATATCAATGGGTTCCTACCCCTCCATATCTCTATTTCATGTAGCATTTTTGGTTGCACCATATTATAAATTTTTCCCAACCACTTAACTCCAATATTTGGTACTCATCTCTGTTTATAAAGATATCTAATAATGTACATAATTTTGAATGGTGTAAAATTAACACTTTAATTTCAAAAATAAATCAATGATGCATGGCATTGATAACCACATATAGTTTAATATCAGCTTAGGTATTACTTGATATTTTATGTTGCATTGATATTTTCAGGTATATAAACAAACGCCTTTCTGTAACATAAGGGTGTAAGCATTGAGAGAAATAATACCACCCCAATTTTAAGAGGTTGAAAAGACAATATGAATAATGAGTACTAAATGGTTATTTTGTACTGAGAAACAAATGTTCATTTTACTACATATATTTATCCAAAAATATATTTTCACCCCTATTTGAGGGAGTTGAATAATATTCTATCTTAATAAAAATTGAAACACATTTCTTTATAGTTAATGTACAGAGCACAAAATTTCATCCAAATCAAATTCTAAGTAGTAAAGAATTTTGTCTGCTCAGATAGTCAAAATTAAATACTAAGTGGTGCTGGCTCTTGGGTTTCTCACAAGGAGATATGCTTGCAGCTGGCTTGTACATGTGTGGACAAAAAGAAATAGTCATGTCTGGAATGTCAAATTCGTCTTAAGTTCCACGTGGCACAACACTTTGTGTGCACCATCCGCAATACGGTTGTGTAGTGGCACCAACAAATTGTCACAAGTTTCAAATCTTAATATTACTAACCCATATGATCAATAATCATAATTAAATACATAACTTAAGCTTCTTCAGCATCAAACTATTGACTAAACGAAATGGTAACTAAAAATATTAACGACACGAAACATGATGCAGTCTGTATTGTATGGCATTACTAAATCTGCCACCTTCCACATGTGTTTACTGTAGCATTGTGGCAAAATGTAGGTAACTCCTCTGCTGAGGGTAGCATGTTTGCTGCTCGCATCTAGCAAACCTTTTTTGTTCCCCTTCTCTTAATGATGTTGAATCAACACATAGCAGCTATGTATTTTAGACATACCTATTTATACACAACATTTGGTGAAGTTAATAATATGATAGTGATTATGATGCTGCTTTTAAGGATTTATTCTATGAACAGCAATATGCTGCACTCAAAAGCTTGTGGTGTGAAGAATGATATGCAAATGCGAGTCCAATTTTGAATGCACATAATCCTTACAAACTGACTCAACAGGAAAATGCCAATTGCAACTGCAATAACATGATTTTCTCAGACGAGGTAACATTTTCTTCCACGCGTAAGGGAAAGGTGATTGTTTGTCATCCAAAGTGGTGCTGATACAATGTAAAATACTTGTCTTCACAGTATTCCATTATGGTCTTGTATCTGTATTATGTTGGCGCCAGATATCAAGGGATAGTCTAGGTGTACTGTGGTAGCTTGATGATATACTAAATGGTTTGCAGTACACAGAAGTACTTGATAATATTTTGATTCCCATAAGAATAAGATATCCTGATATAATTATTGAATTTGTGCAGGATAATCATACTCTCCACACATCTTGAAAGGTTTCAAATTGGTTTTCAGAATGATAGAATGCGTATGTGTGAATTGAGGTAAAAAGGGAGTTGCGCTCCAATTTACCTGTAAATGGGCAAAGGACAAAGATGGCTTCTAGGCACAAATTCGAGAAACCTGGGATCTTGTAGCTTCTTGTCTACATTACTGCAGACAATTAATTTTGTCTATGCCCCTGAAGTTTGAGGGCAGTTATATGGGCTGAGGGTTCATACACCCAATATCCATTGTTTATTTTTTGTGTTTTAGTTTTACAAGATAATAGTTTATTTACACTTTTTTTTACTTATTTAACACAAGTGTTAGTAGAATTATGTTTTTTGCACATAGATAGGCCCATAACTTCAAATGCCAAAGTTATATTAATGCAATATTATGTTCTACATATCCACTCATAAAATTAACAAACAAAAAAAATGACGAGCAGTGCAAGATTTGAACCTAGGAATTTATTATTGGAAGCAAGGCGTTCTAGGTCTCTCGGAACATTTTTTGTGACCTGTTTTCAGTACTCAGAAGTTAAGCAGTATGCTGTCAGTCATAGACCATTGTACAGTTTTTTCGTGTGCATTGTGAACACATCTTTTATGAAGATTCACAAAGCTCTTCAATCAACTCTGGGGATGACTCATTTTTTGTGTCCACAGATGTACATTCCCAACTCTGTCCCAGCTTGGATGTACTTATCAACTTAACACCCATGCAGGTATTTTCTGTTGGCAAGGCAACGATGCTCTGGTGACACATAGTCCATGTGAGGGTGTTTTCTGGTCCAAAACTAGGTTCTTCCAATGCAGGTCACCCAGTTGTGCCTTCACAACCATCTCACTTTTTGCAGACATTTCTGGGATCACCCAACAGAATCCTGGATATCCATCGGGGCTCCATAGCATTACCATACCTTGCCTTCCTGCTTACATTGACTGCCATCTCATATCATTTGAGGGCATTCAATCCCAGTATCACATCCTTGTAATAAATAACCATAGATTCATAAAGTTGCACCCCAAATTCAACTCCAGAGGGTGCTCTTCATGGACAAGACTCTGATGTTGCAACTAATTGGAAGGACTGTTTGGCTTTCTTTATGGAAAACCTTTTGCCACCACATATCTTATGACAGTTATACCAGCCCCTGCCATCTATGATGAGACTAATATTGCTTCTGTTGATGGCACACAGATATTTACTTGAGGGGATGGTGGTAATGGTGCTGCCATGCCCCTTGTCACATCGATCTTTATTTGTTTCCATCTTACTCGTCAGTGCATTTTAATAGTCATTCACCAGATGTCCCTGCTGGTCACATCCCAACTCACAGCACTTGGAAATCTTTATTACTGAGGGAATACCTATGCCCACCATAGCAGATACTTGTCGTCTTCGAAGGTGTAATAGCTGTCACCTTGACCACCTTCATCCTCAACACAGCCGTTAGCATGTCATTGATATTTTTGTCCTCGCTGAGCATCAGATGCTGTTGTGTCTGGGTGTTATGCATCCCATCAAGGGAATAGGTGCTTCTAAAGAAATAGGATATTCAGCAAAACCTTGTTCACCAATTTTGCTATTGTCAGGGATAACTCTTGCACTGTGTCCTGTGTTTTTACAACTTCAATTTAAGCTGCCAGCAGTAAGCTCCAACCAAACAACAGTTTCATTGGTTTCAAGGGCCTCCTATATGCCCTTGGATGCTACTGACATTGGGATCGCATTTAAAAGTTCTGCTGTTCATCTCCTGTGGCTAGTTACCAGCTGTGCGGTTTCCTCCTCTGGAGTCCATTGTGCTAAAATGTCAGCAGAAGACTGCCACACTGAATGTACCCTCACACTCATGTGGCCTGATGTGCTAGATGTGTGTGTCCTGGTGCTTTAACCCTCAAATCCTGGTGTCTTCTTCCAACCACTTCCTCCACCATGCCACTTGGTTTGTGGTGTGGCCATCGATTCTTTTATCCAGGTGTTAATGCATTCATCCAGGTCTTCTAAATCATTAGCATCTTTGATAAGGTGCTTTATTTATTTCTCTATGCTGGCCAGTTGTAGTTCTATTTTAGCTAATAACTCTCCTTTCATCTTCATCCCTATTCTCATCTGCAGAGCAAGAGTTTCATTTCTTTCAGGTTGAATACAGAGATTTGCAAACATCTCCATCATTCAGTTGCTCTTCCTGACACCAGCTGTGACAAATAAAAGCACCAGCTAATTGATAACAAACTTTATTTATTATACTAAATGTATTTCTAACCTCACTCAGCAGCTCTGACTTACAAATTGTTAGTAACTTGGTTGCAAATATCTAGTAACTCTCTCACATTTATTACTTTCTTTAGCATGGATGTACACAAATAAAGAAATAAAAATTAGCAATATCATACCCTGGTACCTAATTTCTTAAACTGGGACATGCATTCCAAATTCTTAAATTTATTTTTTATATCGCAATATGACCACTATCCCATTATTTTACAGGTGTTTTAATATAAATAACACTGTACTACTATTAAACTCTAATTCCCAGAACTTACATTACTAATCATTTAAATAAGGTTTTCTTAATACACTTAATCTCACTTTTAATTAACTTGGTGCTTTTCTTCTTTTATTTTTATATTTTATTTTATAATACAGAAATGAATACTCTTTTCCAAACTTTTATTACAATATACTTATAATTAACTGACACCCAATAAAAAAGTAAATGGTATCCAGTATGTATAATGTACATAGTGGATAGCAAAGATATTGTATTCCACCCAAAATTTTGACACCAAAATTTTACCAGAAATACATGTTTTGAGGACTCCTGCATCCAAGAAAATCCTTTTTAGGAAAATGTGGATGTGAGTATCAGTTGAATACAATCTTGGCATGTAGGTTTAGTATTTTTCAAGAAAATTCCCCATCCCAAACTACCCTTTACATGTAATATTTTTGAGAATAGTCTTTGAAGTCCTCTTCATTCTGGATAAGTTTTGCATAGCTGGTAAACTGTAAAAGATAGACAAAAGCTTACTACACATAAACTGTAGATTTCATTAAAACTTACAATTTATGTCATATACAGTTTTGGAGGTTAACCATTACCTAGGTATTCATTGTTTGGTTTCAGTTTTGCAATACATATAATTTCCTCAAATGGGAAGCTGTTATTCATTTCAGGTCTCTCTTGTTTTACTCCTGGCCATGCAAAGAGGACCAGATTTCAATTATTCTCATAGTGGTTACCTTTTAAAATGTTTTGACTTGTGTTACATAGTTTATTCTCTTCTGCTTAAAAGGAAGCAGATAATAAGACCATGTCTGCTAATGTTTATCCCAATTATGTGATGCAGATAAAAGAATCTTTTGTAAGAATAGTATGCAGAATATGTAGAGAAAGTCATATGAAAGGAACACATCAATATTTTTTTTTTTTTTACTCTAGTATCTATTTACATCTACATCATAGGTAGAGAAGGTATTGTTTTCTACCCAAAAATTCCATATCAATATTTCACCAAAAATACATGCTTTGAGGATCATTGAATCCAAACAAAAATTAGACAAAGGTCATGTTTGTGTCTGTAGACAGTATAACTCAAAAACAAAGAGTAGGTTAGACACCAAACTTGGTACATAAGTTTAGTATCTTCTGAGGATATGATTTGATTTTCAGAAAAATCCCCCACCTCAAACTACCCTTTACGTGGGACATTTTTTGAAATGTTTGATTTTCTAAATAAATGCCTCCAACAATTTTGATTTAAATGCCATATATTAAAGATGTTTGCAAGGTAAATTAAGTATATATCCTGAGTTTTTTTGTGAACAACCACTGAAGTCATCTTCATTTTGATTGACTTTGGATAGTTGGAATCTCATTAAACACACAGCTTATGTCATAGGTTTTTAGATCTAACAATTTCAGGGATATTTGCTCCTATTGGTTTCAATTTTAAAATCTTATTTCTCAAGCAGGAAGCCCTCATTTGTGTTACATATCTTTTCTTTTACCCACAGCCATGGAAGGAGAGCCGGGTTTCAATGACAATCACAT
The DNA here is from genome assembly GCA_030762935.1 of Hymenopus coronatus. NCBI lineage: Eukaryota > Metazoa > Arthropoda > Insecta > Mantodea > Hymenopodidae > Hymenopus > Hymenopus coronatus. The sequence continues at coordinate 98,658,182 of CM060900.1, read as the reverse complement.
AGTGACTGCTTTTAAAAGATTTGACTGTGGCTTTAACCTAGTTGTTCCCTTACTCCCCTTCTATTTATAAGAAACTAGGTAATAAAACCATTTCTGGTAATGTTTATCTTGATTATTTTATGTAGTTAAAAGAATGATCCTTTGTAAGTATAGTTTGTTTGCAGAACAGTTAAAGTCATGTGAATGGAACATGAAATTATTTGCCTTTTTTATAGTCGCTGTTGCTAGGGAGACAAATTAATGCAATGTTCCAGCATTTACCAAGATGAAGATAATGAACTTTCTCAAAAAGTAGTCAGTCAAAACCTCTTTCAATTGGCAAAACTGCATCATAAGCATGTACCTTCTTGAATCTCCCGTGCTCAAAGCATTCATTAATGGCTCTCAAGAGAGTTAATTTGGGATAAAACAAGTTGAGCTAAAGGTTTTTCTTTAGATAGAAATTCTAATATTGAATGTTACCAACCTGCAATTTTTGGAAACAGTACTTTTTCTAGCTTGGTGCCTTATTTTAGTATCTAGTAAGTATTGTAATTGCTAATTTATTTTCATTGAAACTCTAAATAATATTTCACGACTTCTAGCTTCCTGGTATGAAGATGCAAATGTTACTTAAGTTTTATTTTTATAACTTGAAATAAATGCACATTTTTCTGTGCAAAATAAAACAAAATAGATAGTTCTCATTTATTACTAAAAGCATTCTTGAAAATGTGAAATGTTCTCAAAAATTTGTGGAATAAAAAATAAGTTATAAATTATTTCAAAATGTTGTCAAATGCGCACAAAACATTAGGATTTTTAATTCATCAACTTTCTTATTTATCATTAAACACAAACACTCTTACTTATACTGCTAAGTTACATGTAATATGGTTAGTAACAAAGGTATTATGGCTTGCCATGAAGCTCAGTTGTTGGAATACCTGCCTTTGTATGAGGGATCCTGGATCCGATTCTCAGGTGAGGGTTGGGAATTTTTCTCCAGCCAAGAATATTTCCCGTCCTTCCCAGAGTCTGGAAGGATGAATGAGACTGTGAATGTGTGTGTGATTTAATGAACAAAAATAGAACTCTAAAGACGTCAGTACACATGTTCCAAAGGTGAATGGCCCAGGTTTGATCCCAAGTGACTGCATATGGGATTAGTGGTGGACAAAACGGCACAGAGACAGGTTTTCTCCAGTTTCCCCGCTATCATATTCCACTGGTGACCCATCTTTATTCCATTTATCGTTAGTGCCTGTGATTCCATAGTAGTAAAAGCGGGATTTAAACACTATCAAAAAAAAAAAAAAACAAAGGTTAAAGGCAGGACATAAAAAAGAAAAAGAATGAAGATAAAGGTATTATGTGCATATATATCCCTAGTGCTTTTTCATTTAATTTTTTAACATTTCTAGTGAGTTATAATATGAATTAAAACTGGAAGTAATACACAGGGATATAAAATATCATTTTATAGAACACAATTTGGAGTGAAATTTATCCTAATAACTTTGTTGGTTTACAATATGCTTCACAGGCATGTTGTCTGCATCCACAACAATGGTCGACTGCTGGAAATTGCTGAACCATTGATGAACTTGTAGAGTATGTTATCTTTGACAGGAATTTCAAAGTTCATTAAATTTGCATTGTGTTCCTGTGTGAAGATCTTCTCCCATGTATTCACTTATTTTTGACATTGAACAAAAAGGCTAGTTGATAGGAAGTTACAGAAAATTAAAAAAATCGACATGAAACATGCACCAAAAACTGAAAATAAAAGACACTGGAAATTCAATTACAAATTTAAGATCTATTAAAATTGCAAACAAATGTCTTTTCTATTGAAGTAGCCATTAAATCTTTTATATGAGATATTTAACTGCATGACATTCAGTTTGATGCAGTTTTGGAATAAAGCTCAATTTATTTTGCAGCGCTATAACAAGCAAATGAAAGCACATGTGTGTAAAAAATGCAGCAAAGTGAATGAAACAATGTCTCATTTACTGTGCGTCTGTGAAGCTCTCACAGTTCTTGTTAAATACTTTATAATCAGGAAATCATGTAAATGCAAGAAGTTCCTATAAAGAGATTTGGAAACTTTGCAAAGGAGGTAAAGATCTTAGGAGATTAAGTGAAAGGTAGCCTATAGATCACAACTGGTTGCACTATGCAGGGTACTTGGTGCCATCTCGTTCATCAAAAAAATAAATGAAATCTTCTAAAATATTGTACTTATGAACTATCCTTCCTATCTGATACTTCCAACAGCATCTCTGTATTAGGCTATGAACTTTTTAAAATGCCCATGTAGAGTAATTGTTAAATATCAAAATGGTGAGACTGAGAACTTCTAGTAACTCATTCAGAACTGGGGTTTCATTCAGGTTACAGGGTTACCTGGCTGAGATAATGTGCTTCCCAGAAATTGAAATGCTTTTGGCTCAAAGTGATATTTAGGGCCTTTTTCAAGTGCTGAATGTTTCTGTGGTCACTGATCAGCTTCCTTTTTTTCCTTCTATTTGCCAAGCAGAAGACCGACTGCTCAAATACTAAAAAATGACCTTAAATATCACTTAGAGTTAAAACTGTTTTAATTTCTGAGAGACTACCATGTCAGACAACTAACTTTGAGGCACCATGGAAATCCCAGTTTAGAACAAGTGCCATGTTCGCTGTAAATGTTCCTATCCTGATATTAGCTTCCATTTTGCCACCAAAAGACATAACAGGGCTTTGAGTGTTTTTCCATCCTTACAACATTTATAGCTTACTGCATTGCATTCCATAGATTCACAAATAATTTTATACACCGTGTAGTGACAATCAAATCTTTGCATTTTGGCCTTGAGCTGGAATGAATTTAATACCTTGGTGTTGAAAAGCTACTTGCCTCCCAGAATTTGTAGTCTTCATCCATGATTGTATTGTGACTGCATCAGAGTTATCGTTTCTCTTCATTCAATGCATTGATAATTCTGGTTGTATTTTGATTGATGTCCCTTGTTAAATGATTTCATGCTTGAAGGACAGTTAGAACAATTTTCTGACATCTAAAAAAAACTTCATCTAAGAAATACAAATTGATATACACAAAAAAGTAATAACTCCATGGCATGACAGCTCATGGGGAACCTTGGCCTACCGCCCGGCTGCTGCGGCCCCATCTCGGTCCACTACAGACGTCATGGATGGGGTGCAGTATTGGAGGGTGAGACGTGGTCAGCACCTCGAGTCCCCCCCCGGCCGGTTAATGCGGTCCTCATGACCTGGCGCTGCTTCTTCTCCATCAAGTAGCTCCCCAATTGGCCCCCCAGGGAGCTTACGAGGCTGAGTGCACCCCGGGCCAGGTCTCCCAGTGGGGGAAAAATCCCCACGCCGGTACTGGGGGATCGAACCCAGGTCTCCCGCTTGGTAAGCAGCAACGCTACCACCGCGCTAAGGAGACGACCACAAAAAAGTAATAATCCAGCATTTTATATTTTATATCCACCAGCATTGTTGCACCTTGTCCCTCTACTTAAAACATTTGAACCCCAACAGGCAAATTGTGTTTTGAATGAACCATTTGCATACTGTTGCACAATGTGTACATTGGTGGTGAAATACTCAAAAAAAAGTGGAAGTTGCTGTGCAACATGTCTGGACAGTAAGAGTCCAGGTCATGTGGTTAGCCATTGTGTAAGTATAATTTCTCACATTGTCATCCAAAATAATTGCTTCTGATATAAGAAAAAAAAATCTCTTCCTTAGAATGGAATTCTTCAATTCTTCTTGTGCCCAAATTGAAAACATTTTTCTGTTCTTCTTACTTGCTAGGCGCACACAGTTCTGATTTTCTTTTCTGTATCACGGAACATACTTCTTTCTACCACTTATACTCTGAAGCTCGTCCATAGCACAATAAAAGATAGGTGTTGTCTTTAGTAATACTAGTAGCATAATGCATCTGTGGCACAGAGGGGAAATAAAGATGCTGTATAATTAGCAGTTGTGTTAGAATTCCTTAGTGACTATCATTGTTGTAATGGTCTTCTGGTTGGCAATGCTTCCTGAAAGGATGACACTGCTCAAGGTCCCCACAGTATCTTTTGCAGGGGATGCAAGCTTTCAGCTCCAAAAATGTAATCATTGTTTGCATCATCCTCCCCACTCTTTGTCTCTTTCCAAATCCAGTTTATGATTTAAGACATAAGTGAATATTGGTTTGTGTTTGTTGCATATTTTTATTTTTTAATCGTTTATTCACTTATCTATTTACTTAATTTATAGCATACATTAAATTTCAAAGTGCAGTTATCAAATGTCTTACAACCAAGTCAAATGCAGCCTGCCTAAAATTTTCAGGTCCCAGTACAGCTTGATATATTTATAACCATAACTTGAGATCCTTATATCTCTTCAATTCATTACTATTCTAATTAAATTACTGTTCTGTTGTACTAAACTTTCTTCTGTTAGAGAAATCTTAATTTTTTTTCCAACTTACGTGTGTATTCTACCATCACTTCTATACTTCTTCCCTTTCATTTGCAAGATATTTCTCGTTAAGATATCTCATTACAATTTCTCCCTCAAAAATATTCAGTTTTTCTTTCCATAACTGTTGACACCAACATTTAGTGAATTTGCAATGTAAAACACTGTGGTATTCATAATCTAACTCTCCACACATTGGACAATATTCCCAGTGCCCATCATATTCATTACTTCTGTTTTGGCCCAGGTAATTCCTACTCAAGATATCATAGAACTCAAGTAGGTTACTTCTCTCTCCCCTGAAGTTATTACCTCTTGATAAATTCAGAAATAATTAATATTCCTAAAGCTAGCAAGTATCTTATGCATCTCAATGCATTGAATCCTATGTCTATCAGCTTGTAAACTGAAGAAAAATATTGTACTTCAAAGAGTGCTGCAAACTTCTTATACTTAATACATCTAATACTTTACGTACAGGCCAACTGACAATAATACATATGTAGCTTGACAAGTCACTGTTTTGCAGTTTAATTAAATACCTGTCATAATTAAATGCAATAATAAGCATATATTTAATGCTTAAGAAATAGTTTCAATGAAGAAGCAGCTGTTCTTACACCTTGGAGAAACATCAACATTTTTAGTTGCAAAAAAAATATATATATTCAAATCAGCAATGCAAGCGTGTATGCAAGTGCCGAGTTACTAAGTGTTTATGATTGAAAAAAGTCACAGAGGTGCAAATTTAATAATAGAATGTTGGTATAGCTTGTGACCTGGAAGATGTATCATGTATCAGTTACAAAGAAGTTGTATATCAGCTGGGGATAAGGTAAAATCTAAATCCCAGGAAATCTAAGGGAAGTAAGGCAAATTTGCAGATGTTTGTACCACTGTTCACTCTCTGCTCCGGATTGGTTCATTTACTTTTGAGGTGGTGGGAATTGAGTGATTATGTGAAATATCTGAAGTGGTGATATAAAATTCTGTTCCATATAAGTCCATTGTTATTCTGTAGTGATTGTCATAGTTATTATTTCTTTTTAAGAATTAAAGACATGCTTTTAAACTTCTATGTAACAAACTCCTGGTTTGAAATTAAAATTACTAACAAGCTGAGAAATTCAATGAATATCTGTGTTGTCTTGCAAAGTTTCTAATTTTTAAAATAAGTGTTGAATCTAAACTATGCTGTATCTGGGTTTTCCTACACATTTTTTAACGATATTTTAGGGTTAAAGATAAAAGTTTGTACTATTTGAGTATAAACATTAAAATTGAATCCCTTGTGTTTTTCTTGACCTTCCCTCAATAAAGCAGTAGTAATCACATCATGAGGGTGTAAATGTACTGTTTCATCGACTCTCTTCAATGTATATATCTTGCACTTTGATATTCGCTTGATATTTTCTTATAATAACTTTCTTTGGCAGCTTTTATAAAATTTTACTGTAGCATTTATAGCAAATAAACTTTTACTGCATTTGGAAGGGTAGAGTCAGACTGAAAAATTAGTCACAGCAAGGATTTGAACTGCAGCTATGGCATTGGATTTTGTAGCTTGATTCTACCTCTCCAACTCTTGTCCTACAAATGATTAGTGTGGAAGAATTAATTGACTATGTTTGACCTAATTTTACTGCATTTGTTTATCTGGATAAGTGTAAGATTAGTATTTTAATCATTTAATTAGAACCAGTGATACCGTCTCTCAGAGAAGGGAAGAATTCTTTAAGCTGTGGACATTTCATTGTACTTATTGCTTATGACATTTTTCATTAGCCCCATTAATTATCAGTCTTGGTGGCACAGTTGGTTAGGTGCTGGCCTTCTGATCCCAAGGTTGCAGGTTCAAGCCTAGCCCAGGCTGATAGGTTTTCAGTGTGCTTAAAAGTGACAGTCCGTTGTTAGTAGATTTACTGGCATGTAAAAGAAATCCTGCAGGATGAAATTCTAGCACACTGGCAGTGCTGATATGAAATTGGCAATTGACGGTATCAACAAATAAATAGTTTTGTTTTTGTCCCCAATAATTGACTAAGAACGCCTTGTTCTGATATTTAGAACAAGTTTTAACTTCTGAGTTATATATTTGCAAACTGAAATAAACTTTGTAATGCTTCCCAAGCTACGAAGCATTTCTTTGCAAAATCCCATAGACATTATAAACACAGAAATTAATGTCCCCCTCTATCAATCAGCATGAAAGCATATTTTATTTTATTTTGCTGTTTATTTTTGTTTATCATCTTTACTTTTCAGTACAAAAGTAAGTAAAATGATACGTGCTAGAAAGATTTTTGAAATATGTGGAAACCACAGGTTTTTTTGGTTAATCCTGCCATCCTAAACATTATGCTCTTGTTTTTCATTCTCTTTTGCTTATGTTACCATGGTAGGCTACATACTTATAATTAAGAAGTGCTGAAATTTTATAAATTAACAACTGCACCATCTTAGAAATTTCGTTGTTATACAGTAAAGTATAAAAACTATGATGAATAATGAAATATGATATAAACAATAATACATTTTTGTGCAGAAAAAAGACATCCGAAGCTCCTCTAGTGAAGACGTCTCAGGATGAATCTGCAAAGAATCTATAATCCTACTGAATTTGTCTACAGATGGAAGGAGATATCCGAAGTTCCTCTGGTGAAGACATCTCAGATGAGCCCGAAGAGAATCAAACAACCAGGCATTAACTGTGGAGCTTTGGGTAACAGTGAATGCGGCTTCAATACGACTACTCCAGCGCAGCATTATGCATCAAGCCTTAACCATTTGCATTACATCACCACTATTTGGGATAACCTCCATAACTAATTGGAAAACAGGCACATCACCGTAACTTTTGCTGTGATTATTTGCATTTTGTTCATTGCATTTCTTAGCCATCCATTTATGTCTCTAAATCTTGTCATATGGTTAAGACTCGTGTTCCTTGTTTTTCTTTGGTAAAACAGATGGACGGGGTATTAGAGCTTCTATTTTGGGATGTATGGTTCTAAGAGGAGATAAGTTTTGCAAGAACCATTTAATAAATCTGTTCCAATATATGCAGAAATATTATATCCATATATATAATGCAATACTTTTAATGTTTTGTAGTATATATTTTTTCAAAAGTTGTACAAAGAATATGTAGTATAAATGAAGCTCCTCTGAACATTATGAAAGTCATATAAATGAAGTGCAAAAGGATCAGGCAGCTCAGGGAGTTTAAAAAATACACATAATCTTTGTTCCTGTACCTCATACATGTTCACCGTCTTGTGTGAAAATTCTTTAAGCCACTATTTTCATTTATTGTAACAAAAGAGAGTTAAAGGGTTCATTCAAGCACTACATAAGGATTAAGGATGCATCATTAAATAAATTAAAAATTGAGGAAATGAGGGATTGTTTCAGATATTTTCATGCTTTTTCTTGCATTGGGAAAAAAGTACTTGATGCTTCTTGAATTGTGAAAAAGCTTACAATATCAAGTATGTTGGAACACAGCATTTTGTTTACGGATGTATTATGTTCCCAAAATATAAATGGCACCAATTTAAATTATAATTAAGATTTGTCTTTCATGATTGATTTCCTTGTCCACATGGGTCAGGCCAGGCCCAAACGGCTGCACAGTTTGGAACAATTATTGTGTTCTCTGCGCGTGACGTCACCACAGGAGCTTGCCGATTTACCATGTGGTGTACTAGCAGCCTTTTGCAGTATACAGCATAATTGTTTCTTGGCTTTAAATGTGACATTACTGATTAGATTGTAGTTCATTCATAATCAGAGATTGCTTTTTTTAAGCTGTGCATAGATTGTTGTTTGCTAATAATTAAAAGTGATTATGTTTTAAGTTGTGCCTTTTGTTTGTTTCTTCTTGAGCAGTTATGCATCAACAGCTTATAAACAAATGAACTTCTTTTTCAGATTATATTGAGAATCTTGCTTTCCGTAGCAGGTAACTATGCACTTAGACCTTCTCAGTATTAAAAAAACAAACACATTACGGGTAGTCTAACAACACAATATCTACAACAGTGTGTGTTCATATAATGTATTAATAATGTAAGTTTCTAAATGCCTATGTTATTTTAAGCTTGCTCATTTCCATTTTGGTTTGAAAAAGATAATGCAATAACAGAATGGAGCACGCTTTCATAAAATTTTGTTCAGAATAACTGAAAATATAACTATAATGTATCGCCAACAATACTTAAGAGTTTAAATTTCATTTTGATAACTTCTATAACATCTTTCTTTAAAAATGAAATCCATGGACTTATGCCAAAATATGTTGAAATGACGGACTTTCAAATTAATTTTCTTTTAAATGACCACATCATTCTCTGGCTGTACATTAAATTATCCTAATGCTGCCTCTGAAGTGTGGTTGTAATGTCTCTCATATTCAAGAGGTCCTGAGTTTAAATCTTGTTTAGGGTGAGTTGCCTGGATAAGAGTTGTTTTCAGGGTTTTTTCTTTTCCTGAGAAGACGAATGTCAAGTAACTTTTCAGATTCATGGACCAGGGCTCACGATGCAACATAAGTTTCTGGATGGCAAAACAGAAATTGTAAAAATATATATGAGAACAAGATTATACACCTAAATGCAATTAAATCAAAGGTATGATGACAAAAGATAGCAGCAGCCCAGCAGAGGAAGTGTCATCAATTTCAGTCATCTGCACTATATGCAAAATAATGGAACAGAGGAAAGATATGTGATAATTCTTCTTTACCTTGAAGTTAAACTACAGAGCATATTGCTCTGATTATAAGTAGATGACATTAAATGCATTTTTCTCACATTGTGATAATTATGATATTCCTAGGCAATCAGCATATTACACTATCAGAAACCTGCATATTATTTCTATTGTGTTTTATCTATATAAACTATAAAATAGATGTTCACATTAAATACATTTTTCCCACTTGTGATAGTTACAATATTTCTAGGCAATCAGCAATTATATTATCAGAAACCTGCTTATTATTTTTGTGCCAATATACATTGCAAGAGAGATTTTATGGGTAAAAATTATAGGTAGATGTTAACATTAAATACATTTTTTATCATGTTCTAATTATAATATATCGAGGCAATTAGCATATTACATTTTCAGAAATGTGTATTTTATTTTTATTTTCCTATTTGTTATGTTAATTTAATTGCAAGAATGTTTTCATGGATTATAAAGTTGTATATTTCAAAGTGTGCTGCCTTGTTATGCTGTGTCAGTTGCAATTGTCTGCTCTTGTGCGCCTTTGGTGATGTCACGCCAACAGCCAATGGGAGGCCACTTCTGTTTGGGCTCAACCATAGTAGTTAAGAGTATCCTAGATATGGGTTTGGAAAATGTTTTTAATACTTCATTGCAATAAGTTTATTACAGCCATAATGTAAAATAAGTTGTTAAATAATTAAATTTCGTAATAGTTCTTTCATACAAGTGTTATGTAGATGCTAAAAACGATTATCAATCATAAATTTTTGGCTAATTGTGCTTAATTATAAAGCTTGAACATTTAAGGGACTTGGTATTGATATTTCAAGTATTTGAGATTGCCTTGGAGGGTTGTGAGGATACTTAAATCACACAAGTAGTTTTAATGCAAATAAGGGATCTCTCCATGGTAGCTTAGCAGTTACCTGCATTAGAGCAGATTCATGGTTTGAGCTCAATCACTGCATTTAATATTTAAAATCTGTTTCCCTCTCCACCTAGACCATTAAGTTTTAAATATAAAATTGAAAGAATTATTTTCACTTTATTCATATTGCTTAATCCTTTTTGGAGTCTCCATTGCACCATGAAAAGCTGGGTTGAACATCTGCATACAGGCCTTTATATAAAGTCTTCAATGTTCCTTAAATTTGAAATAAATGCAATTAATGTTGATTATATCAAAGACTTTTAAAATATAGCACCTTAATGGCTTAAATATGTGAAAAAAATATGAGGCTTCTTTACTGCAAAATAAGTTCAGAGAGATAGGTACAACAAACTTCTTTGACCTTCAGATTAAGAAATATGTGTCCCTGGAAAAACTGAAAGCAACAATAGCAATTGAAACATTAATACTTTCTAATTTATTCTAATTGCTTGGATCAGTAAACTTTGTATCATGCTATACAATTTTTACTTACTAAGCTGATACTCTGAACAACTCAACTACCTTGCCTTCCTATCATCTATAAGTACTGAATTCCCATATCTGATTCTCTACATCCAAGATGCCTAAACAAGAATATTATAAAGGTGCTTTGAAAAACAAGTTTGAAGTTAAAGGAAAAAGCTCATGTTAAAGGATACAGCATGACATGGTAATTTAGTTGGTTAGTGTGTTGGCACAGCAAGCTGAATATCAGTGTTTCAATGTTTCAAATACTAGACGTGTCCTGTTTTTTTTTTTTTAATTTAAGTTGAGTTGCCCTTTCCAACCTTTTTCAATCATGTCATGCAGCTAATCTAAAAGAATCATTAACCCATGAGCATTACTGAGTCAGATTCTTCACTCCTGAAGCTCTGCTGACCGAATTCCAATGACAGATTATTTTTTATAGACATTTGTCTGCACATTAAGCTGCTTTGACTATCTTGGACTAAAATATATTTGCAGATGAGTTAATGTTATAGGCATTCACAAGGAAATATGGCATTTTACAAAGTAAAAAAAGAAAGAAAGAAACCTAGAGGTTTTGGTTCTTCATACCACATTTTCTATTTCAAGACTACTGCATAGCTATGCAACCAGCTTCATATTTAAAAAGTGCTACAGCAGTAGATATACAGTATAACCTAGTTGATACGCTCTTCAAGCAATTGGACTCTACATATGCAATAAATGGAGGCAATACTAAATAAGATAAACTATTCTTGGTCAAGTCTTTTGAGCTGATGGAAAGAGAAACTATAAGAAACAGGTTGGATATGCTCAGGTCTGTTACATATTACGTTGGCAGTTCATAATAGCCATGTGATACTCTTATTTCCCCTTTCACTGTCTCAAAAGACTGACTGAAATATATAACATAATTTCATAGGAAATATTGATCAGCAGCTTCAATGCAAATATGAACTCATTTTATTATATCTATGGATAGCTGGTAATTTTTCACTTGTAGAAAGTGATTTCAGTGATTTTTACTTTCTCGTATTGAAATATCATAATTTACTGTGTAGAATCAAAATTAAAAAATAATAGAAAAATCCTTTCATGCAGAGAAAAATTAAGTAAAAGTTTCTCTCATCAATAAGGATTGAGAAGGCATGTCACAAGCTTTAGTAATATGATGAGAGAAATCGACAAGTTCTTGAAACCAGGGTGTTAAAATTGGCCTTACTAAAATAGTTTGGGCAAAAGTTTCCTTCCATATTAGTTTTAAAGCATAACAATTTTTTACAATTTTTATTGAATTTTTTTCTCATTTCTGATTTGAAATATTATGGAACTGTTTATACAGTATGTATTGAACTACAGAGTACCATTATTGGCAGGAGCATATTAACAAGGTTTTACTGTAGGTTAATTTATCATCTAGATTTGTAAGGTGTTTCCAAGCCATGGTAGATAGGCTGTGCTTTCCTATTTATTTTTTATATATATACATACTGAATTAATGTAATTCAATACTGGCAACTACTTGCATTGATAATGACTAAAAATACCAATTTTATTTGCCTGGTTAGTGCAGTATTTGTTTTGGTACTACCATCTTATCTTGTTTACTGCTCATGTAGTTGGTGGTTTCATGTATGAGTGTATATGAAAAATGTACTGCCTTAAGTAATTAAAAAAAAAAAGGGTGGGGGGTTATATTAGCCTAAAATCTGTGTAAAAAGCTGAATGTAATTATATTGAACAAGAGAATGAAATATGTTGGCTGATAAGCATAAAACAGGGTAGGCACCCTCAACTTGCATTTTTGTCTCTTCTCACAACAGCATCCATAAAATGTGCATAGCATTTACTTCAGTATGCTATAGATATGAGTGCAAAAAGATAACCTGTCCACAACAGAGTAGTTGGTGCATTTTGGTTTGCTAACTTACAGGCTAGTGCCACTTTATACTGGCAAATCAGCAAGTCTTCTCAACAGTGCACTAAGGATGCAGTAAGGAATACTGGAATAAATGTTCCAGAGGCAAATGCGCTTATGTAAAATATATGTGCTTGTGAATCATGTTCTTATTCAGAATTGGCCTAAATCAAGTTTATTCAGCCAGTGATATAATAGTGATAATTGTGTAATATAAAGCCATGTGCCATGGGGAAATGGGTTGGAGCTCATACTGATGGAATACAATGGGTTCAAGTTAGATTTGTTAGACATCCTGTGTTATACACAATTTCTCATATTTGCAAAGGAAGAATAGAGTCCTGTATTACTGCCATATGCGACAAAGAATCCGAATGTCATTCTAAGTTTAAAGGTTGTATTTTGATATGTGCTCATGTTGTTCATTCAGTACATTGATATTGGTAACTTCTGGTCACATGGTCAAGTTGTAGTGCTGTATAGAGTTGCCTCTTGGTTAGGTGGTGCTGGAAGACCAGAAAGAGGGAAAATACTTACGGCCTTGTGGTGGTTGTATTTTTTTTTTTGTTACTTATTGAAAGAATATGTGAGATTACCCCCCCCCCCCAGGAAAGGTGACTGACTGTGTTTATTGAACAAAATGGTAAAATAAGAGTATTTATGGTTATCACCTTTAAAGAATAATAAGCTTCAAAGGGTGGTATAACAATTGTAATCATAAGTTTCCTGTTGCTTTTTCAAAAAAGCCTCTGCACCTATCATAAAAATACAATGGAGTCTTCTAAGCAGAAAATGACTTATTTCATGAAAAAGAATAAAAATCTGATGGGTTCTATTCACATGGCTTTCCCTAGCTATTGTGCAACAGATTATTCTTACAAAAGCTGATCCTTCTCTCTACTTTGTGCTAATCAAGATAAACAGAAGATATCAGAAATGGTAATATTAATTACTGCCTTATAAGTAGAAGGGAAATAAGGGAATACACTAGACTAAAACAGTATTCAAAAGTTTTAAAAGCTGCTCTATGTGATTCAAATGTGTTTGTTTGCATGGGCAGGATTGACAAATTCCCATGTGAGAAAAGATTTAAATTTTTTAAAATTGAAACCTATAACAAGGCATATCTTGAAAATGGTAAACTCCACAAAAAAATAAAACATAAATTGTATGTTTTTACAAGAACTACATTTTTGTTTGTTCAGTAGGTGTTTGTCTATTATGCTTACCAGTTAGCAAAGGACATCCAGAATGAAGAGGTTTCCTTCCATATTACTTTTAAAGCATAACAATTTTTTATAATTTTTATTGAATTTTTTTTCTCATTTCTGATTTGAAATATTATGGAACTGTTTATACAGTATGTATTGAACTACAGAGTACCATTATTGGCAGGAGCATACTGACATATTTGTTATATAAATATCTATAATATACAATATTTTAATCAAAATCATTAGAGCCATTTTTGAGAAAATCAAAATTGTCTAAATGTTTTTCTTGTAAAGGTTAGTTAGGGATGGGGGAGTTTTCCTCAAAATCTTTGAAGATAAAAAAAAAACACTCTATCTCTCTCCCCCCTTTTTTTTTTCTCTAAAATGCTTTTTTTGGGATACAGGGGACCTTAAATGGGCATTTCTGGTGAAATCATGGTATAAAATGTTTGGGTCGAATACAATAACGCATCTACCTACTATGTACATTGTACATACATGCAAGAGAAAGTAAAAAATGAACAGTCTGTTACAGCGAGTGAAATTTCAGTGTCTCACCACTATGTAAGGCATATCTCAAGAGTATTTTCAATTTTAAAAAAAAATTGAACACTGAAAGGAAATGTTTGAATTTGATAAAGCATGAAATTAAAATCTCACTGAATTATAGTGTGGGTGTGAGTTTTAATGACCTTATTAAGAATAATGCAAGGGTTTTCGTTTTACCAATACAATTAAAAGCTGCAAGTGTGAAATATAATGGTTTATCAAGAATACGGATTGCTATTGTGTTTGTCAGACTATTTAGTTCATGAAGGTGTATGGCTTATTCCCATCATAAATGCTGTTACCCAATCAGATTCTCTGTTTGTTTCCTGGTTAAATACATACGTATTACCACTTTCAAGTAATTAAAATATTCCATGTGCACAGAAAATGTTTAATAGCTTCGGAAAAACTCTTGTTCCGTAAATAGAGATCAAGCATTTCTATGCATACTCGTGAAAATCTCATGGCTCAATTTCTACAAGCACTTTCAATTTTGATAAAAAGTATTAAAGAAATTGTTTACTTAAATTTTGCTCTGCTTAATGTTTGACCTGCGTGTAATAAAATGTAAATACATGAAAGTAAACACACCAATTTATAGTTATGCATACACAATCAGCCCTGAGGTGAAGCAATAATTTGTCAATAGTCTTGCAGTGGTTACCTTGTGGAACATTTTTTGTTTAACATTTCGTGACATACCAGTAATACCCATAGATATTGAACTGGAGTGTGTCTGTACTTTGTGCGCTAAACAATGATGATAAAGAGCCCAGTACCAAAATATCAGAACAAGAACCTGGCACTTCTAATGAAAACAACGGCTGTTTCTTTGAAGTAAATAGCTGCCTGAAAATGCGTTTAAATATTACTTAATTATAACAAAATAGATTTGTTGTTGGGGTTTTATTTTTTACTAGCTATGCAGTATTTCCATTGATATGCCTCATGTGTGCCTGCAAAGATTAGTTATCAATTGCTTCATTAATAGCTGCTGCTCATAACATAACACTTAGATTTGCTCTAATTGTTTTCATGTACTGCTGATAGAACATGCAACATTATACTCCTACCCAATTGGTCAAGCCAGTGAACTAAATTATATGACAAGGATAGCAATTGTGTATTATTTGTAGGCAATTTACTGTATGCAAATAAGTAAACATAGTGTATAAGAATTGTTTTAATCCATATGTTTCTTGTAAAATCACTTTAGGTGTTCCTTTAAAAGTTTAACATAGTTTGCATTCATAAGCCAGAAGGCAGGAGTACCCCTTATTGTCATTCTGAAAGTTTGGCAAGTCTAGTTCAAGCCCACCCAGGTTGCATGGATTTTTCAACCCATATATACTCATTATAGTGAGAAATTTGAGGTGCTGCAGTTGGTACCACTCTATAGTTTATGAAAACCAACATTCATTGTGGCTGAGGGGAAACATGGTCCTGACCACATCATCTCATATTGGCTTGACCATCCACCTCTGCAGTGAATGAACATCAGGTGTTTGGTTTATGGCTGTTGATACCAAAAATGGTATTATATATGGAATATGTAATGAATTTTATTTTAATTATCTGGTGGTAATATTTTTGCCTCATTCAATTTGGACTGGTTTTAACCCCAGGTGGGCTTAATTTCCTTTGCAGAACTTTTTACTTAGGTTTTACTTAGACCATTGAATGAGAATGGATAGCTTGAGGACTGAGCTCATTTTTTAATTTTATTCATTCATTTTTATGCAACTTTTTGACTGCCAGATATCGTTCTCCTTTTAATTAATTCTGGGTTCAAGTAAAAATATTTGAAATGCAAGCAATGTATTTCTTTGAAAACTGGAATGAAAGTAGTAGCTCTTCAGTGAACAGATTTTGTTTTGACTACAAACTGAGGCTTTATTTTTCCTTTTTCTTTCCTTCCCTTCAATAAGTCTCAAACTTAAAATTAGTTTTATATATGACCTTTGTTTGCCCTGAATTAGATTATTGACGATTACAAAGGAAGAACTGGATCTTCATTTAATATTTGTATGAGATGTCCATGAAATTCATTTATCCTCACCCTTTCCATTTGATCCCATGAAATTTTTCATATCTATAAACCCAAGTATAACAAGCAGATATCCTGCATGCTGATACCTGAGGCATGTTTAATTCTTCAGAGTATATATGATGAGAATATGCATGGAGTGGAGCCTAGGCATCACTTGAGTAAATAAATTTCCTGTGGGTGTTTTTAATGCATACAGATTGTAAGAGAAACACTTCCACTTTAGCACCTAAGAAGATAATAGGGCAGACACTCATGTTTTATGCATATCAGCCATTAAATGCCTATGCCAAACCAAAGAGCTGAAATAGTTTCAGGGTTAACATAACTTTCTTTCATTAGCAGAAATGGAGGAAATGTAGTTATTTGTATACTTTGTTATGAAATCTTTACAGTTATAGTTAAATGAATTTTATACTTGTGGTTTAGAAATTTTGTTTCTGGTGCAATAATATATGGATTTGCTCTGGATTATGGAATTTCTGTTTCCAACAAAATCGAAAGCTATTGCAAGTTAAAAGTGAAGTGTGTTTTGGTGCGGGCGTGCGTATGAATGTGCGTGTGCGTGCTTGGGTGGGTTAGTTAGTAAAAAAATGTTAAATATGTGCATGGTATAAAGGTGAATGTTTTAATATGCATGTGGAAAAACTTATCACTAAATGTAGCAGTTCTTGGGCACCCAGAGCCTTGCTTTGTAAAGTGTGCAAACACTAAAACTGAAAACTAATAGGAAAGAAATGTACACTTAACAAAACTAATCTGTTTTACATAGATATAAGAACAAGCAAGACTTGTGGTATTTTGCAATGCTGTGGTGTTCAGCGGCAACAGGAATATGATTCTATATGGAGTACTAATGATTCAAACAAAATGTTGTTACCATATGGAACAGAAAACCTGGCATTTAAGATTTTTTTTTTTTTTTTTTTTCCCACTGGAAGCAAAAGCTTGGGCAATGATAAATTGAGCTATACTTTTGAAGATGCAAAATTACTTTCTATAACTTTTGGATACACAAGTGTTAATGATTCCAGCGTTTTGCAATTGGAAAATCTTTTCACTTCAGGTACCAAAAACCCTGTTTAGACACCATCTGTCAAATTGAGGCCCTAATATAATGCAGGACATCTTGTAAGATAATGTAGTTAAGAAGAGTAAGGTATTTGTCTTTTATTCTATTATATCTTACTTTGTACTAAGGCAACTGAATCACAATGAAACTTGACATTAAGTTTGTTTTGTTTTCGTTTTTTTTTTTCCTTAAAAATATACATCTATCCTAAGCAGAAAAAGTCCATCTCGGGTAAAACTTTGTCACTTATTGAATTTCATTGCTAAAAAACAGTAGTTTTCTTTAAAGTCTGGTTTTTTCTCCTGATTCAAAATGTTCCTCTATATTACATATTCTATGTTATACATGCATAGTAGAATTATGTAATGGAAACACTGTGGTTATAATACTAGTACTCTAAAATAAGTTATAAACAAAATAATGCAACACTTCAAAAATGTTTTCTGTCATTAAAACAAACTTATGATATATATGATTAAAACATCAAAATTTATATCTATCATACTCTAAAACAGGGGTTGGCAAATCTGTACCAGCAGATAATATGATGTAATAATACAATCAGGGGTAATATGTTGTCCTGCTTTAACCCGCTCTCCTTCATCCAACAGCATTCAATGAAAACAAGCAGTGGTGGACACCACATCGATAGTCATGGCTCTTTTGAAACCACTAAAAGAAAAGAAACCTTTGTATTCCAAGAGGAGTGAAAGAACAATATTTTTGCTGTATTTTGGGTGAAAATATGAAATGTCTGTTGGGTTCGAAAATTTTTATTGGTGTTTACAAGTCAAACATTAAATGACATCACAAACATTATCACAAAGACACAAAGTCAAAGCTAGGACATCTATAGTTGTTTTAAAACAAAGTTATGAAACAAATCTTTGTAGTAAGTGTAACAATAAAGTTTAAATATTCAATGAAGTTTTATAGTCTAGTGAAGAAGTGGTGCTACAAAGTACACTCATTTTTTAAAACCTTAAAAGTAAAAAATAAACATAAGTAGGCACCAGTAAGTAATATTATGCATTTGACTTCAAAGACTTGCACATACAAATCAACTGCAGCATTACAAAGCTGAAAGTTTAGGAAACTTATCTGCAGCAGAAAACAAAACTAAACTAAAACTGTGAAAGAATGAGAATTACTAGCCAGTTATTTTGTTGCATTAAAAATAGCAAAGTTACTCAAACCTTA
This sequence comes from Hymenopus coronatus, assembly GCA_030762935.1. NCBI lineage: Eukaryota > Metazoa > Arthropoda > Insecta > Mantodea > Hymenopodidae > Hymenopus > Hymenopus coronatus. The sequence continues at coordinate 98,639,579 of CM060900.1, read as the reverse complement.
CAGGCAGTTTGTTAAAACTTGTGTTAAAAAGGTTGCTAATGTAATGTGCCCTGAACAGTGTGAAAGTTTTAACATCAAGTTATCAGCACGTACAGTTCAAAGAAGAATAAACCATGTTAGAACATTGATTGAATGTGAATTAGAGTCCAAATTACATACATTTTGTAGCTTATTCTATCGCTGTCGAAGAAAGTACAGACATTAACAACACAGCCTAGTTAGCAATATTTATTCGAGAAGAGTCCGAGGAATTGTCAGTTCATGAATATTTACTTGATATTATTCCCCTTGCAGAACACTACAGGAGAGTATTTATTTAAAATAGATGTGTTGCATTAGAAAAGAAAAATCTAAGCTCAAGAAGTATAAAATCAGTTGTGACAGATGGAGCATGCAATATAATAGGAAAGCAGAGATGTTTGAGTAAAATATCATTTACAAGAATTGGATGCTACTGAACACCTACAAACATTTCACTGCATCATACATCAGGAGATTTTATGGGCCAAAGTAATGCGCATGAAAAATGTTATGGACATTGTTGTGAAAATAATAAATAGCATTAACTCTAATTCACTTCACCACAGGCAGTTTCAGAATCTGCTTAAAAGTTTGGAGATTCATTCCAAGGATTTGGTGTATTACACAGAAGTGTGGTGGCATAGTTATATCATGAGAAAATGCTAAAGCGATTTTTCGATATGCATATATGATATGATCTATGAGTATTTGCTACATCATGTGTAAATGTTACTATGTAAAGTTTACACGCACGTGCATGCACGCGCACACTCTCTCTCTCTCTCTCTCTCTCTCTCTCTCTCTCTCTCTCTCTCTCTCTCTCTCTCTCTCTCTCTCTCTCCTACTCAGATCATTGTCTGTTTCATTTTAAAGCTACTGAAATTTACCAAACTTTGAAACGACGAGTGGATAAGTGATTTAGCTTTCATATGTGATAGAAGAGAACATTTAAATCGCTTGATATGTCACCTTCAAAGAAACAATCAAAACGTACTGCATGTGTATGATATGGTACAATCCTTTGTATTGATGATAGATGTGTGGAAGTCAAATCTACTTGAGAAACAGTTCTAAAATTTCCCTTGCTTCTGTGGAATCTAATTTAAATAAATATGTAGGTTTGTTAGGAAAGTTAAAAAAGGGTGCAAATTTACAGGAAAAAAAACACAATTTTGAAATCATAATTTCAAAATTAGTGTACGTCATCTGCTGTATGTCAGTACTTGTGAATTTACCTTAGATGTATGTGAAACTAACACTCCAGATGAAGTAACAAATAAGATAAAAGTTAATACCAAATGCTCTCTCAATCTGTGAATATGAGGCATTCTGACTCACAAGGTCAAACTTGACAAATAAGTATGCTGTTTTTATTTAAGCGTTTGCCTCGGTGGGTAACAGTGCACATTTTTGTAGATGAATGAAATTGAAATCACCTTAATATTCTATGTAAAATGGCCAGAGACAAATTGGAGTGGTTCAGTTTGAACAATAGCAGCACAGAACAGATGGGCGAACTTGACAGAGATCTTGGTTCCCTCACTACATTCAACTACCTCTCTTTAACCCCTACCTGCCGGTTTGCATAGTGACCAGTGTGTACTCAGTATTCATTCTGCCAGTAATGTTTATTTGACATGGTAGAATTTTGTGTTCAGTGCTGATTATTTGTTGCCAATCTGCCGCATGTACCATAATGGCAAATGTCACTGCAGGAGGAGAAGAGGTAGGTGGTTATTCCCTTAAACGACACACGAATGAAGATACTTGAAAGAAACTGACAAAACGAAGGCCAAGAGTATGTCCTTTGTTCCTCAGGTCATGTTGTGGCTGCCCAACAGTTTGGTGATCCTTGCTCTTATGGTTGCTGTAAAAGGTTGGTATCAACATTGTAGAAACTAGCAGCATTAAGATTGTCAAAAGAGGAATGCACTCCCCAGTCAGGAAAATTGCCCCTGACCGACAATTGAGAGTATCATCTCATAGGTCTCAACATCAACTCTCTGTTTGATCTATTGTACAGGGCTGCAAGAAAAGTACTCTGGAAGTGAGACAGTGTATAAACATTATCACAATTGTTTCAATATATACAATATTGGACTCTAGTCACCTGCTAGCGACACATGCAATTTTTGCAATCAAATAAGTATATCAATTAAAAATTTGAAGATGAAGAGTAATAAAGATGGATAGGTTGAAGCAGACTTGAAAAATTCAATGTCATGGCCGGGATTTGAACCATGGATCTCCCGGTCTCTAGCAGGTTGCTCTACCACTGAGCTATCATGGCAACATGCCAGCATTAGCATTAGTTTCTCAACTGACTCGCATGTTTCCTGGTAAACCATCAAGGTGATCTTAAATTATTTTGAGATGACAACCCCCAATGGTGACTTACATTGTGGTAAGTACTTTAAGTCCCAGGATTCATAGTTTTAGTCAACTATTATGGACAAATGTGATAATAATTGTAAGTTGCCGTTGGGTTTGTCATCTCGAAATAATTTGAGATCACCTTGTATGGTTGTCTGGGAATCATGCGAGTCAGTTGAGAAATTCAATGCTATGACATGTTGCCATGATAGCTCAGGCTAGAGACCGGGAGATCCCTGGTTCAGGTCCCGGCTATGGCATTGAATTTTTCAGTCTGACTCTATCTATCCAACTTCTGTCCTTCACACAGTTTCTGTGAGAAAACAATTAAAATTATCAGTAATAAAGAGGTGCATTTAAATAGTGGTTAAATTGCTCTTACATTAATAAACGAGGTTGCCAAAGAACAAGGATGACTCTGGTGGCTCTCGCCTTTGACCTGCAACAGGTACTTCCAACTCCTGAGCTCTCAAGTAACATACAGTTCTGTAAACAAAAACTTTACACCTATAACTTCTGTGTGCATGACTTAAAACAAGAAGATCCACTATGTCGTTTGGGACAAAACACAAGCAAAACGTGGATTGTGTCAAATCTCTAGCTGTTTGATGCATTATCTCCCAGGTGATACCATTTTAGTGACAGCTGTTTTGGTTAAAATAAGAATTTTATCATGGTTTTGACAAAGTTGATGTTCATCCACAACAGGTTTGACAGCATCAAACATTCTTCATGACTTCAGGGCATTCCTAAGTGCCATGCAACTGAGACTTTGGTCGCATAGGAAAAAACTGTTCGGCACTGATGTGTCCTCCAGTTCATAAAGAAAGCCTGCAAAAGGCTGCCATTCGATGTTACAGGTGTTAACCAAGATATAATTAAGAATATTACATTGTTACATAAGAAGATAAAAACTGTATTGACTGGGGCAAAATTTAAAGATGGCAACATTTTTCAGTACAGTCATGATAGTAAAGAAGGATTTCACATACATCCAACCTAAATGTCAAAACTAGTGTAAACTCCAAAAGGGAAAGAGAGAATGCTATGATCTGAATAAGTTCAACCTAAAATTGGAGAAATTAAGGAGGATGTATGATGCTCCAATCTTTGTATCCCCGAGTAAGCTCAACGACATCAGAAATTTGCTACCTTATGTACCCATGCCAATATTTTCCAGAAACATAATAAAACTGCTCAACTTTCATAAATTACATCAAATCTGATGAAGGAGATACCTTTGATGAGTATGACAAATAAGTTTGAATGTACGCATTCCTTTGTAATATTACTCATAATATGATTCCATTCATATCATATGTTGATTGAAATAAATGAATGATGTGATATAAGCTATGTTTTATTATCTTTTCTTTTAGATTAATTGCAAGGGAGGAATAATATATCATCATGCCTGTTAGAAACTTCAAGGGACATTTTGCGTGAAATGTGCAGTTGTTGAGTTTGTCCTTCTGGTCAGGAAGGCCTCAAGTATTAAGTATATAAAATCAAATGTATATTAGAGAAATTCCTTAATCCTACACGTCACTGAGGCTTCTGAAACCCCTTCCTTTGAACTGCATCATGTGCATACTGGGTTGTATTCCCTGACATCACCAATCATGCAATCAGGATGTTCAATTTGCCAACCCCTGCTATAAAAGATGAACATTTCAAAAATTCACATTCATTTTAATTCAAAATCATTTAATGAGATCATAATATTTACTAGATTTTGTTCTGTTTGAGAAGCATTGTTTTCACTATTATGGTTATAGTGGATGGATTTTATTGGTTGAAATGAATTCAGAACAATAAACATATTTCAATTTTGGAAACATTAATGCACTAATGACTGCATTTCAGTAAGAGATACTTTTTAATTCTCTCTTTAATTAATTACTATAATTTAATTTGAGCTGGTGCTAATGAGAACATTTGATTTGATTGCATACATATTTTAGAACACTTGTAACGTTATATAAAACTAGATTTCTGTTTGTAAGCATTCTAGGTTCTGATGAAAATACTAAAGGAAGCAGAACAAATGCCCAGCATTTGTGTGGAGTCCAAAGATTTTTTTCTGGTTGATTTTTAGTCTCTCTCCCTCCCTCCCTCTCTCCCCATCAGGTGACTTGAATACTCTGAACAGCACCCCATCCTTCAACGAGCCCCATTAGGCCCAGTAGGGCTCATAAACAGTACTCCTTGCTGCCATGCCCTACCAGTTTGGTCTAGTCCCTGCCTCCACTTCTCCCAGGAGTGGTCCCTGTCGACGTCAGCCAGCTGTTTCCCCCCCCCCCCACTATCCAATCTTGCTGCAGCAACCGCTGAAATAACTCGGACAGCTGCCGAACGCTCCCTCTCTTCAACCTAAGTGGAGTGGCCGCACTCCTCTGGACGCATGGCATCCGAATTGGAGTGGCTCCTTCCAGCCCAATGTTATGATAAAAAGTTGTACTCTTACAGCCTCTGAACCCAACAGGTTGTCTCGCCCAGGTTCTTGAAACTTAACGCCAGATGAGGGCAGAGTGGTCAGTCCTCAGGTGGAATGGCTGACCATACAGGTACTTGTGGAAGTGCTCCGGGCCTTTGCTACTGCCAGAAGCTCTTGTAGGTAACGCAGTAGCGCTTTCTGATATGGAGAGCGTCTAGCTGTAGTAAGCAAATGCCCGCTCCTGGCCATCCTCAATCTGATAGAACGCCGCCAATGCCGGTATCGTTGGCATCGGTGCCCATAAAGTCGCCCCCCCCCCAAGTTGTGGAAAGCCTAAAGGAGGAACTCTGCAGAGTGCTGACTTTGCGCTTGAAACGCGCGCTCTGCCCCATCTGTGAATGAGGGGTTTCGCGTTGTTGGAGAAATCTTTGGTGAACTGGCGGTAGTAGCTGCATAGTCCCAGGAAAGTTTGCGGCTTTTGTTTGTCATTCGGACGAGGCTAATCTCTCATTGCTCTCGCCTTACCCGTGTCCGCGGCCATCACAGATGTTGAGGCTATATGGTCCAAGTTGTTCACCTCCTAGCAGAAGAGTTGGCGTTTCTTCGTGTTCAGCTTCAGGTTAGCTGTCTGCAGCCTCTGCAATATCTTGGTCAGATTCTCAAGATGTCTCATGTCCGGCCAGTTGTTTGTCAAATTACTGCCTACGACGATGCCATCCAAATAGAGTAGGCATAGTAGATCAACCCTCATCGTTGATTCCATGAGGCGCTGGAAGGTGGCTGGCGCATTGCAAAGGCCAAAGGGCATAACCGTAAATTGCCAAAGCCTTTCGAGAATAGGTCTTCTCATCTCTGGGAACCCTTTCCGGTACCCCAACTTCAGGTCCAAAGTCGAAAATCTCTGGTTACCAACAAGTGTGTCCAGGGTGAGGGGAAACAGTCCTTTTTGGTGACGGTATTCATCTTCCCGTAGTCCGCGTAGAAGCGTTGCTCGTCGTTCTTCTTCGCCAAGACTACAGGGGAGCACCGAAGACTGTCAGACTCTTCAATGATTTCCCTAGATTTCAAGTCATCCAGCTCTATCCCGTACTTCTGTTTCCTTCGCCAGGGGAAACTTGGTGGTTACCGGACAGTCGGGCGTCTCCAATGTTGATGTGGAGTACTCGGCCAATACGATCGAAATCCTCATTCCTTTCGCTGAAGAGACGGGTATCACCTGAATAGGCATCGGACCCTCCGCAGTTTTGAACCGGTCAGATAGTTGGCCGCCCTCTTCAAGTCTTTCAGTCGGAACCCCAGGTCCTCCAACGGTGCTGACTGTTCGACTCCGTCGCACGGCGAAACACTCGCAGCTAGTTCACACTCTCTTAACTCCATCTCTCCTTGTCGGTGTCCATCAGGTTCAGCAGCCTCACGGGTACTTCCTCCCGGCTAGGTAGCAATGCTCGGGCAACACACAGTCCGTTTAGTGGTGTCTTCGGGCCCAATACCACCACCTAACTTCTCGCGGACACAACTACATCTCCTTCAGGATCACCGTGCAGATCCCCGGATGTTCATGTGGGCTCTGTAGCAACTTCTCATCTCGGTCGAATCTCAAAACCCTCCTCCCGACGTCGACCTTCGCCTCGTGGCTCCTGAGGGCATCCGATCCCAGTATTACATCCTCAGTCATTCTGGCGACGAACACCCACAGGCTCGCAATGCTCCGTCCCACTGTCAACTCCACAGGCAAGATGTTGCCTAACGCCGTCTCTAGTATGTAAGGCCAAGTGGATGTTCGTGTTGGCAAGCCCTTCTCCACGCCTATTTTGATTACAGTCACGGTTGCATTTGTATCTATGAGTATCCGGCACAGCTTTCCTTGTACCCAGCTGCCTGACATGAGGCAATCGCCCACTCTTCTGCCGAGGCACATATCGTCACTCGAGAGTGTAGTGAAGACGGGTCCAACGTTCCACTCGTCTGGTCGGTCCTTACTCATTTTCGGCCTGCTTGTCATCTTGGTGTGGACAGTCCTTCATGAAGTGACCTTGCTTGCCACATCCCCAGCACACACCATAAGAAGGTTGTATCTCTCCCCCTTGCATAGCAAATACTTTTGGTCCTTAAGGTGAGTGCAACTGTTATCTTGGCTGCCTGTATTCCAATTGCAGCCATTAGCACCTCATGCATCTGTTACAGCTGCCAAGCATCAGGCGCTGTCATATCTGGGCATCATGCAACTCATTGATGCAGGAGTAGGTAGCTACCTGGGACACATAGCTAGGTGGTAGGTTTACCAGGGCTATATTCACCAGCTGTTCAATGGCTAAGACAAACTCCTGCATCGTCTCACCTGGCTGTTGCAGCCTCGCCTTAAGCAGACAATGGTAGGCTGCAGCCAAGTGATGGTTCCCAAAGGGGTTCACAAGTGCCTCCCAGATTTCTTCAGACTTTACCAATGTTGGGATTGCATTCAGTACTTTTGCCACCCATCCCTGGAGTCTTGCTATCAGCTGTGCAGCTTCATCTACTGTTAACAATTGGTTTTGGGTAGCAACAGCAGTGAACTCGGCAGAAGACTTTGAAGGTTGGCATCCCATCATGCTTCAGTGGTTTGATGTGTGCAGATATTGTTGCATCTTGACCATCAAGATGCCTGGGCCCACACATGATGAAAAACTACAAGATTTACCAGTTTTTGGTCTTAGACAAAAAGAAACAAAAAAATCTATTTTGTAAAGGAATAAAATAAGTTGTAAAAATACTAGAACTTGGTTTGGAGAATCTGCAGAATGTTGAAGATTATGTAAAATAATTACTCTGTGTAGGTCCACAATATATGTAGTACCAGCTTTCCTTTAACAGGGAAACTTAAAATTCTGTGTTATCAATCAATTACAGTTTCAGATAACAGAACCCCTAAGCTTTAGTTTAGAAAGCACAGATAAATACCAGGAAGTTCAATGGGCTCTTTGTGCTTTATTTTAAGCGTTTACATATTTTAAACAGTTTAAAAAATTACTCATAACACAAAAAGCCAACCTCAAGTACAGACTGCCTGCCCGCTAATCATGTACAAATTGTTGCTTGCTATGAACAGACACAACAACAAATAGATCAATCAATTTTATTTATCCAAAATTATAATTATATAAGAAACAGACATTGTCAACAACAAAAAATACAAATACATATATAAATTAATACTCAAGTACAGTATAGTAATTAAAATCACTAACAGAATAAAATTGCCTTTCAACTAGCCAATTAAAAAGCTTTCTTTTAAAAACACTCATGCTCAATGATCTAAATTTAATGTCTAATTATAATAAAATGCTACACCTTAAAATAATAAGTCTCCTTCGTCAAAGCAAGTCTACACTTAGGTATATTTAATATATGTTTATTGTTCTACGAGTGTCTAGTCTTAAGTTATATTGATGCAGATGAGCAGTACATACATCAAAACACAAAATATAAACAAATTAAAAACAGTAAGTTTTCTCAATTGGTAAATGTAGTTTACAATGTTCACCTGGTGTCTTACTTAGTATTATCCTGATGACTTTTTTGACATAGCAATATATCTTTGACATGGGGACTATTACCCCTTAAATGTATCTCATATGTAAGATAAGTTTGAAACAGTGTGAAGTATAAATTTCTTAATCCTTCCAGTGATATGTAAGATTTTAGCTTTCTTATTAGATAAGTGGCTCATGATAGCTTACAGCGTACATTATGAACATGCACTTTCCATGAAAGCTTTGGGTCAAGTACAAATCCTAACAGATTTATAGTTTTAATCTCATCCCCTGTAATCTGCAATCCTAGCTTCATTTGGGTCTTCTCCTGATTCAACCAGTCCTTAGCAGCTATAAAACTAGCATAAGTTGAATTATTCAATTCATCAACATTTTTGTTTCTGGTTCTCAAAGTAGTGTCATCTGCTTAAGGATTGGCACATTTGATTGGTTATAAGTAAGATCATTAATCATTATTATAAACAAAGATGGGCCTAATATTGAGCCTTGAGGCGCCCCAGAGTTAAATCAATAATATGTGAATTTTTATTATTTACAGAGACATATTTCTTTCTTCCTGTCAATAAGATTGCATTATTTTTAAACTGTTATTATTCAAACCATAATATCTGAACTTAGAGATAGTAATTCTGGTATTACATATCAAACATGTTTGTGAGATCACATAGAATAAGCGACACATATGCTTTTTTCTAAAACCAAATTGTGTAGATGCAAATAAGTTATTATTTTCAAAAAATAATACCAGCTACTTATGTATTATGTATTCAAAAACCTTTGATATTATGACAACTTATGATATGGGGTGATAATTTTTCAAATTTGTTAAATCACCTTTTTTATACAGAGGACTAACTTTTGCAATTTTCAAACAATCGGGGAATATTCCCTGTTGGATACACCTGTTAAACATAACCATCAAAGGTAAAGAGATCACCCTCTTAATAAACTGATTTGGTAACCTATAAATATTACAACTATAAGATTGGGATAAGCTGTTTGTTGCTTCTCTTACATCTTCCACTGTAATACTGTTCCAGTTAAAAAGATTATTGTTTTGTAATTTAACTTTTTAACGGTAAAACATAGCTTTATCTAAGTTATACTGTACATTTGATGTAATATCCCTTACTAATTGCACAGGGCAATTATTAAAATCATCAGGTATTATGTCCAGATTGGAATTCATTTTAACATAATTCTCTATTAATAAGTTTTATGTGGCTTAACTCTTTTTATCAGATTGATAAATAAAATCACAATAAACTTTTATTATTGCCAACTTCAGTTTACTTTATACGGTTTATTAAGTGTTGCATAATTTTCTCTGAGAATAACTGTATTTTTATATAAGCCACAGTAAAGCAAAATCTGATTTTTAAGGACCTTAAGCTGTTCAGTATACCATTTTATTTTATATCCCTGCTCTCTCTTCACTGATTTCAGGGGAAATGATACATTAAAACATTCACATTCATTTAATGTGTTCATAAAATGTGTAAAAACTATGTTGATCATTGACAAAATTGTATACAAAGTTTAAGCTGATGGCTGTATTAAGGTAAAAAAATTAATAATTGTAATCACTGCAATGCCTAATCAATTTTGCTTACATTTTTCTTAAATCAGTATTACTTTTTAAAACTACCCATAAAGTAGAATGGTTAGCCACAGATAACCTCAATTTAATACCTAAAATCTTGATAATCAGTAAAAGTATAGCCGAGACACTATAATAGCTTAGTCGGTTCCAAGTTATTGCAATACATACCATAAGATTTAATAATGTTATAAAATTATAATTCATTTCATGAAGTCCTATTTAAATCAGTGGCAAGTATTAATTTTACTTTGTGTTTGCCTAAATTATTTAAATTCCTCAAATAGAATTAAAAAGTCCTCCATATTGCCACTCGGTGATCTGTAGAAAGATACAATAATAGCATTAATATCGCTCAGAAATAATGCACACACTTCACAGCATCTCTCCATACATAAATTACACAAATCAATCACTTCAAACCTAATTTTTTTTTTTTTTTTTTACTCAAATACAACTTCTTCTATTCTTATGAATTTTTCTACAGAACTTACTCCCAAGCACAAACTCAGAAGGAGTATGTATATCTAATTCATTATCATTAAGCCAGTGCTCATATATACACAGGATATCTGGGTCATATTGCTGTATAAGTTCTTCCATTACATTTGTTTTATTTCCTAAGCACTGAACATTTACATGAATTATTTGTAGTTGACTAGTATACTTATTGTCATTAACTCATATCATTCTTTACCAAACCTTGATTATAAAGAGATAACTTACAGTTTGGCTCCTCTAAGGTACTAACACAAAGCGCTAGATTGTGTTTATGATATTTATTACTCTTCTTAAAAAATACCTTGTTACAAGCATACCCATTCACCACAGTTTCATGTCCCAATATTTTATCCAAATTAACATTATCAGTGATAACCTTAAAAGAGGCATACCATTCAAGGTATTTAGATTTGATAGATTCACATGATGCTTCATTAAAAATACCTTTCTCATACTTCTCTAAAATCTTCACTGTAGTTGCTGGATCTAACCTAGATACAAAAAGATGAGCTTTCTTGGGTACTGATAAATAATTATATAATAAAGAAATAACAAGTAAGCTAATGCAAAGATCTATATTTACTGAATTGATCTTATGTTTTACATTACATTAGGTGCTGAAAATGATCTTTGTATGCACTTTCGTGCATGCCCTAGCATGTTAAACTCTGCTGCATCAATTCTTAAAATTTCATTAGGAATATTGTCCTCCATATCGTCTTACATTTTGGAGTTATTTACATATACTTTTCCCTTTAGACTGCCCCACACAGTATAATTGTAAGTGGTTAGGTCCAGTGAATGTAGCAGCCACAATCCTTTGTTGACAGTCCTTTCTTCTGTGAATCTTCCATGAATTTGACTCAAGTGAAGTGTGACGGGTCACCCTGTTCTGTTGAAAGACAGCATATGTACATTCATAAGGGGTCAGTTGTCCATAAAATTCCTCAAAAGATTTGCATCATATACACATCAGTGTTTACCATTGTTTCAAAAAATATGAGTCTCACAATCACACTTGCTGACATGGCACACCACACTCTGATTTTTCCACTATGAAGAGGTTCCTTATTAATCATATAGGTATTGTTTGTGACCAGTATCTAGTGCTCTAGCAATTCACATGTCCCGTCAGAATGAACCAGGTTTCATCACTCATGAAATAACAGCGGCAGATCCAACTTTCCGCTCTCAATTGTTTCACAAAGGCATGTACAGTAATTCACATGTTTTGCCTTATCTTCCTCCTTCAGTTCTTGGACAAGTGTCATTTTGTAAGGTTTCATCCCTATATGGTGTAAAACAAGTTGACAAGACCTATGCAAAACATTCACTTGTTGCACCAATTTACATGTCAACTTCTTTGGACTCTGGATCACTCATGCTCGAATAGTTGCAAATGGATGAATTCTCCTGTACGAATGGACAGAGTTTAATTCTTTTTTGCATTTGCAGCTGACCCTGTAATATGTCACTTTGTCACCAAATCCTGTTTGCTTGCATGGAAAAGCCAGGAAACTTCTTTGCAAAAATGTCCCTTGTTTCCTTACATGAACGGGTAGACACACATGCCTCTATTATTGTGACTCTCTCTTGAAGAGGATACATTTTACTGAGATATTTACTTCACATATCTTAACCATGGCTTTTGTACTGGCAATACAAAACAGTCACAACAGCCTCAAACAATGGATGAGGATTGGTAGGCAAAAATGATCAGTCTAGTAATTGGGGCTAGTTTTTCATGCGCCAACCTGTATTTGAGCATTATCCTTTCAGTGATCTATGACTAGTTTGGTATGGATGGATAAATGTTAAGCAAAAGTGATCTGCTCTTATGAGCAGAAAAAAAAGATACACCTCAAATAATTCAAGAGTAAAGTTAAATATCTTTCTTTCCCCTATAGTGTGTGTATCTTGGTACTTTATCTCATTAAACTATGTCTTTGAAGGAAAGTACAATTCGCTTCATTAAAAGAGTTTAGCTCAAATATTATAGAAAGTGCTTCAGGAAGTGCACCATCTACTCATTGAAGAAAAATTAATTTTCTATCATTGGAAAGAAGTTATAGATGTTTTATCATACCTAATGAATATGTGCAAGACATTGGGACTTTAACCAAGAAGCAAAACTTGCTGCTATAGACACATTTGCTGTTCACCATTTGGAAATGGAATTTCAGTGAAGTTCTTTTCCTAATTTTCATCATGCACTCTTAGCTTGTATAAGGTGTTTTGAACTGACCTGCTGCTGTGTAAGGATGATAGTGGCCAACTTATTAATAATTGGTTTACCAAATGTTATATTTTCAAATAAGCTGAATCAAAGATGACCTCCTTAAAGTTCATAAAGAAAGTAAATAGGAATAGGAAAAAGCATCTAGATGATGATCTAGCATCTGATAACATTAAATGAGTTATGCTCCATGCTAACCATGCCTTCCAACCCAGAGGGCCTGAATTCAATTCTGGGATGGAATGACTTACATAGTTTTTTCCTCTCCTGTCCTAGACCAAGTGCAGAACACAAAACTTGGGTTACCCCAAGATTAAATGAGTGTATTTCCACCAATTATATTTACATTTCTGAGTTTTTAAAAGGGATGTGAAACACCCTCCTTGCTGCTGCTCACGAAAGAAAGTATTCATCATTAAGATTAGAATAAATTTGCCCAAATAACTGCAATTATAAATAAGTGGAATCATGACTTAATTTTTCTAAGTCTAGCTAGATGTTTTAAAGGTGTTATCTTCATCTTAGAGATAGACAAAAACTTAAAGATGTAACGTACAGTTTATTTTAAATAACCATATTTTCTGACAACACTTTTGGAGATATCCATTGTGATTTGTTTGAATTTTTCATTACTTTCTATTTTTTGAAGTGCTGTCATATTCAGTTGTTTCTTGAAATGTAATGGAAGGCCAGCATGCAGTGATCCACTTCAAAACATTTTATTATTGCTTCATTTTCATGTATCCCTTTTGTACCAACAAGAAAATGTGTGATGAAGTTATCTTAACTCAAAATGGAATGTTGGATAAATGGCAAACTGTATTTTGGTTCAGTAACTGACAAAGTTGCAACACAAAAATTTCAAGAAAATCTTACCCACCCTAAACTACCATTTACATGGAGTATTTTTAAAAATTGTTTATTTTCTAAAAAATTGCTCCTAAGTTATCCATTAAAATACCATATATTTCAGATACCAATTACATGACAAAATGTGTTTCCTAATTTTCTGGGAGTAAGCCTGTGAACCCATTTTCATCAGGAGACATTTTATTTTTTAATTTTGTACATTTAAATAGCAAGATTTTACACATACTACACAAATGTAGATGCCTTTACAATATGTTATTTATTTCAAAGAACTTGTCGAACCAAGAATAAATGTTTATAAGTATAGTTTGTAGTAGCTATATAAAAACTAAGCAATATATAGCACATAAGGTTGTTTTCTTTTTCTGTTTTGAATTAACATTACACCATTAAAATTGTTGAGCTTGCTTTTATGTTCAACAATTCATGCTGATGCTACCGTTACTGCTGCTTCTACTTCTTTCCATTGCATACATTCACATGTTTCAACACTCTTTGTGCAATGTTGGGCAAATAACATATAAAATAGGGATACAGGAAAGATTCCTAATAGTTTGTTTCCCAGTATTCTGTTTCTTCAACTTCACAACTGATGGTTTCATATGCTCAGAGTTGGTGTGAAATCTCTCAATTTTAAATTGTGGATGTGCTGTAGAAGTACTTCTTTTGACAGAAAGCTTGCTCTGTGTGCTCAGAGTCTTGTGCATGATGTGCAAGTGTATGTTGGTCTTCTTCTTTGGCACAACAGCCCTTGTAGTCTAGCCTTGGCCTCCCTTAGGATTTTAGTCATTTCCTGTGTAACCACAGCTTTCTGCCTCCATCTTCTCACTTCTAAAGTTCTTAGACCTTCCCCACTCCATCCAGCCACTTTAATATTTGTCTGCCAATATTGCATCTACCATCAGGCTTTGCATTTAGGATCTTTTTGGGTATTCTATTGTCATCCATTGTGATCATGTGTCCCAACCATTCCAACCTGTGGGCATTAATTTCAGCTACATTGTCTGAAGATTTTTATTGAGCTTTTAATTCTGTATTGTATCTGATTCTCCAGTGATCTTTCTCATATTTAGGACCATAGATTTTCCTCAAGATGTTTTTTTTCTATGTCATCAGTTGTTCCATTTTCTTGGACAGCATCCACATTTCATACTCCTTAATATTTAAAAGGGACAACTTCATTATAGTTGTGCCCATTTATTTGGACAACATTGTTGGTAGATCATCTTACTCATATTCTTCATATATTAGGTCTTTGTTGATTACTAAACCCACTATTCTGCTTCTGTTTGAATTTGGCTTAAGGTTTCATTTAGTGCAGCTAGAGATCTGCATACAATCACTGTATCATTAGCATAGGCCATGCGCTGTCTGGTCCTGTTAAATATAGTACCATCAACATTCGAAAATATGCATTTTATGTGCAATAAAACTTAAAATGGTTGGTCTAGTGTACAAATCCAGAACATTAAACTCAGTTTCAAGTTCATATTAGGCGCAAACAAAATATGTATTTACCCAAAAATACGAGCCCTACTTATGACTTTCCCCAGGCCAATATTAAACAGAATTGTACATAGAGTGTCTCCTTGTCTCACTCTGTTCACCGTTAAAAATGTATCAGATATCTTGTTTTGTATCTTTACCTTATTACTTCTATGTTTTGGAAAGAGCAATTTTTGTTACATTTATCAATTTATGTGGGATACCAAATTCTCTCATTGCCTCCAATATTTTTAATCAGTTCCTGTTTAATGACTTTGAAGAACATATGTATTGGAATATTGTATTCATTTGTCTTTTTTTTAAGCATTCTTGATTGTGTAGATATGGTCAGTTGTACTCCATCCTTGTTTAAAATCACTCTGATTTTCACCAAAGAGTTTATCAGGGTATACTTTGAGATATCTCGATGCAATATTTGTAAAAATCTTATATGTAACACTCAACAGTGAAATTCCTTGATAACACTGTGCAACAAATTAAAACTTTTTTTCTGTCCTTTAGATGAAACTAGGTGATTTTAACTAACTGAGATGTGCTGAATTCAAAAATTTCTATCACAAGCCAATCTTTTTTAATGCTGAAATCCAAAATGTTCTATTACCAACCAATTTTTAAAGACACATTTTAATTGTTCAAGTTATAATGAGAAATATAACAATAGCAAATAACACCAAACTAAAATGTCTTTGTTGATCGTTTGTGCTTATGGTCACCTTTTGGGCTATCTCTGATAATTGGCCAGCAATATTCAAACACACTTGCATTCCATCTTCCACTGATTCGGTTTTCAAAGGCTGATATTGGTGAAACCTCTCGCCATGTTCATTGGCATCAAGGTTTTTTTAGAAAAAAGTCCAGATGACAGTCCAAAAAATGTAGTTTCAATGACTTAGTGCATCCTATAAAATGAAAGTAGTGTAATAATTCACTTACAATAACTTCATAATCAACTGATTTTTTTATTTCCAAGGAAATTCATGTATAGTGATGTAAATGCCATCCAAGCCATTTTCAAAATCTTCATCCTGGAAGACTGTTCTTATTTGTGGACCAATAAACACTGCTTCCTTAATATTTGCATCACTTAGGTTTGGGAATTTATTTTTGAGATGCGTGAAAGCATGTCCTCAGTCTATTGCCTTCACAAAATAAATACTTTCATCAGTCCGAGCTTAATGGGTAAAGGCGGTAGGAAGACATTCTGAAGGTTCACAAGTCGTTCATAGGAAACCCTTTTGACTCCAGGAATGTAGGCTTCTTTAGATTGCAGTGGTTTGCTTTGTCATACAAAAAACAACAGCATTTAGTATACCTTTGTTGTATATCCATTAAGAGTCCAATAACTTTCAAGTCTCCACATATATGCCATTTGTATGAAGTATATTCAATGCACCTTAGTATTGCATTCATAATCTCCGCATTTCCTTTGTATGAATGGCATATGCAGTAGGGCCGGATGGGAAAATGTTGCCAATATGAATAAGTACTGCCTTTAGACTTAGTTTGGAGGAATCAATAATTAAACGCCAGTGTTCTGGATAATGTTTATGTCCCAAAGCCTGAATTAAACCATTCACAATATTGCAAAAAATTATTCCTTCATCCTCAGAAAAATACACAATAGAATGAGTTTGCCATTTTCTAAATGAAGTTATTTTAACATGGATATTTAACCTCTTAACATATGTATTCATATACATTATGATGGTTCTTTTTTCGCCTATTTTTTTATAGTCAAAATGAAATATTCAGTACAGTACAATAATGATAGTAACCTTGAAATTGCTTTTTAAATGCTCAACAATGGGAATTTTCATCGCTGAATATCCCCTAGTTTAAAATCAAGAGTATACTCGTGATATGCTTATACCTTTTTTCTTCTTGAAATTACATTAGTGAAAGTGAATTCCATGCATTGAAGCACTAAAAAATGAACAGCAATACATTTAGAGTCATTATTTATATATTTGTGGCTGTGTGGAATATCCTGGAGCAAGGATCAATACATAAATCTACTCCACAATCTTTACACATGTATTTATATTCCCTGCCTTCTTTCCTTTGGCATCAAGCACACTTCTGCACATCCTACACATTTTTGTTAGATTCTGCTTCTTCTCGGTCGGAGGAATCGTTGATGTCCAACAAGTCGAGTTGGGGTTGCCTTTGCTGCTTTTGGTGACAATTGCTCCCTCTGATGTTTTTCAATGAGCTGCTCAGTGACAGCCACGGGAAAGTCAAGGACACTGTGCTGTGCTCCATGTTTTTTATACAGGATAAAGGCATTCCATACTGCCAATTCCAAAAGATGAAAAAATTTCTTGTAGTACTTCTCGCCCCTCTTGTGTGGCAATGGATTATTTGCGATGTGCTGGTCTACTTTATCCACACCTCCCATTGTGTCATTATAAGCAAATACAGCTACTGGTTTGACAATTTCTTTGTTTCTTACTTTCCGTGTCTGCATTGTGGATAGTGGACAGCCTATAGACTTCTCTCTTATCTTTCCATTTCAGTGCACTTAGTTTACCTCACTGAAATGCTGCAATCTCCCCTTTCTTTAGTTTCTGGAAAGAAGGCAGCATTTCTTTCCTTGTTGGACGCACAGTGCCATACATATCAGTTCTTTTGGACAGCAGAAAGTCAGCAAAGGTCTTTTCAAAGCAACAGACCACAACAATTTCTATGCAAATATCAAATAAGTGCCAAAACATGAGATAGAACAAGTAACTTAGACCTTTTAAAATGTATGCCGGTCATAAATGATAAGCCCGAGTATACTTGGCGTTTTATTATGCCGTCAAATTTCAAAAAAACCAGTACACTCGTTTTATGTTAAGAGGTTAAATGATTCTGTTCTTGCAACTTACAATAGCCCAACAATTCTGCTTGATGTTTGTAAAGACCGCCTGCGGTGCCATTAGTAGTTAAAGCAGGCGTTAAACACTACCAAAAAAAAAAAAAAAATGTTTGTAAAGGTTAAGTCCCTTGCAAGATTACTGAGGGTATTTTTGAGAACACGTGATTACAGGGTAAAGATGATGTAGATGGTTGAAACTCTGGATCTCAAGTAGGACTACTACAGCTTGAGATGTTGGTTTGTCTTCTTCTGAAACGCTGTACTGCTGTGGAGGCTTAGGTACAGAAAGATGTTCATTGTGAGGAACTGATCGGATTGCTGAAGGGAAATTAGAATACCAGATCTAACCTTTGAATTTTGAAGTATATCCTTTATATCCATGTAACAGAAATAACAATCTGTTACATGGTGCCAAGATTCTCGCCAAACCATAGGCACACCAAATTTCATTGCATTATGTTTAACTCTTAGCCAATTTCTCAAATTTCTAGAGCATGAATTGCAGCATATGTGAGGTGCAAATGACTTATTGGCTCTTGAAAGTTAGTTCTCCACATACATAACAAAAAGAATTAGGATGAATTTTACACTGACGCGGCATTATAGTATCTTTACTACCCTTCAAACTATTCTGTAGCAGGATTATGAAACCCTAGTTCACTGAAGAATAATTTTAATGAAAGGGTGTTTTGGAACATGATATGACTCTTTGAACACCAAAAGGGAAGCAACAACAAATTGAAAATAAATGAAGTATCATTAGTTATGAAATGCTAAATACAGATGGCAGCACAGGATTGGATGCTAATACATTGCTTGTAATATTTATCACCAGATGTCGACCCATATCCTAAGGAAGAAACACAAAATTGAAGTGGAAAGTGGGAGATTCAACTACTATGATATATGCATGTTAAAATAACATTCATAAAGACCTTTCTTTATTAGGTTTTGAAAAAACAGTATGTGCTAGACAAAATCTCATTACGGATTCAGTTTTACCATTAAACAGTGCACCTAATACACCTATTTTCATATAGAAGGACAAATTTGGTGTTACACAGTGTAGTTGTTGCAATCAAGTTTTCCTGTCCTTTTTATGTAAGGAACATGTCAAAGTTGTTCTCCATTCTTTTGGGATTTCTTCTTTATTTCAAATTATTAATATTAATTCATACACGTAAGTCCAAAGGCACCTTCCGCCTTTCTTTATCAGCTCTGTTGTTATCAGATCCTCACCAGGAGCTATGTTATTTTTCATATTCTTGATCATATTTGATTGCTATTATTCAGTTGAATAAGACATTCCCTTGCAAGATCTTCAGGTAAACAGGTACATCCATATGAATTTATTTGAAAAAGCCTCTTATAAAGAGGTTATAAAACTGTAAGATACAAATAAAGGCTGCGTACGACAACAATGCAAAGGAAAGTATAATGTTTCCTTTTCAGGCAAGCTTGTAACATAACACTCGGCACAACAGCAATCATAGCAATATGGGCAGAAAGCAACTGTACAATAGAAATGTTCATGTATGATATTGACAAGTACTGTGTATATTACATTTTACTTGATATAATGCAGTAATACCTCTATTTTCAGCTGACTGATAATTGCTTGCTAAAGGTATGCTAAGACAGTTTATGCATACTGGTATTATGTTGCCCTCATTTATATGTATAGATGTATACAATACACACAGTTGTATGGGCTAGATCAAGTACCATTTAATAATATGCAGAAAAATATTCATATCAATAAGTTTCACAATGCATTCTTTCGCAGTTTAAGTTACATTGTTATACCTTCATGTTCCTGTTAGCATTTATAGTGAATAAGAATAAAACTCCAGTTTTAATTTATTTTATTTATTTATTCATGCAAAGCAATCATGCAAGAGAATAGGGCTATACATCAGCCCAACTGTTATCTGGCCATATTTGTACCCAAGGTATATATATTATATTTGAACACCTCATAATTCAAGCTTCATTCCCATCTCTTATTGACCACATCCATTGCTTTTTAACTTCAGCCAGGACTCGCCTATCTTGACTACACTCCTTTCTCCACAACTATGTACCTTTACAATAAAAAACAATGTGTTTCGTATCTTCGTTTCTGTCACATATTGGACACTGATTCTGTGAGTATCCATTTCTCATACCTTTTAGTTTCCACATACCTGCTCATGCCCAAGTGATACTTTCTCTTTGTTCCCTATTTGATGTATCCATGTACACTTTTGTTTCCCATTTACTTTTATTAATGTATATGATTCTAATGATCTCTTTTCCTCTCTATTACTAAAACAGTTTGTATCTCTATCTTCAAACCTCTTCCTAGCTTCTTTCCAGAAACTCTTTACATTACTTTCTCCAAATTTCTATCAATCCATTGTTTTCTAAGTTTGCTTGCATACTTTAGCATTACTCATTTTTCTTTAAGCTTCTTTTTTTGAAATTCAAGGCACTGCCTCAACAAACTCTTTTCATCTAAATTTAATAGTCTATACCAATATTTGAGAGCACTCTCCATAATTACTCCCTTCCTTCCCACTCTTTTCATTTTAATTTGGGCAAATTCCTTTACTGTGGCATTTGGCAGGCCCAAAACTTCCATAGAGAATATTCTGTGCACTGTATCGACCACTTCCCATCCTTTGTATAGTACCCATGTTTTACTTCCATGAGGCATTTTTGCTTCAACTAGGTACCATATTACATACTTTTTCTAGCCATTTAACATTTATATTTGGTGGTATTCTGTATTTATTCCCTCCAATCACTGACAATGCTCCTCTTTTTGCCAAGACCAACTTCTGTTTACCCATTTTCCACACCCCCCCCCCCATTAATTTTTACTACTAAATATATACAGTCTCTAACCACTTTATATCCCTTATCTCTTTTCTTCCACTTTTCATAATTGTTCAGGTTGGTCACTTTCTTAAACAAATTTGAATGTTCTTGGTTTACTTTCAAATTCCATTCATTACAGTGTTTATCCATTCACTGCAAGGACTATTTTAAACCAATTGAGATAGATCCTACCACTCAATCATCTGCAAATAATAACTCGGGGATTGACACATTATTTATCACAGGCAACCAGTTATTGCTCCTCCCTATCTCAGTGAATATATCATTAATAAACATTAATTTACAGCTTTGCCATAACCCCTTCTTTTGATTTACTTCTTTTGTTACCTTTCTGCTCCTACTCTCACACAGAATGTGTTCTCCTTATTAGGGCTTTAAGTATATTCACCATATGTTGATATACTCCTTTATACCATAACAAATTAAGATCAAAACAGGCATGTGCTTTCTCTAAATCAACAAATGTCATATAGTTTTCCCTTTTTTTCTTTTAAGAATTTGTCCATCACAGAATTTTAATTATGAATAAGTTGTCTCCTGTTCTTCTTTGCCTACAAGAGCCTATTTGAAAAATCAGAGAGAATATTTTATTCCTCTACCCAATTTTGTAGTCTATTTGCTAAGATTCCTGTAAAAGTTTTATCAACATTTAATAACAATGCTATACCCATGTATTACATTATTTGATATAATGTAAGAGATAACATCAGTATTTTATTGTTGGTGGTATTAATGGTTTATTTTATATAGAGTATGGATTTAACATGCAAAAGATAGATATTATACAATTGTTCATAGGGCAAATAATACCAACAACGAAACCCATTATGTTGTTGAAGATAGATATATTTAAGTTCTATGCTCTATGATTATTTGGATAACTAATAGAGAACTCAAGTGATGTAGCCAAAACAACTCTCTCATTTTCCTGCTACAATTTCCAGCACTAAATTTTACCTGTAGGGACAGCAAGTGTGAACATCCAATATATTACACTAAGACAAATTGGAGCCTCGTCTAAATTGTGTTTTAAAGTAATCAGCATAATTTGCTCATTTACTTTTTTGATAAGTGCATACATGACTTGTACTCTAAGGCTTCATTATTCTTGTTGAAATGTGTGACCTTGATTTCAAGTTGAAAAGGTATATTACCCCCCATCTCATCACTTCTGAATATAAATTTAGCAATAATAATTTTGTCTTATGGAATTGGTTGCATTTTAATAGCAGCAGTTCTCCAAGCTTTCAGATAAACTATTACAACATATTTTGTCAATTTTCAGAATGAAATGCTCCAAAATGAAGCCATAACCAAACTGTGAATGCAATAATTCTTGTAATATGCGGTTACGTTTAATTTAATGAGGTTATGTTCACTGGCTAAAAGCCCTTTCTTTCTTTTTTTAAATTTTATTTTAAATGCACTCATAATCACAAGGGTTTGCACAGGTGTTTTCACCAAAATTTCTGCTTATATATATAAAGGCACACCTTTCTTTAGGTACAATTTAAATGTTTTGAAGGACAGCACCAATTTTTTATACATAAAGAAATTGGTACAGTCCAATCTAATTGGAATCAAATAAAAACAGGAGTCCCACAAGGTAGTGTCTTGGGACCTCTACTGTATATAATATACACTAATGACCTTACTAACTGCATAAAGGGAAATACAGTTATGTATGCTGATGACACGTCCATCTTGTGACCTCAAGGATTTACAGAATAATGCAGAAGAGACAATTACTGGGCTAAAGAATTGGTTTTCAAGAAATAGTTTAAAGCCTCTAAAACCTCCTTATGCAGCTCAGCACTCAAGAAAAAAATTGTGAGAGCCTCAGGACTAATTCAGTAAATCATAAAGAAAGTGCTAAAATCCTCAGTGTCTTTTTAAACAAGCAATTAAAATGGGACGATCATATCCATTATTTGTCAAAAAAACTATGTAGTGCATGCTTTAATGTGAGCTGCATTGCCAAAATAACAAACCTCAAAACAAGAAAACTAGTTTACTTTAGTTACTTTCACTCGACAATGACATACAGAATAATACTATGGGAAATCTTGACAGGATGGGAAACAATCTTTTAAAGTCAAAAGAAAATAATCCGCATAATGACACAAACAGGAGCAAAAGAATCTTGCAGAAATCTGTTCAAAAAATTGGAAATTCTAACACTACCATCCCAATTCCTATATGAAATAAATACATACATGCAAACTTTGATGCCATGTATAACTCGCAAACACAGCATAACCATGGAACAAGAACTAAAAATAAGTTGAAACTGCCCATGCTTAGGTTAGCACTATAGGAAAAAGGTCCACTCTATGCCTGAATAAAAGTGTATAACAAACTACCAACTAAAATTAGGGAAACAAAAGAACAGGAATTACTTCAACAAAGCATTGAAAAACCTATTAATTGACAAAGTGTACTCTCAGTTGCTGAATATATGAATGACAAATCTTTTTAATGTCTTTTCGTTCTGTAAGTTGCATATTACACTATTGTTCCTAGGTTAGTACCATCATAGTTAACACTGTTTTTATATATACTGTACATTGTCAATTTATATTTATTGTAACTTAACTGTTAATTGTTCTTTCATACTTGACGAGTCGTCTGTTTATGGAGTCTTTACTCATTTTTGTAAGCGTACGCAACAATAAAGCATCTTATCTTATAGATGCTTTGTCATAATCTGTCACAATTTCCTCATTGTGCAATTAGTTTTGAGAGAAAAAAAAGAAGTATTTTACGAATAAAAATTTTTTACTAATTATTTATTAGATATACTTTATATTTAATGAAATGCCACTGAAATACTGAATAATGAAAGATTCCAACCATCAGCATATTTATTCATAATTGCTACTTGGGATATATTCATGGCAACAATTCTTATTTTAACTCCAAAATCTTACTTTTATTGTTGTCAGGAACAATAGTGTTCAGAAAATCTGCATTAAAAAGGAATACAAAAATGTGCTTGAACCATAATTGTTATTTCTTATTGTTTTTAATATCCATTCCTCTTATGGCACCACAGACAGTGGACTGATCACTAGGGATAGCATCTTGGGGATCGATAGCATGACAGAATTGTAGTTAGCACAGCATGGTATATAGTTGTGATGTGTTGACAATGCAGTGTGTGCATAGTGGTACTAATAGAAGGAAAATGGGGCAGTAATTGTTTGTTAGACTCTGATGATTTCATTAGCAGTGGAAGGCGATTGAGGTTCGGTGGGTGGTTAAGATAAATACACTGATTTACAGAAATTAATAATTTTAATGTTTACGTATCTTCAATTGCTGTTGTGTAACAAGTCATCAGCATCATTATCCATTTCATTTTCTCTCAAGATACATAGATTACAATGCACAACAACATACATTCATA
Source organism: Hymenopus coronatus (assembly GCA_030762935.1). NCBI lineage: Eukaryota > Metazoa > Arthropoda > Insecta > Mantodea > Hymenopodidae > Hymenopus > Hymenopus coronatus. Next base: position 98,615,353 of record CM060900.1, on the reverse strand, counting down.
ATATCTCAAATGTGAATTGTTTCTGATTGGCACATAAACAGGCTTTATATTGTGAAAAACTTTGCTCCACATCACAAGATGTGATTGGAGCAAAACGGAAATAGAACACATCATCGACTATTGGGTAAGATACTCCATCAGCAATTTTTGCATAGCAACCCCTCATAGCACATTTTGTATTTCAGGCATTATTGAAAAATCCGTAATTTTTTCCAGACACTGTCTTCACTTTCTTTATCACACAGTCTAAAACAGGTATCACAGGTCTCTAATTAATTGCTTGTATAAGTTGTATAAGTTCATTGTCAGGCATTTCAATGTTCAATGTTTCCAAATATGTGCTATTATTTTAGATATGTTTGCAAAGCTCTGTATGAATTGCAAATCTTCATGCAATCCATTTAAAGCAAGAGATTTTACAATGCTGGTTGAAGAGCGCTATCATCAAAGGCATTAATTACCTACAAAATAGTGTTGTAATGTACAGCATCGAACACCGTTGCATCAAGCCAAGTTCCCCAATGCGTTACTACAGGTTGTTTCGTGCAACGCCAATGTAGGTCGGTTTCTACCCGGTAGGTATGCAACTAACTGGTGTTCGCATGTGCCGCTCTGTCAGTCCCCAAGATGCTATCCCTACAGATCACACATGAAATGACATGATATTTGGGAAGGAAAATTTCAGGTTTAAATTTAGGATACTTCCCCCAATATTTGCCAGTTATGAGAACTGAAAAGAACTAGAGAAAGAAAGTCAAGGAAATGGTTTCTGGCAATATTTTAACCATAGATAGGAACATCATTTCAGTTTCTGCTTGGGGGGTTCAAGATTGCCTGAAACCGTTTCCCAAATTTTCATCTGAATTATAATAAATTTTGTCTAAAAGAATATCTTCTTTTATTTCTTAAATGTGAAATATTAGAATTAAAAGCACAGTTATAATTTTTCTTTTGTTGGACAGTTATAGATGGTAAACTAATTAATTCTTAAGTCTGACAACAGACCTTCCATTCTTGAGACCACACCTGAATGACCTCGGCTACTGATAATGTTACATTTTATTCTTAGATTTTTATTCAATGAAATCATTAAATAACGTCTATCACAACATAATAAAGGTCTTGTAATGATTAGAGCAAATTATTCCACAAATGCACAATAAAAGGTTGCTGTACAAGATATGGAGGTTGCTACAAACAGAAATGTCTAATGCATGATTGTATATTTATTTGTTCTGTGATGTAAACTATGACCTTGATAATCTTTTATCCCAATAATGAACCTTTCATAGCTTTTTTAAGTGCTATATTCAAAGCAGTTCTCCACTGAATTTGCTTATGATTTGGATTGTTAAATAGGACATTATTTGGTATATTAGTCTCTTCTCTGTAGATGTAGATGACATTTTACTTGTGTATGCCTCATAATTGCAAACCATTGCATTAAAGTTTACATTATTAAATAGTAGATGCTACTTTGTCATGCAATCACAACAGTTTTACAAGCTGTAAGGTCAGTTAACCCTGCTGTTCTGTTCGGCTCTATATGACCCAATATCGCAGCTATTCTCATTATATATTTCTCATTTAATCAGGCACTTTTATGAAATTTAGTGACTTTGTCCAATGATATGTCAGCATTTTCTGATTAAAAATTTGTTACAAAGTTTTGAATAGTTTTCTTTTAAGTAGTATTTGTTACATTTGTACTGTTCAGGTCATTATGACCCTATAGAAAATTTCTGTAATACCTGACTTTTGTTATACATTGTTGCATTTGTTATAATGCACTGTTGGAATAATGTGATATAATTACCACTTTAAGTTTTATTGCTGTTACAACAATGTACTTGTTCATGTTACATGGTTATATTTTGCATTATTTCGAAGGTTGCTTGTCAGTTTGGGTTTAGACACCATGGCAAGAAGAATATTAAGTGAAGCAGAGTTAGAAGCTCTTGCTAATGCCTCCAATAGTGAGTCCATTTCCGAATTTGAAAATCACACAAGTAATACATGTGAAAGTGATAGTTCTGATGACGATTTTAACAGTCTTCAAACAGGCAGTGATGAATGAACAATTATTTCTAAAAATAAAACTATTGAATGGAAGTTACAACCACCTCTACAATGTGGCTCTCACTCGGTTTCAAATGTCATCAAGAAGACACCAGGAATTACAAGGTATGCAACCAATAGAATAACTAACATAAAACGTTCCTTTGAAGCAATATTTCATGAGGCACTTGAAAAGGAAATAATAGAAATGACAAATATAGAGGGACACAGAGTTTATGGTGAGCAGTGGGAAAATATTTTTCAAGCCTGTTTAGGACTTCTGTTTCTTGCTGGGGTATATCAATCTCATGGGGAGTGAACAAAAAGCCTGTGGAATAAGGAAACTGGCTGGAACATATTTCGGGCAACAATGTCACTTGAAATTTTCTGTAACATAATGCATGTTTTGCAGTTTGTTACGAGGTCTACTAGAGAAGAAAGGAGACATAGTGATAAATTTGCTCCTATTCGCAACATTTGGGAAAAAGAAGTACTTCCTAAATTATATAATCCTGCAGAAAATGTAACAGTTGATGAACAATAAGTGGGATTTAGAGGATGCTGTCCCTTCAAGCAATACATCCTTCTAAACCCGCAATATACGGGATAGAGATATGATCTCTTTGTGATTGCGATACTTTGTATCTTCTAAAAGAACAAGTATGCACAGGAAAAGAACAAGTGCAGCATCAGAAAAAAATCGAGGTATGAGAGTAGTGTGTGATCTTACATATGAGCTGAGTGGCCAAAATGTGACTTGTGACAATTTTTTTACTTCATACATCTTGGGACAGCTGCTTCAGAAACAAAAATTGACAATGTCGGAAACTGTACATAAAAACAAGCCGGAACTTTGACAACAAATGAACGGAGGGGAAGTACATCGTTTTACATTTTACTTCACAAATGTCACTAGAGTAGTCAATTACATTGCAAAGAAGAAGAAAAATGTAGTAACTCATGAGGACACTACACTGTGATATTCAAATAAGCAACAGGGATGACAAGAAGCCACAATGATTTTGGATTAGACTGCCATAGATCCTAAATGGAATATGAACAAATTAACAAGAAGACGACTATTTCTGGAATTTGGGAAATCTCTGATAAAGGAACATATTGCAAATAGAAAATATTTTCTAAGGATAGAAGACATGCTATGTGGAAAGTGTAGTAAACACATTTGTAAAGTACATGTTACTTATTTGTGTCCAGATTGTTCTTTCTGAGGAATAATATCTGTCAAATTTGTATTCAGTAGTTATTGTAATATTATATTTAATATTTTTTCAGTACTATATAAAGTAATTTATGGTTCAGAATAGTTCAAGTTGTTTGTAAATAAGTAACAATAATAATAAAAAGTACAATATTTTTTCTTATTCATGATTAATGACTCATTTTATGTGATTATACTGAATTATAATACTTGGGTCATATTGACCTGAACAGTACATCCGTGTAGTAAATTCGAACAGAACAGCAGAGTTAAATTGTAAAGCTCCATCCATGTAGCTGCTAGCAGTTTTTCATTGTTGTTCACTCACAATTATAGCACCAAGACAAAAACGTGGTGCATCAAAAAAAAGTAAGAAAATAACATTCACGCACATTTATGTGTCCCTGGAGACAAAAGCTACATGCAATATGGACACTACTTCTGCAATATATTTGCCACTTAAAATCTTAATCCATGTATTCATAAGCTCATTGGAAATATGATATTAAAGAGAGTTTTACAAATACCTACATTTTGAAGAAAGATGGATAACATTAAAGTTGACTTTCCTCTCTGGCAATAATTTTTCCAAATCAGCAGTAATTTAAAATTGTCTTATCCCTCAGCTCACTTTAATTTGAAACATGAAAATAATGCATGAAAAATTGGAACAGAAGGATATAAATGATGCTTGACATACATAAGCCTTATTTTTGGGGAAATATACTCCACATTAGTGAATACTATTACAAATAGCAGATAAGTAAATCATTAACCAGAAAAGAACATATCCCTGTAGCCAACAAAACTGCCATTATCCAAAAAAAAAAATGTCAGGTTAATTTCGTGCTTTAGGATTTGGTTCTGTTATTAAGAAATACTTAGTGTGTTTATAAAATTAGATTTAGTTTATATTTGACAAAGGTTTATTTGTATTCAAAAGTACAGATGTGTTCTATTATCTTTGTGTTTTGTGTATTTTTAGATTAATCAATTTCTTTTTTCTACATGTTTGATAGAGCTGAAATACTTTCTAAACTTAACCAACTAGCAACCTTGTATGATAAGTATATCAGGAAGTGTACAAAATGAGGTAATGTTAATCTGCTGCTTGCTCTCCAAGCAAACGTTACCTTATATTTTATTTAATGTTATGATGTCTAAATGTGGTTTATAAGTGAATTGAGAACATTTTCTCAGGAATTTAACTTCAGTAGTGAAAATCAATGTTATTTTGTGTAAAGGTATTCATTTTGTGTGTTCGTTTCTGTGAAAAAAAATGAAATTGTTGTTCACCATAGAAGTAAGAATGCATTTTATTTAACATTTTCCATTTGTGTCTTCTACAGATAGGCCTGGTACACTATAATTCATTTGTAACTCTTAGTTGTTTGTATACTAGCAACAATAATTGGACCAAAATGGAACAATGTGGACCATTATATTTGTTTCCCTCTCTGGCAGTAGCTTTCTGTTTTAGTGCCTTTATCTTCTACTGATTCTCCTTCATTTAATAACTAAAACTATTTATAAAGTCGCAAATTACTTGCAGTATGGCATTATAATATTAATGGTCCATGAGTATTTAAACAAGCCTATATTAACTTTTTTATCAACCGATGCAGTTCATTTTTCCCTATTGCAGAAGGTACAAAATTAGTCTTTCTCTCAGGCAAGTGAATTTGAAAACCATTTTAAAGACCATTTATATACTGGGTTTCAAATTCTGTATCGGTCTAGAAAACAAAATTTTTCAGAATAAGAGAAATGTATTTGGAAAGCTTCTTCTATTATCCTGTTTTGTAACTGTAATATTTACTAACTTCAATTTTTCTAGAAATAAACCAGGAAATGCTAAAATACTTGTCAAATGATACACACATAATAGTAAAGAAGAATAAAAATATTTATTAAATCAGTATTTTTATCAAGCACTGCTGACTTTTTATTACTCACATTTTTAATAATTGTTTCCGTTTCATACCTTGTTGTTGAATAAAAGATATTGTTTAAGTGTATCTGTTCAATTTAATCGTAGTGGTCTTAGCCTAAAATCTGTCTATCCTAAAGTTCAATGTTATAATAGTTGTTAGTTTTCTACCACTTCAAATATTAGATTATCGCTTGTTTAATTTGTTTAAATTTTGGTGGTCAAGTTTTAACACTGCTGACCTCTGATAAACTGGGCTACATTGACTGAATTGATATTTGTGACGGTTAGGCAAGTTTTTCTCTAAGTCATTTGTTTCTACTACTATTTGCTGCCTCCTCTTCATTACAATATCACTACTCACTCAGTTGAGTGTTCAATAAAATATGGAGGGAACAGGAGTCAACAATCAAAAACAGGGCTAAAGTTTTATCCATGTTTTCACTTGCACCTTCACTTTATTAACTATCAATATGGTGGCATAAGTTTCTGGAATTAATGTAAATACAAATAATATTTATAAATTCTCAAGTTTATACAAATATTTATAAATTGGAAAGTACTTTGATTTTCACTGAAATTGCTTTGTATCTTGTAATATCTTCATGAAGTTTGTTATAAATAATCAGGCTCATTGCAAAAATGTCTTATCAATAAATTTGTTGGAAATTCATGGAATAAAATACCCATTGTTATGTCTTATATTGCAGTATTGTTCAATGTTATTCATATTAAGCTGATTTACAATGAAAGGGACTGCCTTATACACATATAAATAAGGTGTAAACAATTTGTTCCTTGGATATGTATACTCAAGATTTTGAAGACTTTAAACTTAACCAAATGCACATTTTCTATAGGATGAATGCTCTTATCCGAATGGAATATTTGACAACTTTCCCATATTCTCTGCAGTAGATATGGGAAGATTAGACAGTGTACATAAATTCTAATAGATTTATATGTGATCAGTTTAAGGTGTCTAATTAGAGAAAATAGATTTACAGAGTTTTATGCACATATTAGTGTAAGTAGACATGTGAGATTTAGTGTTTTACACACATGCACACACACCTAGAAATTTGCCTGTAAATTTAGATCTAAGGAGTCTTATTTGTCAAAGAGTCTCCTACATTTTGGCCCAATCTCTTGCCTCTCTTAGGTGCTAACAGTGCAATGATACAAAAAAAATATGTACATATATTTATTTTCCAAGAACTTCTTCTATAAACCCAGAGCCTTGGTTAATTGGGATTCTGTTAATCATAATTCCACTAATCTGTGTTATCTGCAGAACAGACAGTGATTGTATCGTCTTGCATAATAACAGTTCATATTTGGATTGTCATTTATGTGTATTATAAAAAGTATTGGTCCTCATACACTGCTCTGAGGAACCTCATATTTTACAGTTTTACAGGTGCAATTGTAATGAAGAGAATTTTTATTTGTATATACCATATTCTAACTTTCAAGTAAGAAATAAGAAATGTAATCTTCAGGAAACCCTCTCACAATATGCTTAACTAATTTGTGGTTAACAATGTCATGATCAATGCAGTCAAATGCTTTCAAGATTCAATCAAATAAGGCTCCAACCGATTCATTGCTTTCTGTGTCTAATCAGGCATTTATTGGTTCATGAACCAGAAATGGTTCTTAACCTTCCTGCACATGACAGAAGTTGTCAGTGCTGAAGTTAGATACATGTGACAGGTATATGTGGGAATATGATTGTAGCTTACTAAGTAATGATAGGCTGTAACAGAACTCCAATTGGAAAGCCATCATGGGAGATTCTAAGCCTGTATACAAAGTTTTGGCCTTCCTTGTTATCAACTATTTTCTCTATTTGGACATATATCCTTTTGAAAGGATGTAAATTAACATTTACGTAAGTCCAACCAACAAGGAATAAAAATACTTGTACGATGCAATTAAAACTTTTGCCATGCAGTTGGAATCTATGGAAGGGACCGTTACAAGAAGGGCAGCTATATAATTTTCCATTTGTAATCCCTCCAGAATACAAATGAGAGCAAAGTATTTAATAAAGTATTTCCTTGCCAGACAATACAATTGATGGGAAGAGATTTCAACATTTTTTTTTAAGTTCTATGTATGTCAGACATACAAGGGTAGGGCTAAGTTTGCAGCTACAATTAATATCCATGAAAAATAATAATTCTTTAAATATTTGTGCCACAGTAAACAAGGCATTGATCTATTTAAATGGTTATCAGTTGCAAAACAGATGCAAGTAAGTTTCTTTTCAACCACCATTTTGGCTATGTGTGCTTCGTATTCACTGTTTTCACAAGTGAATTATGCCAAGTCAAAATACTGATCTCATTTAACAAATATCTGCTGGTGTCACCAAAAATGCTCAGTTAGAAGTAACCCAGATTTTAATGAACTATTTGCAAATGCAATAAAAAAGTACAATTTTTTTTGTATGTATTTTACTTTAGTCTAAACTGCATATGAATTAAATCAGTAGTGCTTATCTAAGAATCATTGCCACTGCACCTATTCTCTGCTTGTTTTTTCATGTACTAGTTTGTTTCTAAGTATGTGATGTTAGCTGACTTTGCTGGTTGTATTTCAAGTGATTGGGATTTGCTTATTTCTGATCTATGCAGATACCTGATGTATAAGTTCTAAAATTACAGTAGATCATTCTTGATACTTTTTTTTTGATTTCACATTAAAATACCCCAAAATAACAGCAGTTTTAGAAAAATGTCTGTGTGTGGGTGCATGTTCAGCATAGCTCAAAAACGAAAGGCCATAAATCATTAAATATCAAACATGGTATTTAAATATAGTATCTTCCAAGGATATAACATGAAGACTTGCAAGAAAAATCTAAACCCCCCCCCCTGCCAAACTTCCCTTTAGATGGAAAAATTGTTGAAGATGTTTTACTCAAAAACGGCTCTAATACTGTATATTAAAGATGAATAAAATATATATCTTGAATTTCCTGGGAGTAACCTCGGAAGACTTTTTCGTTTTGGATGAATTTTGCATAACTGGTAAAACATAAGAGATGGACAAAACGATATTACAAAAAAAAGTAGATCTCATTAAATCTCACATTATGATATACATTTTCTTTTAGAGTTAATCTCTTCCAAGATATTCCTTGTTATTGGCTTCAATTTTACACTACATATACTTCTCTCAAGCAGGAAGTAATCTTTCATTTCACCTTTGTTTTGCTTTTACTCCTGGCAGTGCAAGCAGAACTGAACTTAAATTGTGCACATAGTGGTGAGCTTTCAAAAGATTTTATTTACATTAGTCTATTTCCTTTCTGCTTAGAAGGAAGCAAGTAATAAGACAATTTCTGCTAATGTTTATCTCGATCACCATGATGTAGATAAAAGAATCTTTTGTATCAGTAGTTAGTTTGCAGAACAGGTAGAGAAAGTCAAGTATATGGAACACATCAGATATTTTTTATTTGATGACAGAAGTCTGTTGAACATTGTTTCAAATGTTTTTGGAAATTCTGAAGTTAAAAATATTTACTTATAGTCATTTAGTTATTCATCTTGCCTTATTTTATGTCTTCTATTAAATCCCTAAGATCGATAGAATCTTGCCACTGTAAATCTGCTGTTATCTGTATCATAGATAAACTAAAACATTAAGTGCTATATGATTTACAAAATCTATATAAAAATTTCAGAGGCCTCCAAAACCTGTAGGCTCAGTAATAATTAATTTTTAAATATGATCATGCTGTGAAACTGAGCATGCATCAGAATAGCATTTTTGTTGCATACAAAATATAACTATTACCATTAATAATCTAGGTTGTGGTAGCATCCCCTGTAATTAAGAACACACTCCTAAAATATTACTAAAAATAAACTTTCACATATGTGTATTGTTTTAACCATTGGTAAAGCCACATGACTGTAGATGACCAGCAACTGCTGAAGATTTGTGAATATCCCCAAAAACGGTTGTCCTGTGTTTACTGAAGATACAAAATATGTAGATGTAAAAGTTTATTTTTGTAGTAATTTATTGCAGTGCAAAAGTCAATTAAGAATGAGTTTTAAAATACCATCTTCTGCTTTATTGCCAGTCAGTGTAACATATCAGTGAGATGCTCCCAAGACTTTGAGAAGATTAAAATGGGTTGTGGTATTCTGGCTGATACAGTGTTAAACATTCTTATTCATACACCTCAATTTTCTAAGCAAATCCTTTAATATATCTAAGAAGACATGTTTACATGTAAACATTTTCTTTAAATGTTCAACAATATAACTAATGCCTTATTAGGAATTAAATTAATATTAACTTATGAAGTTGCAAATTAAATGAAATAAAATTGTAAAAGAAACATTATCATTTTTTTTTACAACTTTTCTATTTGTAATTAGAATAAAAGTTTAACAACAAAGGAACAATATATCCAATATTTTGTTGGGTATCCCTTGGCTTTAATAGCATCTCCCACACCTCTTCATAACAGTTCTTGCATACTTCTGGGCTACTTATATTCCAGGCTTCTTCCACAATATATTGTAGGATCTTGTTTAGACTTGCTTCTTCTCTCCAAAATTACTCACAAATTCTCAATAGGATTCAAGTCTAGACTCGGAGGAGGTGTTTGTAGCAGTTCGGATATATTCCATGTCAACCAATTCATGTTCAGTCCCACCATCTGTTTACTATCACTTTCTTGCTGGGCCAAGTGGTTAGACCACTTACCACTTACCTCTCACCTAGGCAGCCTGGGTTCAATCCCAAGCAACCGCATGTGGGATTTGTGGTAGACAAAGCGGCACTGGTTTTCTCCAGTTTCCCCCACCATCACATTCTGCTGGTGTTCCATCTTTATTCCATGTATCATCAGTGTCATCCTGCAGTGCCCCAGAAGTAAAAGTGGGCATTTAACACTATAAAAAAATATCCTGCTGAAATCTATAACCAGGTACTATGCACATTTTCTGGGCACTCTGCTTTATGTTGTTCCTCAGAATATAAACTCCTTTGTTCAAATTGTAATCAGTAACTTGTATTTTACCAATACCATTGGATGACATACAGACCCAAAACATAATGGAACCACTACCATGTTTTAACTGTGGGAAGAGTGTTTCATGGATCATTGTCTGAATTTGCTTTTTTCCAGACCTTGTTCGTCCCATCTCACATGATGAGGTGTATCTTAGTCTTGTCTGGCCATATTATGCTGCTCCAAGAGTTCTGATCTTTGTGGATATATTCTTTAGCAAATGTTATTCATTTCATCTATTTACTGCACTTAAATAAAGTGTGTTCAGCCAAAACATTCACACTTATATAAGATGAGACAGATGGTTTGCTCACTCTTCTCTTTCTTGGTCTTTCAATTTTGCTCTTCTTTCCAGACATATTTTCTACTAATGGTCATAATTGAACACTTAATTTTGGACTTTCCCTGATTCTGCTTGTGGTGAAACATTCTTTCTATGCATTTAGTCTATTTTCTTTAGATTTTCTTGGCAAATTGTTAGTAGGACCTTGCTGCTTAAATTTATTGGCTATGTACTGAATGCAATTCAGTTCCTATTTGTCCCATTTTTCTGAAAGAATGACCTCCAGCTGCCAGATTTGTAATTACCTGCTTAAGGTCAGGACTAAGTTCCTTTTTCTTGTCCATTTTGGTCGATAATAAGAGGATGTGCACAAAAGTGACCATTGTGGCCTCTAATGACCTTTGTGACACGTGTACATTGAAGCTAGTTACAAGGCAGTGGGCATTCTTAACACCTGTATAAACAGAAAAGTTGTATAAAGTTGGGGATATTTCTTTAACGTTGCTATTCTATGCAACAGTATAAGTTTTAAATGCATTTGAATCGGATTCATCAAGCATGTAAAATTACTTATGGGAAAACTAAAGTTTTTAAGCAAACAGATAATGTCATTTTATTAAAATCCTGTTGTGCAGGAATAAGAATGTTGTAATATATTGTAACTGAATACAGCCTGCCAGGAAATTAGCAGATATAATATTGTAGACCAAATAAAGTGAATGTGAGATTAATAGGCAGCTTTCCGAAACTTCAAGAGATTGTTAAACATTGTTGCTGTGATGAGCAAGTTCCAATGTGAAGGTACCTACATCTATTCCTCTAAGTATGATCCTTCAGGTAATAAGAGATTTGCAGACATTCTTTATGCTTGACAATATACGTAGCCATAGCATTATGTGAATATATCATATTCAATTATGAAAGAGTCACATAATACATGCATTTAAATTAGTAGTGAAACACCAGATGCACACAGCACTGGAGCTAATATGATTTTATAGGCTGTCATATATAGTGTCGCTAAATTAGAACAACTAATTGAATATGTTGCTCATTCTAAAATCTTAGTCTTATAAGGTTTTGTTTGAAGTGCAAGAATGATCTCTAGCAATGAAACAGATTTGGAAGACGGAGGGAGATTATTTTGGATAAGGAAAGAATAGAACCTTATATTAGCCAAGCCTGTGAGTTTATTTTGGGAATGAAGTAGTTGTCAACTCACATCTACAGGTGGCAGTCGGATAGATCGATATGGATTCGTTATCTTGCCACATGCTCAGTTGATCCACCTGGCCACCAGCACCATAAACTTGTTCCACTTGATTCATGTTGGGCTGGGGATTGTGATATCTACAATGTACGAAATACCTGTTGATGCGGAAGATTTGTAGCACTGATAATAAAACTTGAATAATCTTACTTGAACAGATTACCCTCCTCGTTATAGGGCTGACTTAAAAGTCAATGCCCTGCATTCCATACTGTACGGAACTGCCTGTATTCGAGGACAAATTGTGCTCCATATTAAATAAGATGAATAAATAATTTTATTCACCTTCGGAATTACAATAGAATTCATGGCTTTGTCAAAAGATATAAAACAAATTCTAAACATTAACTACATTCTTAAACATTTACATTTATTAATAACATTGAACTTAATATTAAACTTGAAAAGGCGTGATCCTGGTTGTCAGCGCCGTCATCAAACTTCCCCTTTCTTTAGTGGAGATGCCACCCTTAGGTGGGCAGGAACCATGAAACAAACAAGGATTCAAGGCAGTATATTTAAAGTCACTATGGTGCAATGTTATAAATGTTAGCAGGCTTCTAAATCTAAATTGTCACAATTGTTTAAAAGTATATTTGTAACTTTTCTCATAAATACCTAGTTTAAATTTTGCCCTTACAGTATTCAACATATTCATTTAAAGAGTAAAACTGTTTTTTTAGTAAAAACTTGTGTGTCTTGTATTTATTTATAGAGGATATATTTTTGAAGTTTCGTGGTAAACAATTGTGTACTTTTAAGCCATTATATTTGAAGGAAGTTTCAAATAGTTTGGTTTTGTGTGAGGTGTGGTGTAGCTTATCCTTATTGCGTATATTGTGAGAATGAATTTCCCCATTAGTGCTGTAATTTGCAGCATTTATCTTCATGTAGACTAATAAACCTTTTATATACAAACAAGGTAAAGTGAGA